>BMAU01017223.1:1455000-1493005 GCA_019973935.1 Trichonephila clavipes
TCTTTATGTTCTGCAAATGCTATCAAATGTTCATAAATACTCGCATAACTTTTAAGAACAATTAGTTCTAATATATATATTAAACTTTTGAGTTAAAATTATAATAAAATCATGGATATATTTTAAACAAAATTAGCTAAAATTTCTTCAAAATTTGAAAAAAAATCGTTTTTATTAAAAGAAAAAGGAACATTTTTTTTGTAAATTGTATTTTAACGCATCTAGAAATATATAATTTTTATGAAATGAATTTAATTATAAATGTAACATTTTCTATGAACTTCTAGTTCATTATAAAGAGAAGAAATTGTCCAACATTACTGATTACCCAAAGTAAAAACATTGAAGGAAGCATCTAAACTGTGTGTGTGCAGGATTGGATATGAGGATTTTTAATTTAGTTATTTTTTTTGGAGGAGATTTAGCATACAATGATTATTCGAGAACGTTTCTGAGTTGTATAGGGTAAAATTGTTGACAGTAGAAAGTGTGCATTATCTTTCCAAGAAATTGCTGGTTGTGTAGGATGTAACCAAGAAACGGTGAGGCGTATTTGATGGAGGGACCAACAATAACTGAGAGTCTTAATTGCATCACAGTACAAAGCCTGAGAGTCATACTGTGCACAAGACCAAGATGATGTATCAACAAATATTTTGAGTAACAATCCAAGTTCGCGCGAACCATTCTACACCGTTTACAACACAATGGAATTTCGACAAAGCGCACAAGCGTATCACTCATATGTTGACCGGGTGAGAAAGAATAAATCTAACGTAGTCCTTGCGTATCCTAAGAGGCGGTTAAACACGACCTGGCTCTCCATGTTGACAATCGGGTGGGAGGCTGACAACCCCACCCCGTAAAAAAACGTTTTGTTCAGAAATCTCAGGAAGTAAAAACTGGATGGATGTCACCTTCCCTACTAAAGAGTCTGGGACATGTATTTTAATATAGCGTTGGAACACCAGTTAATAAAGTATCTTTTCAAACTTCAGACGGAAATGAGGAAGACCGAGAACAAGGTGGGTGGATAAAGTAGAAAGAGGTCGAAGGACTTAGGAGTTAACCGATGGGTGAATATAGCATCGAATAGATCAAGATCGTGAAAGCTGACTGAGACAGCCTTGGCCGGCAACCAGCAGTAGTGCTTGGAAATAAGAAGTACAAGAGTATATTTTTGATGTCTCAGAACCCCGAGTGCTTCTGTAAGCAATATTACAGATAGGTGAGAATGATGAGGCAAACGGAACGACGTAATTTTTACTCGCCAATGCAACACTAAAATGATCGGTTAGAGTCTGGATCTATCACGGAGAAAAGATACATATTTGTGGGCATCGTCGTACTTGTCATGTCCTGATATGGTTTGAGATGTTATAGAATCCCTCTTCTGTAATCTACTAGAATTTATTCATGGTACAAGGGCCAGCCAGTGTTTACTGACCAAGGTTTTGCAGTCTGTTGTCTTGCCTAAACTTCAAATTTTTATTGTAGTAGCTTTGCAATAGCAAAACAGAAATAGGCGCGATTTTAAGTGGCATACAGCGTCCAGAGATTCATCGTCTACCGTATAGTATTTCTGTTTCGGTTTGCATTCGCCGATCTATCGAATATCGAACATCTCTAGCCCTGGTTATAAAACGATTGGTGCAGCATTAACCCCGCTCTTCAGACTCTCATCGTCGTAATTTAAAGCTACATGATGATTATTGGAAGAATCTGGTATTTTTAAATATCGCTCGAGTGACGAGAATGTCTCCGGAAATAGCACCTCATTCTCTGCGATTGCGGTCTTCAAACTGTGTTCCACGAGGCATACCCTAGGGTTCAACGAGTCACAAAAATCGAAAGGAAAATTATAAATGTATATGAAAAATGGATTCGTATTTTGTATGAAGTTTGTATTTCTAACCACGCATATCTAAAGCTCATTCCAATTATTAAAAAAATTTAAAATTTTATTTATACATAATAAGTTTATCATTTGAAGCTCTTAAATTTTTATTAAATTTATTATTTATTTTTATTAATAAAAGTATATTAAAACGTTTTTTCTTTATATGTACTGCCTACTAGATTGCGAATATTTTGTAGTTTACTCTCTCGGACTCCACGAAATAATTATATATTCGTTAGCACAATGATTTTAAAAATTAAATAGTTTTCTAATGGAAAATACACTTGTTTTCATTGCGAGCGTGCACTGACGCATGGCGTAGACAAAAAAAAGGGAAAGTTTTTCTTCACACATAAAAGATAGATATATGCTGATGGCATAATTTTTTCCTACTTACTTGAAAATTATCGTTATGTTTTTTTTGTACACTTCACACAATACCTTTATAAATTATAGCTTATGTGTTATTCTGTTGCATAAGCTATATATTATTGTAAACTTTCATTAAAATTCATTCAGTTGTTTTTGCGTGAAAGAGTAACAAAAGCCCATACATACAAACTTTGGCGTTTATAATAATATTCAGGATATATATGTATGTATATATATATATATATATATAAGCGAATCAAATTAAAAATATATGATATATCTCTTCTGGAGTCTTAGCGAACCTATACTTCTTTATCTATAAACTAATAATTTAAAGTCATTAAAGTCCTGGTTAAATTGATCATACAAATGGGAATCATTCGATGATGTCATAATCCCTGAAGGTATTCCAAATGTCAAAATCAAGCTTTATATTTCATTCCTCCAACCCATCTCTGTCATCTTTGGGCTTAAAATGGGAGAGACAGAGGACAGATGACACCCGATTCGGCTTTGAAGTGATCGCTGATACATTAACCGATCCGTGAAATAATTTAAATACATAGCACGGAAAAGATAGCCGTATCTCTGTTTCTAATCAATAATTTCTTCGTGAAAAACTACATCTTTTATTACACTCAATGGCATTCTAACGGTTTATTATTGCATGGAAATATTTATTTTGCATTTACCTTCAGCGCAAATAAGTATAATTTATTCATAAAAAATGCAACGTCGCATTTAATACGGATAAAATGGGTGACAAAATAGGCTTATTAAAGTACACGTTGTTCATAAAGTCACTTTCAAAAATGTATTAAAAGAGCAAATGAAAAATCTGAAAAACGAACAACACTATTCTGACAATTGAAACGCACCAAAAAGTATTAATCTTTTTAAAACTCGCATAAACATCCCTACAGAATAAATCACAAAGAACGCACTGTTCCTTCGTAACTTCAACATTTTTCACTATGTTCTCACTTCCTGACCTCTACATAAGTTTTCCGGCATTTTAGAGTTTTGACAGATACCTCCTGAAACCACCGTTTCTCAAACTGTGGGGTGCGTGCCGCCAGGGGGGAGTGATAACTTAACGAAGGGGCGCGAGCACATCGAAACAAAAGACACATTAAAATATAAAATACACATTTACACACTGATGTATTACGAATTTTATAATGAATTAAACCATACTAAGTTAAGAACAGCAACTGATGAAGTGTGTAAAAATTAACACTTAGTTCTCTTGACTGCCGATTAAAAGTCACCCCAATGTCACCGAAAAAGGAGTAAATAAGCAAATCTTCTGAAATAAATAAATCCTCTCTGTTAAGGTCCTTTTATTGCATTCCAAAGCCTTCCGAACACTTTTATGGACAGCACTGCACAGAAAGATCGTACTTCGGAAAGACGTATATATACGTCCAGAAAATGAATACTTTGACTGAGCGAGACGTTTAAATACTCCCACGACACTGAAGAGGTTAAAGTCGTAGTGTAGCTTTAGCGGCAAAGTATTGAATTCAATACAATGTTTTTGATTGGGGGATGAGAATTATGATTGGATAGTGGGTCGCAAACTATGAAACATTAAGAAGCACTGCCTAAAGCGTTATTTTTCAACTCTTTGACTTGTAACAATTACTTTACAAGTCAGGGCCGTGGGTAGCCTAGCGGTTAGAGCATCGGACTCCAGACCGGAAGGCCTGGGTTCGATGCTCGATGTCACCAAATACCCTCCGAGTGCACACGGAGTACGTGCTCGTTAAATCTGTGGGTCCGTAGTCTTGTGGGCTTATTCACGAGCGCAGGAACTGGAGAATATTTATACCTTCAGTTCACTTGCAGAAATTGTGGAGAGAGAGGTCGTGTCGCCATCTATCGTCCCTTCGGGGAGTTTCTCCGAGCTTAAATCGCACTGTCACCTGTATGGTGCTCAAGGCCAACGACAGGCGTACCTCTTGCCCATGCCACGATGAATTTCGTGGGCCTCGTTTTGACTACGTCAGACACGTGGCATTAGCCACAACAACTTTACAAGTCAAACTTGAGAGCCCAATTTGTCGCTAAGTTTCCGTCTACCTGTTCACAAGAGTATTCTTCCCTTGCTAACGAACCATCTTTCCCGCCAAAATTCCTCTTTGTCCAAGAAGAAAATAAATTCCCAACTTCCCGTTCTAATACAATGTAAACAAAGGAAAACTGGATTGCCTTATTATTTAAATATACTTCTTTTTTAAAAAATCTGGTTCTTTCTTTGAGTTCTTTTAACATATTAAATTACATTTAGTGCTCAAGTAATCCACCTGTGAAATAGTTTAGTAAAAAAAGTTTGATTTTGCAATAATAATAATAACTTGTTTTTCCCGGGTATAAGTTTTTTGAATTTTGTGTTGAGGAATAGGATGGATTGTAACAAATATAGCACTTATGTGTTATACTAGCATTACTAGCGCAGTGTAAATATTTTTTTTTCATATTCATTTTCTCTAATATCTAACGTAAAAAAAGCTTTTTAAATAATTGAAAACTAAATTACAGCGTAGTAATAATGAAACAAAATATCTTTTATTTTTTTTACAAAAAAATAATTCGCACATGTTAGTAAGAAGGATTTCAAAAACTCTCGTCTAACACCCACTTTGAAGAGCTATCGTTAAATCTGTCGAGGCTCTAAAGCAGTGATTCTCAACCTTTTTTTTCGTTCTTCACTATTAACAATTTCAAAATCCGGCAACATGCTAACATTAAAATAACTTTTCAAGAATTTTTCTCGTGTATAGCGTCATGTATAAGCGTTTCTTCTTTTTATCACTATGTGAAATAGTTTATGAAATATTTATATTTTCCAATGCTGAATAAGATAAGGTTTAAAACAACAAAAGGTTTATTGAGTATTTAATTATAAATTAATTAATGAATACATTTAATGAGAAATTTAAACTTGATGATTTTTGAAATTTTCGTTTCTATTGGGTCGATAAAATAATAATGCACCTCTAATTACAACATCTACACATTTAAAAAAGTCTCAAACCTTTTTTTCATTTTTTATATTAGTTAATACTGAAAACTCAAATTCACGCAGAAATAATTTTAAAATCATAGCAATATTTTTAAATCCTTTTTGGCTATTATGACATAACCGCATCTAATTTTAACCCCCCAAAAATAATTGATTCTAATGAATGTTTTAAAATAAAATCTCGATTGTTATTTAGAGCGCAATTAGTTTTACCTCTTCATTAAAAGTTATTTATACCGTTATCACAAATGAATTATGAGAATCCAGTCAGTTTTTTTTATATCCATCTATCCACGAAAGGATAAGTTAAATATATCAAGAACACTTTAATTTATTTTTATAAAACAGCCAAATAATTCGACTTCGGATTTTATTCTTACTTCTCGAAGTATAATCAATAATTAAAAAAAAACATTGACGGAACACTTCAAGAATTCCATGGCACACAAAGTGCCGCGGCACAGGGGTTGATAAACGCTGCTCTATATCCTCAGTATAACGTAGTGGGGAAGCTTAGAGAACGGATTGTAATTGGCATTTTGAATAAGTGAGGAGAACGACAGCTGAGCAAGCACCCTCTCTACAAACTACCACAGCACGCTATGGAAAAACGTTGATCCTCGACTGATTAAACGTGAATCAGTCCCTTTATACGGTGAATCTTCAGTGGCAATGGGGTTTGAACTCGTTATACATCGACCCTGAGTTCAAACCATAACCGCTAGACCATTCGTGTTGTTTCAGTGTAAGGCTAATATTCAGTCATTAAATCAACCAAACATTTATATAAACTCCTGTTTGTGAAAATTGCAACACCACGAAGGACCTACGCGAGTGAGCTTAAATTTTTAGGAAATGTAAAGTAGGGCATGATATGCAAATGATTAGAATTGCAGACCAGTAACGCATGCGTATGCTGAGCAGCGCCCTCTGAAGGGCGGATCGAACCGAATATAATAGACGGGTGTAGCGAGGAGTGTATGATTATCGGTGGTTATATGCTAGTGTAAACGTTAACTGAATCTTTACTATGCCTCGTCGACGAAAGGGAGTGAAATATGAGAAAATTTTGGAGTTTGAACGGGGCAGAATCGTCGGCCTTCGTGAAGCTGGATTGTCTTATCGTGCAGTAGCCACTCGTGTGCAGCGTAACAGCAGCACAATCATGCGTGTTTCGAAGCAGTAGACGGACGAGGGTCGGACAGCTGAGAAATCCGGGAGTGGACCCCAAAATGTGACGTCAGCTCGCGATGACAGACGCCTGGAACGAATAGCTCAGACGAACCGCACAGCTTCTTCTAGACAATTGGCAGCACAGTGGTCAACAACTACACGTGTTGCATTGTGTGCTTCATCAATTTGGAGACGTCTGCTGCAGCGTGGGCTGCGCGCAAGGATTCCTTTATGCAGGATTCCTCTCACGCAAAACCATCGCCACCTGCGGCTACACTGGGCCAATGTGCATAGGAGCTGGCGGGCTGATTGGCAGCAGGTCGTCTTTTCTGACAAATCCCGCTTCAATTTGTGGCATCATGATGGCCGAATTCGTGTCAGGTGCTATGCCGGTGAACGGCACATTCTGGAGTGCATTATCGAACGCCACAGTGGATGAACACCCGGAGTTATGGTCTGGGGTGCCATAGCATATCATGGACGATCACAATTGCTACGAATTGTGGGCAATTTGAACAGTACCCGATACATAAACAAAGTTTTACAGCCCGAAGCTATTCCTTTCCTGCAAGGATTGCCAGGGGCGGTAATCCAGCTGGATAATGCCCGACCACATGTCGCCAAGACTGTCATCTCCTATCTTGATTCGCAGCAGGTACAGCTTCTTCCTTGGTCTGCGTATTCGCCGGATATGTCACCGATTGAACATGTGTGGGATATCGTTGGGCAGCGTCTTGCTCGTGATCTTTGTCCTGTTGCTTCGACAGACGAATTTTGGTTGCGCATACAAATTATATGGAATACTCTTCCGCAGGCAGATCTTCAAAATTTGTTTAACTCCATTCCGCGTCGTGTAGCAGCTCTTATTGCGGCGCGTGGTGGCTAACAAAATACTAATTTCTATCTCTTTTAATTGTTTGTTTGGTTTGAAACCGTAATCATTTATTTGAACCATTACCACTCACCTGTGTATTAAATTTCATTCAACTATGATTCTTCCTTCATGGTGTTGCCATTTTCACAAACAGGAGTTTATATATATAAATTGCTTACTATTCCATATTACTAAACGCTACATTGTTTTTCAATCGCTGAAGAAAATAATGTTAAAAGATTGTGAAGAAAATATTGCATTACTCATTTCATTTTGATTCATAAAATAAGCTTAGTTTTACACCTCTCAGGGAGAAAATAGGCATCAAAAGAGATTTCATAACTAATCCATAACATAAAGCAAAAACTGTATACATCCCGATGAATTTAGAAAAGCATACTTAAAACAAATATTATTGCAATATTCCTACTTGACAAAAATGTGGTGAAAAGAATATAACGAAAGTTATTGACGAGCAATTTTCAAAAGTAAGATAAAAACGAGAAAAGATTGAAGATTCCCTACTTATAAATCCCCCAAAATACGAAAAGAATTTTACAGATTTAAATGTCCTGTAACGAGATTTTGAGATCGTGCTCTTATTTATCTGCGTGTTTTATTATATGAAGTGGATCCAGAAACTGGAAATTCGGTGAAATCCACGGAATATATGTATCCAATCCTTTTAACACTCAAGTTTCACGGAATGTTCGACACTTCTCTAGGGAAAACGGCTAAAGGCATTCCGATTTCCTTAGATTGTGTTCCATTTTAGCTTCTTTTAGTAAAATCATTTTGTCTGCCACGTCCTTTTGATTCGATTTGGACAGAATATTACGTAATATCTGAAAATGACTTCGATGTCGCAACTCTAAATTTGAATAAAATTTCAGTTATGTGTATCAACTGGAAATTGAAATACACGCAATAGTTTATTGGGAGTTTATTTATGGAAACACCGATAGAGATGGTGAGAAACTCCTAAGTTATTTTATAATACTTGATATTCAAAGTTGAATTCTTTACATACACATTATATAAAGCTATCAGAAATATAAAATTTTTATAGAATATAATGTTTAAACAATAAGTAATTTATTTATATAAAATATATTAGAAAAAACACATACTTACTCTTGAAAATATTTATGCTAAGAATACGAGTATATATCTGATAAGTATATATTTAATTTTTTTCGGTGTGAATTAAAGCTAGTGTAATTGTGAAACCCATTTTATGCAACGCTATTCGAACATCAACTATTGATTATTTTTAAGTGTGCTACAAGGATTATTTTTTAACAAAGTGAACATTTGTTTTCTTAATCTAAAATGCTTGAAAGAGTTCTTAGAAATGTTTTGTATTGATAGAATTTTCAGCATTTGACTAGAATTTTCAACACCTACAAAATACCCACGCAAGATTTAAATATAAGTAAACAATTTAATTCCCTTTTAAAAAACAATTTACTGCATCTGTAAAAAAACTAAGCGAATTTAACTTTGCACAGTAATAAATTAAATAAATTAATTTTCCAAGAATTTTAAGAAATGTTTAAAGCTTCCAAACAGCTTCAAAATAATCTGAGTGAAAATAGAAAGTATTCTGGAGAAATATAGCCGCATAAATGAAATTCATTTTATAAATTGCACATTATACAGTAAAATGTTTTTTTTTCATAAAAGAGTAGTTTGCAACTAAAATTTCCCCAGTGAGCACTTATTTTCTTTTAAAAGAAAATTAACGAAACAGCTTATCTCCTTATTCCAAAAGTCGTTTTACTGAAAAAGCTCTTCATGAAATTACGCTTTATTTATTTCTTATACCTAATGGTACCATATTACACATTCTGTTACAACCGTTTTTAACTAAAGAAAGTTTTTGTAATGTTTTTGCTACCAGATAAAGATCACATGCCTAAGATCATCTTGTTTGGGCTTGATACCTTGCTTGTAAAAATTGTAAGGATCTAGCCTGCGCCCCTAAAGGTGTGGGAGAAAGGGAAGGAAGGCAAGTCTTATTAAAAATCGCTTAATTTATTAATAAAAAAACCACGACACAAGTTCGATCCATCAAAGTTAAGGGATGCACCCAATTAATTAATATGAAGACAATTAACGAGATTCACAAAGTATGAGAAGACTTAAATTACTGGTACCACTTACTTCAATTCGATTACTCTGACTTCTTAGTTATCTAATCTGGATTAAAGCTTAAGTAATAGATCGTCACATCAATTATTACAATTATTTATTACTAAATATCTGCGTTACACTTAAAATTTGATTAATCACTGCCCCGTTAGCAGTGTACCTTATATCTATTTTCTCTAACCTGAAAGCCTTGACTTCATATAGTAGTCTTAATTTGCATGCTCACGTTCTCTTCTTCGGAGGAAGTGTTCTAATAAAATAATTTTTAAGGAACAACAATTTCTCAAGAGGACAGTTATTAAGAAGATCACGTAAGAAGAAATGCTATCATAGGGTTTGTAAACAGAAAAATACAGCTTGATTCATAAAGAAGGATACACTTTCCAGATGATGTAAAATAGTAACAGTTTAGGATAGAACCTATCTTAAAAAACTGTAAGTTAAATGTTACGGCTCTATCCGCGACCTTCTCACTAACAAATCTTCTTGGGGAATCCTTGGTCCTTAAAAACCCTTTTATTGGAACGCTCCCTTTGAAGATGAGAACTCGAACATGTAAACTAAGTCTACCACATAAAGTCAAGGCTTTGAAGTTAGAAAGATATATATATAGAGTAGGCTGTTAGCGGAGCAGTGATTCATCAAATTTAAAGTGTAACGCAGACATTTAGTATTTCATAATTGTAATAATTAAGGTGACAGTTTGTCACTGGAGATTAACTATAGATTAGATAACTATGAATGAAGTGTTCTTTAATTGAAGTAAGTGTTACAAGTAATTAAAATCTTCTCATACCTCACTCTACCTCGTTAGTTGTCCACATATTGCTTTAATTGAGTGCATCTCTTAGTTTTGATGGTTCGAACTGATGTTGTTTTGTGTGTTGCTAATTAACTAAGTAATTTTGAGCATGGCTAGTATTCCTTCCCCTTCTGCTACATTTCTAGGAAGCAAGATCCTTACAGATGTACTTTTAAAGTTTACAAGTGACACAAGCCATAAAATACATGTCACGTGATAAGTAACTACTGTGCAACGGCGTTTGTTTTCGATCATGATTTGGAGAAGAACCTCCTTCTAGAAAATCTATCTATGGTAACATAAATTTAAAACTACGTGATGTTTGTGCAAAAGTAAAAGCCTTGAATGAAGCTGAAAAAGTATTACAGCCGCTAACAATGGAATAGATACCTAAACTTTCGCTTGGATGGAAATGGAGTAATGACTCGATGTATGCCATTTGACTAAGGGTTCACCTATAAAACGTCTCTGACTGTCTCTAACAAAACTTAAAATAGTCCTATACAATTCTGTAACAAGTATATAGCATCTTAAATTATTCTTGATTTATATTACATTGAAACTGTAGACTTCTTTATGAGTCCCCTGCATATTTGTAGAATGTCATATTTCCAAAAATGCCTCTTTTACTTTTGCCACTCAAAAACCACGAAATAAAGATCGGGGAACTCCCCAATCTTTATCGGGTGAAGAAAAATAAAACGCAGTAATGACAAAATTTGGAGGTAGAACTTTCTGGAATTAGATTCGACATGATGTCAAGTGAATGGAAATTCTTTCTTGAAAAACACAGGAAGGAAAAGATTACCCACCTCAGAATTTCTTATCTCCCATCGAGAGCGGAGATTAAGGTTTCCAATAGCTCAACAGAACGAGTTGAGATGGTTCTCGACCACGTGACTGAGAAGGCATGGGAGGAATAGAGTCGTGGCAGAAAAAAATAAAATGTTTTGAGGAAATGCAGTTTTGTTCGAAACTATTTACAGAAAGTCTTTTGAAATCTCCTTAGAGTCGTAGACTTCAGATTTTAAGTTCCGTTCTTTAAAGTGATTTCTCTTTTCTTATTCTTGGTTGAATATTGGGTACAATTCTATATCTGATTTAATAAATCACATTTATCGCCCCGTATAGAAAGTTAACTCTTTTAAAAAACAATAATAGTCTAATATGTAACACGTACTAGATTAATTTTGTAAAGAAATTGTGGGTAACTTTCTTATGGATGTTTAGTATTAATGATGTTTGTATCTGATACTTTTCTGATCCCACCTCCTAAGGGCCAATTAATATCCACCTTGTAATGCAAATCTATCAAAGTCCTGAAGGTGGCGGGATGTTGAAATTTGGAGAGTGTGGTGAAGGCTCTTCACTTGGCCGAGGTTCAACATTCCATCGCCGGTAGGATGTAAGACTAATGTTGGGTTCAGTGCGAGACATTCATTTTCAATCCATCAACCCATCGAATCCCATTTAAAAAACAAGAAATGATATGAAATTGCATTACAACTTTTTCCTACTACTTTGGTGAATTTTTTTATAAAGCCTTGTTTTATCTTTCTATTTTTGTATTAATTTAGAATTTTTATATTTTTTTTTATTAAATGATAGTTTTTCATTTAAACAATTGTAAGTTTTCAGTACAAAAAATTAATAAGCCAAATTAACAGACAGCTAATATTTTCTTATTATTTTGTTTCTGAAATTTCATTATACGTAATTGAATAAAATAATTAATAATAACTGCATATTTATAAATGCTCCTGTAATTCAACTTAACCTTTGTTCCCTCAAATTTACTAATGATCTCGATTTTCTACATTTTAGCATTTTGTATGCCATATAAAAACACATATTTCTTTCTTGGAATGGTCAATTTCCTTAAAAAAGCCTATTAAATCTTTGATACCAGACGTTGCGAAAGTACTCAAATTAACACTTCTTATAGAAGGTGTAAAAATAGATGCAAATGCAAACAAAAATGTTTCATTCGATAATTTTACTCCAAGAATAACCATGGAAAATCCATCATTAAATTTACCGTGTTAACGGGCAGTTTCTCAATAATTTTCGTAAGAGGAAATTAAATTTCAATTACTTATACATTTATTCGATGGGGTAGCGTTTATTGTAATCTTTCTAAAAAGTTATCAGCAAACTAGTGGTTCTCAGTGGTTCTCAAACTTTCACTACTGGCGCCCCCCTTTTCAATCACATTTTTTTTCGCGACCCCTTTATACATTAATAATGTACTGAATGCAATAATAATGCACTTGGACGCTAAAGCTACAATGCGATCATAATTATAAACCGTACAAATTAACAAGATAAGTATTATATTTTGTATATCTTACTTTTAAGTAATATTTTTTTTTTTTTTTTTGCTTTTTAGTTCGATTCACTATAAAAGCATGTTTTTTAGTTTGTTTTAAAACTATAATTTATTTTAGTTATTTTTACTATACACTATATAAAAATCACAATTCCAGTGAATAATTTAATTAAGAGAAAATATACTTACCTTCTTTCAAGGACTTTTCAATTTTTCGTAGAAAATTTGAGAAAAAATCCAATAAAACTAAAGAAGATGTTCCAAATAAATAATGCCCTTAATAAAGGACATAAATCACAGACACTTTTCGCTAACAACACAGGAACGTTATTTTCCAGCTAAACTCAAATCAACTCAAACGTTTCATGCCTCACGCTTTTCTGATATATACCTTTGCTATCTTGATTAATATGCATTATTTCAGTAGGTTCTTCAATTGCTTGATCAGTTTCAACTTCCTTGATAGGGATCACAGATGCCCATTTTTTTAATATTCTGCTTATTTACATTTATAAACCGTAATAAGTCGTACAACACAGCAATCAAAACTACAAAATTGTTCATGGGGAAAGTGTAGCTTGTTCTAAAAAATAATTGTGTAAAAAGTTTTTCATTATGCATTATATGTTTCAGATTACTCATGCTTATCCATATATCATAAAACTCTTTCACATGGAAAAAAGATGAAACAGAAATATATTATATATATTTACAACTTCCCTAAAAAAAAGACGGAGATAAACATACCAATAAGTTCGAAGGTCAGCTAAAGTAATATTTTAGGTTAAAAGAAACGTAATAAAAAATCTCTCATCGTTTGATATCGTTAAAAGAAAAGTAAAAAAAAAAAATCTCTCATCGTTCTCATATTGACCGCAAAGCAAACAAAATATTTGTTTAAATTGGTTATGGAATCAAAGATGGCTAGTGAGCGTTTAAAGTGGAATCTTTTATTTTTGATGATCACCAGATGATAAAAATAAATTTTATCAGTGTAAATGTGTATTTTTTATTATGTCGGAAAGCATCTTGTTTTACTTCATTCCCAAAAATTATTTTTTAAACCTTTTATTTTCAATATGCTCGCGCCCCCCCAGGGGGGCGCGCCCCACAGTTTGAGAAACACTGGCTTACATAACTAAATTTGGAGAGTTTTCTCTTCACAGATATATTTTTGCTCCCTGTAGAGTAATTACGATCTATTCGAATACAAATTTGTTTTCCATATCTCCTTTGCAATGAAACGTAACACTAAAAGCACTAATGCAGGCGCAACATCGAACGAGCTGTTTCATATGACCACTGGCCAAACCTCATTTCAAAGGGGACAAAAGAGGAACTCGGGCGACACAAATCCAGCTAAAGGGACCGTTTTCGAAGAGAAAACGATTTATTTTGGAAGAAAAAATTATAAACGCAAAGGAAACTACCACTACATTTTCCACGATGCCACCCCTTTTCCTGTTTTGGTTTTCAAAATAGTTCAACATGCGTCTTTACATTTAATTATTTAACTTTAAATAACTTCAGTCTCATTTAATAGATATTGAAAAAATGCATTTTTCACTCTGAAGATTTATTGTTCTTTCATACCTCAACCATTATGAAGAAAATATCAAATTCAGCAATATTTGTTTACCATAAAGCCAGATTTTATATTTTTTTAGACTACCAGTATTTATTCATGATTTCGTAATATATTAACACAAATATTTGTGTAATGATTCTTATGTAAAAAAAAAGAATTTAAATTTGAGTTTAAAACTTTTAGAAAAAAAAAGAAGTGAATAAAATAAGAATTCCTTGAAAATTATTATTTCTTTTACTGACTAAAACTTTCATTTTTAATATATCTAAACAAAAACTCCAATTTACAGCATTTTTTTGTAGTAGTTTGTCTTAAACTCTTAAAAAAATAATGTTTGAAAAAATCGTTAGATTTTTTCAGATTAATGAAAAATTTTATTTATAAAATAAATAAAATGAATTTAAAAATATATTTAAAAGAACACTTGATGGTGTATAGGGAAATTTAATATTTACACAATAAAACTACAGGTGTAGCCAGTTGTATAAAATTCAAAAATGAAATGCACGTATGAATTCACCTCTTATTAATATACATTTCTTAAAGGTATCTGACTACTTGCGACAAATTTTTAAAAATATATGGATATATTTTTGTGGATATTAGATTTATTTAGTGCATTTTAAGAAAAAAAGGCTAAAATGAGGAAGAGAAAAATAAATTATTACTACTAAAAGGGGAAAAAATGGATACAAATTGACAAAAAATTACATAAACGGGGACCACTCTGTACAATAGTAAATGAACATTTTCAATTTTAATGTATTACTTTACTACTCTTTTTGATTTGACCTTCAGGATAAGAGATATTTAAATTTTTACAAAAACTAGAGCACTTTATCTTAGTTATTATATGAAACTGCTTAAAAAACAGTGATTATATTCACATAAGGACCTGTAAATTTTTTTAATAACACAGTGATTGATAAATCTGGAAGTTAAAACATGTACAAAAAAATTCAGCAAACTATTTTAAAGATTTTTTTAGCAGTTGCTGTCCCCCTTTGAGCTTTTCGAAAAAAACACATTTTAAAGTTTGACAACTTATTTAAAGTTGTGGCATCTGTTTTTACTGAAACACTTCTATTTCTTGTTCTAGCGAATGGAGAATAAAACACTTGTTATTTTTATAAAGCTATTAAGATGGTCTATAAAATAAAATCATAAAAAAATTGTCAATTTTTTCTAAAAAAATCACGATTTTAGGGTAATTAGATATATTAAAATGTAAATTATGTTCAAGTGACAATCAAAATTTGTAAGAGACCGTATACGATTTCGTAGATTCAGCTAGCTGTTTAATAAAAAAAAATTCAGCTTTTCCCAAGGTTACATCATTTTATTTAACTAACAATTCAATTACGGTATCCATTCCAAAATAAGATAGCAATTGTATTTCATTAATGCAATCAGTTGCTAGTCTTATGTGTATTATTTTATTACAGGCATGTCGAATGCATATTTTATTACGGAATATTTTCAACATTTAAGAAAAAAAACCGATCGTCTACGAATAATCAAACATTTAGAAAGTATTAAATTGGTGTATTAATATCTTAATTATTCATTTCGACAAAGACGTTTACTTATAATGTAATTCAACTTTTTGCACTATCAATTGGAGAGCGATCAAAGAAAATTAGATTCTAAATGTCATTCAAATCTTTCATATTATTTCCATATATAGTTTTAAAAAAGAGTTTTGATGTTGGGATCATTTACTCTGGATTACTTTTTTATAGATTATTCAGAACCTTTTTGAGTGTGGTTTAAGAGAGATGAATTGAAGTCATACGAAAGCTATCAGGATAGATATTGTAACTTTGAATTACGTTTTAAGACGAACTCACACATTCATTATTTTTTGTAAGAACAAATATTTATCAAGTTTTCATGTAAATATTCCTTTTAATAACCAGGTTTACAATCTAGTAAAGAAGTAAGCATTCCATATTTTCCTCTACATACATCTCTTGATGATGAAAATGATAATGTGAATAAGATGGGACTAAATCAGGACGATAGACTTAGGTGACAGTCTGCTGAATATTTCTACATAGAGTAGCGCCTCCGAAACTCTGGGGGTGCCTCTCTTGGGGGCGTAATGACCCTATGTGGGAGAGCGAGCATATTGAAAAGATGAAAATAAAATATTATTTGAAAAAATTGTTAATTTACTGAAAGCCAGGAAATTAAAATACATTCTGACCTAATAAAAAATAAAATACACAAATACAATGATGTAAATACTCATAAACATATCAGATGTATTTGATATTATTCTCAATAGTAAGTTAAAAACAAGTTTAATAATTTTTAGTGACTTCCATAAGCTTGCCATATGCACATTTTAATACTTATCTTGACAATTTTTACGGTCGAATTGTAGATTTAACGTCCAAGTAAATTATCCAGTTCAATATATTATTATTGTATGAAGGGGGACACATGATGGAAATTATGACTCAAATTTGAGTCGCAAATGTTGAAAGTTTGAGAAGCACTGTCATAGAGGTTTGTTCATGAAAACATTACCCCCTATTTCTTAAGGAGCAGGGGTGTCCAACACGCGACCCGTGGGTCACATGTGGCCCGCCAGTTCGTAAGTTGTGGCCCATTATTAAAAAAAACTAAATATCCGGTTTTTTTTTTCATTTTGAAGTTTATTTGAGGACAAATTTTATATATATATATATATATATATATATATATATATATATACTAGTTGCAAGTACCCGGCTTTGCCCGGGTTTAAAATAAGGTTTTCTGTAGAAGCTTACAAAACTGTTTATTTGCATTCAATAAAAGGGTACAGTTATCTTAAAGCAATGTGATAGACAACATTTTTGGCAGTTCCATTTGGAGTATGTACAAAAAGATTTTCCTCTCTGAACTGCCCATGAGAAAAGCATGGTGTCTGCAAGTCTTTACTCTCCCCCCTTTTTCTCATAGACATGACTGTAGCAAAAACTGACAATGCATTCCTATGAATGAAGGAATGGAATGGAATGTAGTAAGTAATGTGATATTTGTTGCAGTATTTGCTTGCAGTAAAGTAAATATAACAAAGAAGTATTGCAAATTACTTACCCCTTTTGTTTAGTAAAGTTTTCTCTAAAATGAACCCTTGGCTCAGAACATGCACATGGAGCACTCTTTTTGGCTGGAGGAGAACAGAGTGAGGTTGGGATGGAACGAAACCTGTTTAAGAACCTTCCCCATGTAGTTTTGTGAATGTGTACCAAATTTCCCGTTATTTGGTTGGCTGGATCTTGAGTTATAAGGAAACAGACAGACAAACAAATGCGTCTTATATAGAGATATAGATTTGTTTGAATTTTTGTGTATTATTACTTTTGTAAGCTTCATGGCATATTTTATGGTGTACCAATCTTTTAAAGTTGACTGAGCCACAGCAACATTTAGCTAGGTATAGCTAGTTATGGCATAAAATTAAATCTTAAAAAGATATCAAATATAAAAGAAGGCTCAATATTTTGATTAAATCAGTATAAACATTTTCGTACAAACACAATATATATGTACTGTAAAATATTTATTTTGCTATTTGCCATTCAGACAGACATCAAACAAAATTCTAAAAATTGTCAAAAACAGATAAAAAACATATTTAAGGAAAATACCACTAATTTTGCCAAAGACATTGCAATGTGTAAAAAAATATTTGCAGTACATAATCGCCAAAAATAAATGTAAGTGCTAAAATATAAAAAAACAAAAATTATATATTGAATTAATTAAGGATTAGTGGAGGGAAAGATAAAACAGGCTAAGATAATACTCATAATATTAATTTCATATTGGTAGGCTACTCATTTTTGGCATGATTTTGAAATCACGCCAAATTGGTGTCATGGCCAGTCTAATGTAATAGTAATGTACAGAATTAAAGATACTTATTTATTATCGCAACATGTTGGTGTCATTATACAAAATGAAGCACATGATTGCCAATTCAACGCATACAAAGTTGGGATTGTCAAAGTGGCGAGTTGTCTTGAAGGTTGGCGATTGTGCAATAATACGTAAGTACTAAATAAAAAAATTATCCAATGTATATATATCCCGAGCATAAAAATAAATTGAAAAATGAAGTACAATACTAACATTAACTGACATAAAAGGAACTGAACTAACTCTATCAATGCAAAAGCATAATTTGAAAAAATAAGGTACTTACATATAACCGCAACCTATTGGTGACATTATATGAAACGAAGCACATGACTCACAATTCAGCATATATATGATATGCAAAATCGAATTTGGCAACTTGGCAAGTTATTTTGAACGTTGGAGATTGTTAGGATAGTCTATAAGTAACAAAAAAAAATCATCTTACGAATACCTGCTTCCACAACATACTCATTTTTGGCATGCTTTTGAAATCACGGTAAAAATGGTATGTTGCGGCCGGTCTAATGTTATAGTAATGCACAGAATTGGAGGTACTTATGTATTATCGCAACCTATTGATGACATTACAGAAAATGAAGCACATGATTGCCAATTCAACGCATACAAAGTTGGGATTGCTAAAGTGGCGAGTTGTCTACAACGTTGCAGGTTGTGCAATAATACGTAAATACTAAATAAAAAAATTATCTTAAGTATATATAGGTTCACTCCTAGAAGAGCCCATACCCTTGGCGCGAAATACTTTGGTTGGCGATAATTGCGCCATCTTGGTAACTCTACTTTTAAACACTACATGTGGCAAATCTAGCTATTTCTAGCATTTTCGTATTTTGTGGGCACGCATTACGAATTTCATTTTGTTGTTGGGCTCCGGGCTAGCTGCGTGTGTGAGGGAATATACTTTAGAATTTTTTACTTTATAGAATCCAAAAGGTAAGAAAGAATTGATTGAATGATATATGAAGGAAGGATTGATTGCTTCGAGTTATGAATGTCCTTAATGTAATGATCGGCATGATGTAACATGGTCGGCAATAAAACTGTTTCTTCGAAATCATACCAGCCTCGTCGAATACATGTTCGACCATTACCTCGCCCAATAAATATGGCGGCGCTGACACGATCATTCGCTTAGCGATGAAACATTTAAAGCTTTTTTAAAATCTGTTGTTACGCTGTACCCTCCACTAAGAAAAGATCAGCAGTAAGAAAATAAGTGCTGTTTTTATATTTTTTTATCTTAAATGTTTAATTTCTGTATTGTTTACAAATATTTTCACTATGCATCCACCTTATCCCGCTATATTTCCTTGCCGCCATTGTCGATTTCGCTTGGCACCATCTTGTTCTGGCTAGGCGCTTTTTTCGGTTTGTCGCCAAGGGTGTGGGCTCTCCTAGGATTTTACCGTATATATATCCCGATAATAAAAATAAATTGAAAAATGAAGTACAATACTAACATTAACTGACATAAAAAGAACTGAACTAACTCTATAAATGCAAAAGCATAATTTGAAAAAATAAGGTACTTACATATAACCGCAACCTATTGGCGACATTATATGAAACGAAGCACATGACTCACAATTCAGCATATATATGACATGCGAAATCGGGGTTCCAACTTCGCAAGTTATTTTGAATGTTGGCGATTGTTAGGATAGTACATAAGTACTAATGCGACGCCCGGTTAACTAAAATTGATTTAATTTATTCTTATTATCCATTTTATAATACCCAGGTTCTAATTTATCATTTGGCGTCACACTATAGCTTAAGTTTAAACATTAATCTTTTAAAGACAAATAAAACAGGACACTAAATTAAAAAGCCGTTCTTTAAATTAACACTTAATTTATTTACAAAACATTTAAATTACGTTAAATACTAAAGATATACATGATTACTTAACTGAATTAGGATCTGAGAGAGAGAGAACATGGAGTGGCCATCTCGCGAGTCTCCAACCGCGGCATTTTGTCAAAGGGTCGTCAGACCAAAATCGGTGATAAAATTTGTGTCAGAGAGTGACTAAATTCGTCGTGCAAGCGCTTATATTTCGCGGCGGTTTACTTCTGTATTCTGGAGAGGATTCTTTTTCGAAACACAATCAGCTTTTCTGATTGGTCTGGAGTCAGCGGAGTGATATCTTCTCGCGGTCCATGACTCCCCCAAAACGCGGGAAATTCCCAAAAAACATCCCATACCATGATGTATTTATGGGTACATTGCCTTCTTCCAGGCGTGGGAAATGCGTCACCCTTTTCGGTGGGGTGAGAGACACTCCCAGAAATTCCTCTTCTTGTAAACAACAACAGGGCCGATATACAAATTACTGTTGTAATCCTTATGGAAAGGCGGCCCCCCATCAGTACCAAAAATAATTTATCTTACGACTACCTGCTTCCTCAACAGGTATTTAAGCCATTTGTCTGTTTTGCTCATTCTCTGATACCTATTACAGTTTGATATGTAATTACTACCAACACTTCTTTTGGCTGGGCAGTATAATTACCCAAGTTTGATTTTCTGCAAGGCAATTTTATGCACTGAAGCCAATAGTATATCCTTAAAGGTTAAAATAAAGACACATAAAATTGCAAAATATTATTAATTTCATACTATCTAAAACAGATAACGAAAACGGAAATACTATACTTACGTTAATCACAGTAATAAGAATTGAAATACCATTATCAATAAGAAGTTTTAGTTTGTCAAAATTATAACCTTCGCATTCTAAAGAAATAAATTCTCCAAAAAAATACTGAAATTGTAAGTTGTAATTTGTAAGCAAAATCACACACATAAACATCCCGCGATAATACCTAAATGTTGCCAAAACCACAAAACAAAATTTTAGTTGTTAAAAGTAAAATCCTTAAAAAAATGATTTATTCGAAAAATAATCCTAATTAAATATCAAAGAATAGAAAAATTGAATAAATATTCCAACTGATTAACATAGCTACAGTAAAAATATGTAATAATCTTGAAAAACTGCATGTAAAGTATAAATTGTCCACTTAGTGAGAAACGTGACATCATATGACGTCATAACACTGGAAAATCCCTTAAAAATTAAATTTTAAAAAATTCGAAAAGAATTATGAACGCCGAACCTATTTAAGAACCTTCCTCGGGTAATTTTGTGCAGGTGTACCAAATTTCACGTTATTTGGTTGTCTGGATCTTGAGTTATGAGGGAACAGACAAACAGACAACAAATGCGTCTTATATATATATAGATATAAATCTTCAATGTATTTGCCTATTACCTGTCCTTGTTTTAAAATAAATACGTTTTGATACTAGAAATGTCCTTTAGATTAAAATAGATTTATATTTTATCAAACAACTACATTTGATTTTACTATATTAAATTACTTTTTTTTAATGAATTCCGATTTGCATCATGCATATTCTTTACTCTGGATGGGACATGGTTCTCTGTGTGTGCGACTTTTATTTCTCCTCATCTTTTTCTCTTTTTAAAGTCCCGAAGAGCAAGAGGCAGTCAGAAAAGTTTCCGAAGGGCTTGAAAAAATATTCAGGACGGTTAAGATAAAAGGCAATGTATACTAAATCGTTTGCAAATGATAGCCCAATCACATTTCAACAATAAGGAACTTCAAATTCAACGCAAAGATCAATTTAAAAGAAACACTGTAATTTTCAAGAAAATTGCAACCGTAATATCTTAAACATTATTTGATCATTGCATTATGTATATAAAGGGTGTTTTTTTAGAGGTATAGAACTTTAAATTGCAATAAAACAACGATGTATTATTCGATTAACAAAATTTTTTTTTATTCGAAAGATAATCTTGTGGCATTATATTTTAAATATGATTTCTGGCATAGGACTGCCACGGCTAGCTCGGATGTAGTCCAATCTGGACGTCCAATTTTCGATGACTTTTTTCAACATTTGTGGCCGTATATCGGCAATAACACAGCGAATGTTGTCTTCCAAATGGTCAAGCATTTGTGACTTATCCGCATAGACCAATGACTTTACATAGTCCACAGAAAATAGTCTAGCGGTGTTAAATCACAAGATCTTGGAGGCCAATTCACAGGTCCAAAACGTGAAATTAGGCGGTCACCAAACGTGTCTTTCAAAAAATCGATTGTGGCACAAGCTGTGTGACATGTTGCGCCGTCTTTTTGGAACCACAGCTCCTGGACATCATGATTGTTCAATTCAGGAATGAAAAAGTTAGTAATCATGGCTCTATACCGATCACCATTGACTGTAACGTTGTGGCCTTCAACGTTTTTGAAGAAGTACGGACCAATGACTCCACCAGCCCATAAAGCGCACCAAACAGTCAGTTTTTCTGCATGTAACGCTGTTTCGATATACACTTGTGGATTAGCTTCACTCCAAATGCGGCAGTTTTATTTGTTGACGTAGCCATTCAATCAGAAGTGCGCTTCAACGCTAAACAATATTCGCTTATGAAAATCGGGAACAACGGCAATCTCGTTTTGGGTTCATTCGACGAAACTACGTCTTGCTTGATGATCGCTTTGATGAATTGCCAAACCAAATTGAAAATAAATCACTTGACAGTTGTTAAATCGGTCGCCATCTTCGAAAGTAATGCCAAATTAAACTTCTATACCTGAAAAAAAAAACACTTTTTATATAAAGGAGAAAAGCCACTCACTCACTCACTGACTTACTGAATCACTGACTAATCACGGTATCTCCGGAACTATTAAACCTACAGACTTACAATTTGGTAGGTAGGTTCCCCTCATGGAGTAGAAGTCAGCTAAGAAAGGATTTTGCAAGGTTCGAACCCCAAGGGGCGCTACGTCGGTTTAAGAGGCGTAATACATAATTATTTCCATTACTAAACTATTAGATGTACAGTCGTGAAACTTGGTACACAGATTTCTTTCATGAAGTAGAGATTCCCTACATAATGATTTTTACAAAAATCGACCTCCAAGGGTCGTTGAGGATGCTTAAGGGGCGCTATACATAATTATTTCCATTTTTAAACTATTAGACGTACAGTCTTGAAATTTGGTAAGAGAATTCCTTTCATAGAGTACAGATCCGCTACAAAATGGGTTTTGTGAAAATCGAATCCAAGTGGCGTTGTAGAGAATTAAGTGGCGTTATAGGCAATTTTTCTCTTTTTTTTAACTATTAGACGTAAAATCTCAAAATTTACTAAGCTGATTCCATTCATTGAGTAGAGATCCACTATAAGATGGGTTTTGTGAAAATCGTTTCCTAAGTGGCGTTGCGGGGGCTTAAGAGGCGTTATAGATAATTATTTCCATTTTTAAATTATTAGACGTACAGTCTTGAAATTTGGTAAGCAGATTCCTTTCACAGAGTACAGATTCGCTGCAAAATGGGTTTTGTTAAAATCGACCCTAAGTGCCGTTATGGAGAATTAAGGGGCGTTATAGGCAATTAACTCCTTTTTTAAACTATTAGACGTAAAATCTCGAAAGTTAGTAAGCTGATTCCATTCATTAAGTAGAGATCCGCTATAAGATGAGTTTTCGGAAAATCGTTTCCTAAGTGGCGTTGCGGGCGCTTAAGGGGCGTTATAGATAATTATTTCCATTTTTTAACTATTAGACGTACAGTCTTAAAATTTTGTAAGCGAATTCCTTTCGTGGTGTAGAGATGCGCTACAAAATAGTTTTGGGGAAAATTGATCCTCAAGGGTCACTGAGGGGGATTAAGGGGCGTAATGGATAAATATTTCCGCTTTTCAACTAATAGAACCACCTGCTTGAAAATTAGAAGGTAAGTTCCGTTCATGGAATAAAATTCCTTTTACAAAGCTTTTTGCGAAAACGGACCCAGAAACTAGTGGGGTTGCGAGGGATTAAGGCGTGTTATAGAAAAATTCCTGTTTTTGAATTTAACTCATTTACTTGAAATTTGTTAAGCACTTTTCTTTAGTTGAATAAAGTTCCACTAAGAATGGATTTTACGGAAATCAACTCCAAGGGGGAAGTGGGGAGAGTTATTGGCGCGTATTGATAGACAAAACTCCCGTTTTTGAACTGCTAAGACTATAATAATAAAATTTGGTTTGCATGCTTCTTTTTTGTTGAATTGGAATCTGTTAAGAATGCTGTCAATTAGGTATTGATGATAAAAATTCCGTTTTTGCTCTGTTAGATTTAGACTTGAAATTTAGTTCGCATGTTTATTTTATGGAGTAGAGATCCACTGAACGTTGTTTGGTGGAAATCCACTTGATTATTAGGTTAAGTGAGCGAAAAAATCTTTCTCCTTCTATTTTAGATATAAATAGAATTTAGATATTATAATTTATGTTCTTTTTATATCAAGGGGTGAGAGTGTAACAGCTATAAATATATTTTTCATTACAATAGAATTTTTAATGCTAGATATCAATAATTAATATATATGTAAACAGTATACATATATACAACATCGTGAAATGCCCAGTGAAGCGGGTGGGTAATGGCTAGCTATATTACATAAGCATTATTATATTGTATATGTCTCTATACACATGAAAAATAATGAAAACTATAATAATAATTCATATGTTTTAAATTTTCACTCCAATAAATGTTTTTTTTGCTTCCAAATCTTATGTAAAAGTACATATTTTTAGTGGTCCGCAATGTCATTTGGGTTGGATACCCCTGTTGTAGAGCGCCAAGAATAGTTGGACAGTCAAAACTATGAGCAGATGTTAGCTCTGTATCTAAACAGCTATCACAATTTCTATTAATTCTTCTACTATCCCTATCAAAGTTTATTTCTTTGTGATGACCTGTTCTTAGCCTAGCAAAAGTCGTTGTTATAAGGTGGTCTGCACTTATATTACAGAGTTTATGTTTTACAGTAGGTGTATTGAACTCGCGGCCCACAACGAATATTTTTGCGGTCCTGCCAATACATCGGCCCACAATAATATTGTTACGAATTGTGTTTAAAATAGTGTAAATAATTTGTATTTGTATTTGTAATGCCTTTATCTTACTATAAATTAGTTTTAATTTACATTAAAATTGTAATATTCACAAGCAACGCCGACCCTTACGTTATAATCGTTATTCAATGGGAACTTGGCAAAATCTTGGCGATATAGCCAAGTTGGCGTCATTTTTGGTGACCAAGTTAGTGACTTTAGCAACCATTTTGGCGACATGGCGATCATTTTTGGCAAGTTCAGGCCCTCTGGATTGTTCTAGAAATTAGAAGAGAAATACACTAATTTCAAGATCTATGTCGCAAGCGGATCTTTCTCGAATTATCCGCAAGGGTTATAAATAGAGATGTTGGCCGAAAGTCAGTCAGTCTGGTTTTGACTGGTGATCAGTTAGTATTGTTTTGACTATTGTAGCGATTAGTAATTACTTCGGCTATTGAACGCGTGATTGTTTGTGAATAATCTTTTATATACTTGTATTTTAGACACAGACAATTGTGTCTGAGTGTTGTTGAATGTCTGAAAACCTTCTGAAATTAGTTTTGAGAATATTGCTGCTGAATTTACAAGATTGGACTTTCAACAATAAATTATCATCTCTCTTAAAGATCTGCCTTATTATTTGCGACTAATTGGCATAAAATCCTCGAACCCCGTATCTACATAACAATATATAATAAAATGTCACAATTTCTCCCGAAATAGAAAAGTTAGTATCAAAAAAAGAAATGCCAAAGTCTGGACGACAATATAAATTTTTCTTGTTTTTTTTATATGATTATTATAATTTTTATATGTTTGTTATAAAATATTATTCGAAATACACCAACGTTTCTGTGAATGATGTGTTAAAACTTTTATGTTTGGCTCAAGTTAGCCTTTAAGTTTGCTTCACAGGAATTGACTTCTCTCTCAATTTGAAATTTGCTACAGCATTTGCGTCTAATAAAATATTATTGATAATTTTGTCATAAAAAATTCTAACCTCTTTTTCCAGTTTATGCGCATTTCCATTGTCTGTAATGTCAACATATTCAGGCAACCATTGGAGAATTCAGACTATATTTAAGAAAAAAATGGATGTTTGTATATATGAAATCGCAGCAGTCCACAACACAACCGATCACTATGAAAATTGACATACATATGTATTATTTTTGTGAAGAAGGCTTTTGTGCTGTCCTCTTTGTTGCAGTTCTCCACCAGGTAGCGCTACTGCATATCAACTTCACCGTTCAATCAATCGTCAATTTGCCAACAGGGTTGCCAAAAATAATGTCAATTTGGCTTTATCGCCAACATTACGCAATGTTCCCATTGAATCACCATTATAATGTAAGGAACGGCATTGCTTGCGAATATTACACATTTAACGTAAAAAATACAACAGAAAGAAATATTAATGTATTACCCATAACAATATAAATTATTTACACTATTTTAAGCGTTCATTACACGAAATGTGTTCCTTTTGCTGAACAGAGGTCAGTTTAGGAAGGTGTTTTCAAAATTTGACCCACAAGAGAATTACAGGGAGTTATGAATAAAAACAAATCTCATTTTTATCAGCTATTACATCTACAGACTTAAAATTTAACAAATATGAGTTTGTTTGTTCAACTGAGATGTGCAAATTACTTTTTTTTGTTTAATTTACAATTTAAGTAAAATTAACTCATTGAAAACTTCTTTATCCTTCAATCTGCATTGTTTAATTCACCAGTGTAAAGAATGGGTATGCTAGCTGAAAGAGATCTCTAGATGCCTTCTGTGACGTATTTCAACGGGCAGTTGTTAAGTAATGAGAAAAATAGGATACACATAAAACAAAAATACAACGCTAGAAAAAAAAATATACAGATTACTTAAAATCATCATTAATGAGATAGGTTTAATGAGTGTAAAAGAAAATTACGAGCTAGAGTTAATGAGGCATGATTTAGGAATGCTTTTTGTGCGTTTTAAAAAACTAAATAATGTCCAACAAAAAGATATCTTTTTAGTTTGGGTCAAATGTAAATTAAGGGAATGGATTCTCTCATTATAGGTAAACTCACTTTGAAAGCATCATCGCAGTACGTTCAATAAAATCTCAATTAGTTTTTAGTAAGCTTAAAGAAAAAAAAGTTTTAGAAAAAAACTAGAATAATTTAAAATGCGCTGAGACCTAATTAAAATCATTTGGATTTTGCACAGTATTGCAATTCATTATGCTTCTCCAGTTTGAGAATAACATTTGTGACAAATCTATAAGGAAATTTATCACTAACCTTCTGAGTCGTCTTTTTTAGGGAAATTTAATTCCCTACCTATATTTCCAATCAGCTCCAAAAAGAGGACGGGATTCCTTGTTATGTAGATTAGATAAAGTATTTAAGTCAAACGGAATAATAAAGTTAGAGCAGTAGGAGAGAGATTGAAGCAGAAAGTTATAGTGAAGTTAAATTTATTATTGAAGATTTCTTGTTAAATAATTTAATCTCAGAGAAAAGCTGAGCTGAACTGCAGTGTGGTAAATATTAATTAAAGTCTCATTAAAGCTTATTATTACGAGTGAGATTAAAATTAAATGTTCAATAAGAACATTAAATATAAATCTGGGATCTCTTATCGTGGTAATCTCTGCGTGATCGATATTCTAACTGTTAATTAATTGAATCATTAAATATTTAAGTTAATTTAAAGGACATTCCCTTTAAAACCTCGTAATACTATTTAGATATATTTGTTAATAAGTCTTTGATTCTATTTGGGAAAGATAACCAAATAAAGAAAGTTATTTATAAAAATGGCTACTGGCTCTTATCTGACTCCTATTTATTCTCGTTCTCAAATTGAGGTCCAAGGGGACCTTCACACATTAGAGAGGGGTTTCCGAGTGCTTCAGTACGGATAGGAACAAAAAGTCACACACACACCACACACACACACACACACCATGTTTTAGACAACAATTTAGAAAGGTATATTTACTTCATAGCTTATTAATGAGATTTTTAGCTACGTAAAACAGAAAATTATATTTAGAAGAATATCACGCAACTTTTTTACTGACTCTTTAAACATTTCTTGATGGTATATAAAATCAAAGTTCTTGTTATATAAATATTTAGAAAATCTTTCTTGTATACAAATGTATAACTGTAAGGTCTGGCTGCTGTAGGAAGTAGATTTGGAGAAGCTGGGGTCATCCTCCGTTCCTGGGTCAGAGAAGTTGAGATTTTGTGAGGAGAAGGGGAATGACCTTCGAACAGGGAACAGAGGAAAGAGAGTCCCTGAAAATAATTTGTTTTTGTTAGTGATTAACTGCATGGCTAGGCATTGCACAGGCTTCCTCGAATGCATAGCTTTTCCCTTTGAGAAATTTTCGTTTATACTCTTGACGTCTGAAATTTGGGTGATTTCTTTATTTACGTCATTACAATTTCCTTTTTTATATATCTTTCACCTTATGCTTCAAGGAGAAAAGTGCCATGAAAGATATAGGCGATGGTACAAGATAATATATTGATATTTATAATATTTTATATCACAAATTTTTAAGTATTTCGCCATTAACAAATAATTTTAATTAAAAATAATGAGCTAAAAGAAACTGAAAAATTAATAGAATTTGACGTTATTCGTAAGGGGAAACCTCTCTCAATCTCTTGAAATGCCACACTATAAAATTGTGGAATCACTAGCCTTTGAATGCAATATTATATTTATAGAACAGTTTCCAGAGTGAGGGACGAGTACTTGTTCATATATTACAATATTTAAAAAAAATATATGTACACTTTAATATATTTCCTACATTTTAAAAATTTTAAGAATACCAGCACATCCATGTACTTTCAAAAAATCGATTTTTCAATTGTATTTTTTTAAACCTAAAAATTTTACTGTTATCAATTCAAACTGAAAAATATTCGCATCACATCCAAATGGCCCTGTATAAATAAAAAAATATTCTTATAAGTCATAAAATTTCAAAGTTAAAACACACGGAACACAGAATTTTTAGTAAAAACTGTATTTGAGTGATTATTTTTCCATGTTTATTTGTGTCATTTTCCAAAACCCGAACGGAATGCATCGATGTTGCTCATGGAAAAAGCAACATTAAACATACCATGCGAAAATACCTGTTGAGGTAAATATATTCCTACTATTTGAAAACTGGCCTTAAAATTTGTTTTTAACATAGCAAAACCAAATCGAAATGGAAACTGCCGCCTTTGAAGGCAAAAAGGTAAATTGCTGTCCGAAGGAAAAATGGAATTCTCTTGGAATAAAAACATTTGAGCCTTTGTTTGTCCAGTCAAAATTTCGGCATGTATTACTTTGGCCATCAGTTTTCGAATAATCAAAAACATTTCATTACACTCCTGCCGATGGATTCAAATTAATGATCATTTAGAAAATCATTAATTTATATCTCTAGTATACAAAAGATCGATATTTTAAGAAAAAACCGGAAATTTTCCACAAAAATTTTAGAAATAAAAACAAGTCAACTACTCTCAAAATTGCAATCCTACTTTATTTCTTTTCATGGTCTTCCTTATTCTCCTCTCGAAAGTACGAGAGGCTGAATTATAACAACAATTGAAATAACTACACAACCCTAAATCAATTACAGTTTGCGGCGGTTCGTGCTGATGAGAGATCGTACATTGGAAGTTCTCCTCACGACCGAATAAAAACGTAATAGTGAAAAATGTTTCCTGTTTTTTAAAAATGTCACATGTGTGTGCGCATGTGTAGAGTGAATTCATTTTTAGATGTGCTGTGACAAAGGAAAAGGGAAACAATTTATTAATGCATTTCAAACCTAGGAGAGAATGGCGATTCCTTTCACAAGTGCGCATCGAGAAAAAGAAAATCTCGAAGGACAGGGGAGACAAATACTCATGTTATAATGACGTGTTAAAGGGAGGAGTAACAGTAGTTGCTTTTAGAAACTGAGTAGGTGGTTCTAGGGAAATACTAGAAGCTCTCTAATCACCGGGAAAAGCATGTGTAAAAGATATTAAGAAATTATTTTTTGTAGTAATACGTCCAATCATTTCGTTAAATCCTTTTAACAAGGGAAATGAAATAAGACTGGCATTTAGAAAAGTTGTAGAATTGGTAATGCGGTAACAGTAATTAAGGTGAAGAAAAAATGCGCAATTCTAATTTAAATTAATATTTATTGAAACCTGTACACACACGCACATATATATGTATGAGTGTGTATTCCGTCTAAAATTCTCTTTGCATAGGGAAAAAGAGAGTGGCATTGGCTATGTGTTTCATTCTTTCTATCTTTACTTCCGCCAAACAGCAATTCAGTGTAATGTTTATTTTCGTACAAAAGGACGCCTTTTGAGAGTTGTCTTCTTAACGATAATAAAAATGCAGAGAACGTGATTTGCAGAGATATAGGTATCATGTGTTTAAATGTGTGAATCAATAAAGATAATTTTTTAAAAAAAAGTTCTTGTTGTTCCCTTCTGCATTAGCTACCCATGTTAGCTATCTAATCCGAATGTATATATAATAATTCAAGCCATTCTCTCGAGGGTTTTTTAATTTGTAATGGTACTGAGCCCTCCAGGACTTCATGTAAATAATTAACGGTTTGTTACTCGCCGGACAGGACTTAACCGCAACTTTTAACATTTAAAAATTGTGGTCAACGATTTTAGATTAGTGGTTATGTAACCCACATCGTATGATAGACTTCTACCAATCAGAGAAGTCATGTGTGGTTGGCAGATTCTGGTTGACCTCACTTTCCGACAACACATAACATATATTAGAGATAAATTTAAAAATACTACGCGTAAACTTTACTCCCTTATCTGCAGAAAGTCTAAATTGAATAGACATAACAAACTGCTTATCTATACTCTGATCATGAAACCATTACTTACCTATGCCTCCCCTGTATGGGGACATGCAGCAAAAACTAATATAAATTTACTTGAAACTGCTCAAAATTTAATAATAAGACAAATTTGCAATGCTCATTGGTATATGCGAAATAAAGATCTAAGAATTGCTTGCAATATACCAACTATTCGACAGACCATACGAAAACTTGCTATCAACTTTTTCAATAATATAGACGACTCAGATAATGCTTCTATTAATTAAATCTCCCTACTTCTCCCACTTTTCTGTAAAAAGACCAAGAGACATCTTGGTCAATCCAGATTTCAATTAATTTATTTACTTTATTTATTTTTCCCCAAGATCACTTTCCCGCCTTTTCTGATAGTCAGTTTTTGCTGCACTCGGATTGGCTAGGATAACTCCGCCCACTTTTCTCGCATTTTTCAATGATTTTTTCACTGTTTTTAAAGTTAAATTTTTAATAGTTATTTTAATCTCACATCCAAGTAGCTTAAATTTTTAAAATCTACCGAACTTTCTCATTATTAAACTGATTTATTCCTAAAACTGGGCAATGGTAGAACTCGTCAAAGGCATCTCAAAATTACCTGATAGGAGGTTAGAGGCCGACAGGCCTAGGCACTCCATCCAGTTCATCAACGATCTTATTCTGGTTGGCGTTTTGAATAAAAGCCAAATATCTGTGAAAAGTTTGGTGTCACAATTTATCATTGTAATCATGTTACAATAATTCCTGTCCTGTTTTTGTGTAGCTGCTTATCTGTGTCGTGTTGCATCAACTCTATAAATAATAAAAAGATATAATCCATCTACAAAAATGATGTCTTATCAATACAACAATATTTACATTCACAGCATACTAAAGATAATCAAAAATGAGTAAATATACACCTCTAATAGACATAATATATATATATATATATATATATATATATATATATATATATATATATATATATATATATATATATAGTTAAAAGTTAAAATTCTCTACCAGAGATAAATGAATATTTAATAAGTAAAACTGAAAAAAGTAATTGAAATTGTAAGATAACCAGACATAAAATTAAAGGATATATTAGAAATTAAAATTAATCGAATTTAGAATATAAATAAAAATTTTAAAAACTGTCTGCTGCAGTCTATATTTTAAACATTGCTGGCTTAGGACAGTTGTTTTATATTAAAAAAATGGGGTCGAACATGTTTTGTGGTCTTCCTCCTTTATGTTAATAATATTGAACAAAAGTCTATTAAAAATAATGTATAGAATATCTAAATCCATTAGAAGGCAATTGACCTAAAAATTGCATTCAAAAATACAGAGCCCGCGCTAAACCTGAGCACATTAAAAAGTTTTTGCCAGATTTTCGACCTAAATGCAAATTCAAAGCATCGGAATGGGGTTGAATAGTAACACTTAGCAAAAGTATGAAAATAATAGAAATAAAAATAATAGAAAAAAAATTAAAAATAGTTTATACATACAACTATTACTTTAGGGATACAAGGATTACATATGAATTTAAAAAATAAATAATTTTATCTAATATTAGAATATGGAGGTAACTATATATGAAAAAATTATAAATTTATAATAAACTATTAATATTCTAGACCAGGGGTGTCCAACACGCAGCCCGCGCGCCGAATGTGGACCGCCGACACATGTTTAAAAAAATTTAAATATCAGATTTTTAAAGTTTCTTTCATTTTTAAATTTATTTGAGGGAAAATTTATATATATATATAAATCTACAGTATATATATATATATTTGTCTGTTTTCTGTTCTTGTTTTAAAATAAATCTTTTTTGATAATAGAAATGTCCTTTTGATTAAAATAGATTTATATTTTATCATACTGTTACATTTGATTTTACTGTAATAAATTGCTTTTTTAATAAATTCCGAATCGCATTATACATATTAATGCGACGCCTGTTTAACTTAAATTAAAGCGATTAATTTATTTCGTTGGATCCATTTTTTATTAACACCTGGTTCTAATTTATCATTTGGCGTCACACTATAGCTTAAGTTTAAACAATTAGATCTTTAATGACAAATAAAACAGTACACTAAATTAAAAAGGCCGTTCTTTATATAATAATTAATTTATTTAAAGTTATAAGATTGAAATTATGTTAAAAAATTCTAAAAGCATTCTTCATTACTTAACTGAATAGTTTCAGAGAGAGAGAGAGGAATTATGATGTTGGCGTCCGGAGAGTCTCCAACCGCGATCACCGTCAAAAAAGGGTCGTGTCAGACAAAATCGGTGATAAAAATTGTGTCAGAGAGTGTCTCAATTCGTCGTGCATGCGCTTATATTTCGCGGCGGTTTTCTTGTGTATTCTGGAGAGGGATTCTTTCCCGAAACTCAATCAGCTTTTCTTGATTGGTCTGGAGTCAGCGGAGGGATATCCTCTCGCGGTCAATGACTTCCCCCAAATGCGGGAAATTCCCAAAAAACATCCCAAACCATGATGTATTTATGGGTACATTGCCTTATTCCAGGCGTGGGAAACGCGTCACCCTTTTCGGTGGGTTAAAAGACGCACCCAACGAATTCCTTTCGTTGTAAACAACAACAGGGCAGATATAAAAATTACAGTTGCAATCCTTAGGGACCGGTGGCCCCCCATCACTCCTCCCCTCTCTCAGATTAACAAAACTAAAATGAATGAAAAACAAAAATTTCAGTAAGTAAACGAAATACATATGTGGCCTAGCGTCGGCAAATATAAAACGCGAGTCAAGTGAAGTGTCAAGTGGAAAAATTCACAAACTCCTAGTCAAGAACGAGTGTCCGCTTCTTGAAGAATGAGAAACAAATCTTCTGGGGCGTCGTGATCTAACTGAAGTCGTTCGTGGTCTTGTGCTGTTTGAATCCCGCTCCATCATCGCTTAGATCTTCCTAAAGGAATCTGCTAAACTGCAAAAAAAAACTTTGTCTCCCAGAGGGAAACCATATTAGTAATGAAACAACAATTATCAGAAAAAAAAATTTAACTTGCCCATTGTGACCGCCGTCGAAAACTCCAAGCACCAACCTCCAACTCCTCTCACCGCTCATAAAATAAAAATAAGAATGTTAAAAAAATACAATTAATTTCTGAAGTTCCTACCCAATTCCGTGAGGGAAAACCAAATTAACTATCAACAACTATGACGTTAATGTACGAAGAGGAGAAAAAAAAATTCCACTGAATGGATCACCCCAACAATTCACAAAGACATCAGACTGACAAATAGAAATAATTAAACTATCACAAAGAATCGTGTGCCACTAAATAGTAAAAAATATTAAGACAAATAACCCGTAACAATGCAAATGTGGCGTATCTAACCACTCCCAAAAACAACACTTAGGAGTGTTGAACAAAATACATTGATAAGAAATAAACGCCAGTGAAAACATTTTCAAGCGTGGCACCCAAAAACAGACACCTCAAAATCGTTTAAGGCTACAGTGGACAGTAAAAAAAAATTTTTTTAATTTTTTACAAACATGCCCCAAATTTTTACTGGCTCTATGTAACTTAGAACTAAAACCATATAAAAATTTGGTGAGAAAAATGATTAGTTTTTAAGAAATTTAAAATTTAAAAAAAATTTAACGAAAATTTCAAAACGTTCCATGCGTTTTAATTTTTTTTTAAATTTCATGTTTTCAGCTGATTTAGTTTCTTTAAGCAATTCTTTACAAATGTATGCATACAATGTAATGTTTTATATGATAATTTACAAAATATGGGTAAACGCAAATTTTTATATAAAAATTTCAAGAATTTTAATGATGCCCTACATAAAAAACTTTAATTTCTTCTTTCACCCTATCACTATTACTACAATGCATCCAAGAATTTATAAGTATACATTAGATGAATACTTTTGGAAAGTTTTGTTATAATTCGACAAAAAATTGCAACGCATGGAACATTTTGAGTTTTGGTTTCGAGGCAAATTTTTGATTCTGAGAAAAACAGTTTTTTTATTTTAAAGGAAATTAACTTATTTTTTTAAAAAAATTAAAGATATAAATATGAATTTGAAAACACTAATATCATACAAATATAAGATAGATGCAGAATATATATACATAAGGTTCTGCAATATTTATTGTAACAGTCACATTGACACGTGGTATATACAGTGATAAAAATTGAAGTAAGCTAGAACATTCTTATAATATCTGAAGTAAATTAGCAGAATGTATTTCATTGTTTTATCTCAACCAGATAGTATATTATATATTTCATAAATCGTGATGAGTAAAAATAAAGTATTTCAAAGAGATTAAATTACAAAAATTCAATGCTTTCGAGGAAGGTTTCATTTTTTTAGAACAACAGCTATTATTATTCTAAAGGAAAAAACTTAGTTTTTTTTAAAAACAATTAAAGACATTCATATAAATTTGAAAAACACTAATATCATAAAGATAAGATAAACATAGAATATATGTATAAGGTTCTGCAATATTTATTGTAACAGTCACATTGACATGTAATATATATAATGATAAAAATTGAAGTAAGCAAGAACATTCCAATAAAATCTAAAGTAACTTAACAGAATGTATTTCATTATTATTTCATCAACCAGATAATATTATATATTTCATTAATCACAATGAGCAAAAATAAAGTATTTCAATACAATTAAATTACAAAAATTCAAAAAAATAACAAATCTAATTACACATAACAAGAAAACAGTTTGCTAAGTCTGATAAAAAATTTAAAAAGCACCGGCACTATAGGCTGCATTTGTATTCGTGGCATTTTTTCCCTTTTTTTGTTTTGTAGAAATATTCTGAGAAATGCGTCGTTTATCTTGTCTTTCTGCAATAGTCAAAGAAAAACTGTCATTTAGACATGAGTCCTCTTTCGCTTCAAGAGATTTTACATAGCCCAAATTGTGCTTTTCAATGGCATCCGTTACTGCTATTTCCAGCCTCCTTTTGGAGACGAATACCTCTTTTGGGCATTTTCGCCAAATGCAGCTATGCAAACTTTCATTCGAATTTTGCGTCTTGCCTGCTACGCATCTTTCAAGAATGGTGTCTGAAGCTAAACGTTGATAAACAGGCATAATTTTTTCCACTACTTGTGGCGACAAGTAAGTTTTCATGGAACTGTGTGACCCTGGGGTCTCACCTTGGCTATAGCTCTTTTATAGAAACACCATGATGATTCCCTTCAGGACACTTACCATGCATAGGCTTTTGTCAGTTGACGAGCAATGCATCAGACTGGCATATATAGCAGTTTTCATTTTATCGGTATCAGGGACATTATCTTTTATTGCCTTTCTATAGTAATTTTGCAACTTTGTGATGTTTTTATCTGTAAGGCTTCCCTGCTTACGCCCACCAAGAGTCACTTTTTTCACCTTCCATTCTTTCACTTTGTTACGTAACGATGTGCCTAGCCTCCTTGCAATATGATTCAGGCACTCTTCCTTTTCGATTTTTATATCAGAACCATATATTTTATTGTCCGACAAAAATTGAAAAGTTTTTTGAGTCACCATCACTCAGCATGGAAACAAATCTCATTTGGCAATCACTAATTGATCGCCTCCACATAATTAGTGCAGCGTGCATCTCCATGGCTCCAGAAGTTCCATCGAAATTTTTGTTACACTCATCCGCATGTCCTTTATGCCAAATGTGGAACTCCGCACTATCGACTCCCATATCACGACCAGCAACTACACAATTATGACAGTATTTCGACAATACTTCAAAGTCAAGGACAAGTCCACTAAGGATATCGATGATTATTCCTAATCCTAGGTTAGATGTATGTCCTCGCTTTTGCCAAGTACCGTCATATGATACACTCACATCAATTATTTCCTGATTTTTTAGAGAAGCATCAACTTTTACGTGAGCTTCTCTAGCAGCTTGACGTGACATTTCGAGCATTTTTTTCTTCACCTCTTTGTTTTTCACGGATAAGTTGTGCATGCATTTGGCAAATGTTTTTCGGTCCATTGTTGAGCACAGATGAAAACGTTTCCAAAGCAGCATGCCCTCTGCCTATGGATAGGAAGGCACTCACCAGTTTGCTGTTTATATCATGTGAATTTTTGGCCTCTTCTTGGAAACTTGAAAAAACACTTCCATAGCTTTCATGACATGTTTCGCATAAAAGTTCCATCTTTGTAGAATACCCCATGGAATGGTGTTGTTTTATAACAAGGGTACAGTTTGTACAATATTTACAAGGAACTTTCTGCAATAATTCAGAAAACACAGCCTTGTGGGTGAAAATATAACTTGCCTCAGGTTGGGAAGATGTACTCGGTTCAGACAATGTATCTCTCTGCAATACCATACTATTACTGTTTTTTTCATCAACAGTTTTAGAAGATTTCTGCCATCGCTTCTTGCTATTTTAAGCCAACATCTTTCTCCTTTTGGTTGGACGACCTTTAGGTTTTCTATATCTCGATGATATAAGATCCATTATAAAAATTTTAAATAACAAAAGCAATTTAAAATGAACTTTAGTTCTGAAAAGAATTTTTGTTTTGGTAAAATCAATATAAAGTTTGAATAAAATTGAACGAAAAAATGCAAACGCAAGTTCGAACGAATTGTAAACAAATAATGCCGATTTAGGTCTCAGATACAGTTAAAACAAATTGTTGCCATCGAGACTTTGATAAATTAACATTTAAAAATAAAAATTAGAGAGGCTATGTCTACAGTAAATAAAATTCGTACTGTCAAAGTACATGACAGCTTTGTCAGCATGACATCAGAATGTAAACAAAGGGGCGTGGTCATGAATGACTGAATCGGAACTACCCCATAACTCAGTAAAAAAATGCATGAAACCAAAAATTTTTTGCGTTTGATAGAGAAGCTAAAAATATTAAAATAAGCCAAAAAAATTTTTTTCGATGTTTTAGTCAATTTTCCACATTCTAACTGTCCACTGTAGCCTTAACATCGAAATCTTGACACGACTAATGTGAAGTGAATGT
>BMAU01017225.1:0-113076 GCA_019973935.1 Trichonephila clavipes
GTTGAATTAATCATCTCTAATTAACTGGATTTACCGTTTTTATTATTTCCTTCAAAATACATCACTATATTTACAATTTCATTTACAATTTTAAATCGCATCGGGAACTACAGGCAGCTTCCTCCATTTTACGTTCCAAACCACTTTCTTCTTCTTCTCTCCTTCCCGCTCAAAGGCCAAAACAGTTCACAGGCGCGGCGCGCCCCTACTTTGCCACGCCTAGTCTATCGAGTGGTATAGGTATCGGATGTGCTCACGAGTTCGTGTAAAGCCTGCACGTTAAATCTAGTGTACTATGTGCCACGCCGTTACAGACTAACGTTTATTTCCTCCCATCCTGGAGAATACTTTTCACGATAGTTGAGTGGAAAGTTTTACTGTGATACCTGAAAAATACTTGACATAGGATCAGTTTATGCAGCAGTAGAGAGTTAAGAATTATTTCTTGAAGTCCTTTTCTTTTAAACGGAGCAAAAAATATTTAAAAAAAAAAAATAACGTGCAAGTACCTGTTCTATCCGAAATTAGTACCTTATTTTAAGAAAGACATTAAACTTATCCCTACTAATCTATGTGAACTTTAACATATACAAAATATCATTTGGTAAAAAACTGCTACAAAAGGAAACTTTAAAATACAAATACAAATATTAATTATCAAAAAATTAACATACAAATATCAAAAAAAAAAAATTTTAATATTAATAACAAAATTTAAAACAAAAATTCCAAATATCAAAATACAAATACAAAAGTTTAAAATACTAATACCAAACCTCTCAAACTTTAAAATACCAATACAAAATATCAAAGTTTAAAATATAAATACAAAATATAAAAAAATCAAAATACTAATATCAAATATTAATACTAATATACAAATACCAATCATTCTAGACAAAAAAATTATTATTTTCCATCAATTCTCATTACAAGTGTTTTTTTTCCAAGTTTTAAGGGATACGGCTTAAACTATCAGCATTCTGATTTCGTTTTCCCTTCCGATAAGCAATCTCATAATTAAAAGATTGCAAAATTAAGGACCACCTTAAGAGTCTTGGATTATCCCCAGTATTTTTCTCTAACCAGACCAAGGGATTATGGTCAGTTTGTATGACAAATTTTTGGTGTCCATCAAGATAGCATTTCAACTTTTGCACGGCAAAAATAATGGCTGCATATTCTTTCTCCGTAGTGCTATATTTTTGTTCTGCAAGCGACAGCTTTTTGCTCAGGAACATGATGGGATGTTCTTCGTTTTCACATATTTGCGACAACACAACGCCTATTCCAAGATTGGATGCACCACACTGAATGATGAAGGGTTTTGTGAAATCAGGGCTGTATAAAACTGAATTTTTAGATAGTCTTGTCTTGAGCTCCTCGAATGCATTCTGGCAAGAACTATTCCAGTCAACGGTTGATTTTCGATTTCGGCTCTTAAGTAAATCTGTCAGTGCAGCTGCGATTACTGAAAAATTCGGGAATATATCTTTCTATAATAGCCAGATGATCCTAAAAAGGCTCTAACTTGCGTTTTGTTAGTGGGGATCGGGAAATCTCTCTCTCTCTCTTTGATGACCTGAACCTTTAACTCTCCAGGTGTTCTTAAACCTTGGCCTACCAAATGTCCAAGATATTTAATGTATGCTTCAGCAAATTGACATTTGGATGACTTGATATGTAATTTAGCGGAGCGTAGGCGATCAAATACATCTTTTAGATGTTTTAGGTGTTCATCCAGGGCTAGTAAAAAGATAGCTATATCATCTAGATAGGGAACTGCAAAGTCCTTACAATTTCTTAATAAGTTAACCATAAGTCGACTGAAGTAATAGGACGCATTTTTCAGACCGAAAGGTAACCTCAATGGTTTAAAAGTTCCAAATGTTGTCACAAACGATGCGTACCTTTGCACTCGGGGACTCAGGGGTATTTGCCAATACCCTCGAGTGAGATCCAAGATAAAGATATATTTAGCTGCCGATACCTTTTCTAAAAGTTCTTCGATATTAGGCAATGGAAAGAATTGTGTCCGAGTTACTTTATTCAACCTTCTGTAATTGAAACAGGGTCTTGCTTCCTTTCCCTAAGCAAGTATTAATGGAGATGTAAAATCAGATTCTCCTGGCTCTATTATTTTCAGTTCTAACATCTTATTAACTTCTGATTTGAGAATTTCAATTTGTTGAGGAGACATACAATAAGGCTTAGCAACAATTGCTCGTTCAGATTCTAATTCAATATCATGTTCAGCTAAATCGATACATCCAGGAATATTCGAAAAAAAAGATTACTATATTCATATAAAAGTTCTTTGAGCTGTCCTCGTTGAATTTGAGATAATTTTGAATTTAACTGCACGCTGATGATTTTGGACCATCCCGACATTTCGTTTTCAAGTTCCAAACTAGGCATGGCTTATTCGTCATGCTTTAAAGAATTAATGCACAATAAATTAATATTTTCCTCTCGTTGGTGATAAGGTTTTAGCATATTAACATGATAAACGTGGGCTTTATCCTTCTCTGAGAATTTGTACATAATAATTTGTCTCAGACAGTTGTTGCACTATTTCTCCAGGGCCAACCCATTGAACAGATAACTTATTAGGCCTGGATGGAGCTATGACCAAAACCAGTTCACCCGGCTGAAATTGACGCTTAACGGTCCGGCGATCATACTACAACTTTTGTTTTTGTTTGGCATCTTCTATGTGTAGGATTGCCAATTCCTGACATCTTTTCATTCTATTAATGAGTTCAAATACATAATCCACAACACTGCTTTCTACAGGCTCTTCTTCTGTCAGGTTTTCGTACAATAACATCACAGAAGTCCTTAGATTTTTCCCGTGAACTAGTTCAGCTGGTGAAAACCCAGTACTATCGTGTATAACAGTCCTTAGGACAAAGAGGGCTTGAGGAAGTATTTTCTCCCAATCTGGAATTGCCTCCAGACACAGGACACGAAGAATCCTCTTCAATGTTCTGTGCATTCTTTCCACAGGATTACTTTGTGGATGATAAACAGAACTTCTAACTACTTTAACTCCAAATCTTTCTAAAAATTCCGTAGTTAGTGCACTCATGAATGACGTGCTTTGGTCAGTCTGTAATTCTCTTGGGAACCCCATTCGGCTGAAAATCTGTAACAATGCATTTACAACAGTTGTTGAGCAAAGGTTTGCTACAGGAAGGGCATTAGGATACCTTGATGACATACATAACGCCGTAATTATATATTTATTTCCAGACGGTGTCATTGGTAAAGGTCCACTTGCATCGATGTTAATCTTTAAGAAAATTTCAGTTATTACGGGAACAATTTTTAGTGGGAACTTCTTTTTATCATGCGGTTTACCCACCCTTTGACATTTGTCGGTGGACGCGGTAGCCGAGTTGTATAGGTATCGGATCGTGTCTTGCCTTGTCACGAGTTCGAGCCCAGTACCACTAAAGATCCGCCGTGTAGGGCAGCGATGCACGTTAAATCTGTCGAGAGCTGAAACGTCCTCCCGTAGGTGTGGTGTGGTAGTTAGGAGAGGGGGTGCCAGCTCAGGTGTCGTCCACGTCACTTGACCATGGTTCAAAATTACGTGGTCCGTCGCCAAAAGCCCTCGTGTAGCTGAACAGTGCGACGTTAATATTAAATCAATCAATTGACATTTGTCGGTTGTCTTTACAAAGTCCTCAACATCACTAAAGCATTTAGGCCTGTAAAATGTTTTGAATATGGCATCTTTCGTTTTAGTTACTCCTAGATGAGCTGCAGCCGCCTCGTGACCTATCGTCATCAAGTTTTTTCTATACTTTTCGGGAACAACCAAACATTTACGTTTAGTGCCATCCTTATCTTCTTTTTGGAAAAATTGTAAGTTATTTTCGACAATATAATAATTTTTCTTTGAAGACCCGCTTTTAGCTTCTTCAAACAGTGTTTTTAATTCAGCACTTTTCATTTGTTCCTTTGTAAAATCTTTATGAGATAATTTTATAAGATTTGATTCAGAAATTTCAGGTTGAATGAAAGGCAAAATATCATCCAGTTCGTCCGGAGATTCTTTATTCTTTTCGTTGCATTAAGGAATAGTTTCTTTTGACATGTTACTCTCTTCAGTCAACTTCTTCTGCGAACGTGTTTCAACAGCGTTCACCATATACACTTGTATTTCTTTATCCTTCTTCACTTCTTCAAACAATCAGCCGTCTTATTTCCCAAAAGATATTATCCTTGATCTAATGAATCTCTTAAAACAGCAGCTTTCTTAATCACATGACCAAACACACAGTTCAACTCAACTTCAGCCATTGGCAGACACACTGCGGTTTCCTCCAGAGAAGTTCGAATCCACACAGTTTCATTTATATACATGGAAGGCTTTACGTATTTTTTACATATTAAATCGAGAGTTGCACCAGTATATCGTAGTATAGGCATTTCAATTCCATTCACTGTTCCTAAACTTATATATGGAGCCAATACATCAGTACCATTTCTATCAGTTTCATTAGACGCGATTGTTTCGTAATTCTTCTTTAGTTTATCACATTGTAGTCTGAGATGTGAACAAGACCCGCATTCATAACATCGAAGCTGTCTTCTCTTCTCAAAGTCTTTCTCGTGATTTTTTTCATGGACAGGTTCCTTTTTTATTTGAAATTTGGACTTGAAATATTTAGGAGTTTCTTTTGGTCTGGCACCACTATAATTTACACCACCTTGGAATTTGTAACTATTTTTCCTAGGGATTTCTCTTCTAAAACTCTGTTTGATGCTTTCATATTCGTCTAATTCCTCTGCAAGTTCATAGGGAGTTTTTAACTTGATCCAGTCATCAAGAAAATGCTCTCTTACTTCAGCTGGAACACGGTACTTCAATTGTTCAGTTATTAATAGATCTTTCAGTCGCTTGAAAGTTTTAACCTGCAATTCAGCTATCCATTCTGTACAATAACTATTCAGCTCATGAGCATAATTCCTCCAAGACTTCTCTGCTGATTTTTGATGTCTGTAAAAACTTTGCTTCAACTTTTCGCTGTTAAATCTGTACCTCTTCAATATAAGATCTTTTACAAAATCATAATTATTTGCCCTTTCGGTAGGCTCTCTAGCTAGCATATTAGATAGTTCTGCTGGTAAAACCGCCAACAAGTAGTCCACCCAATCCGTCTTTGGTACTTGAGCTAATTCTGCCTTCCTTTCAAAATTAATCAAATATAAACTAATCTCATCATGTTTTTCATCAAATTTAGTTGGGATTTGTGTCAATTGAATCTTAGGTCCAATTTCAACTCTTCTTCCAGATTCATCATTTAATGGTTGATTCTGCTGTGATAATTCTAATTTTCTCAATTCTAATTCGTGTTGTCTGGCCTCTCGAGCCATTCGCTCTTCCCTTTCTCTTTCTTCCCTTTCTTCTTGTTTACTTTTTTCTTCCCTTTCTTTTTCTTCTTGTTTACTTTTTTCATGTTCTTTCCTATCACTTATGACTCTGTCGAGAATTATCTTCACTTCCTCTTCAACATAAAATTCGCTATTTAGAATAAATTTTTTTACATCTACAACCTTGCTGGACTGATCTACTTCAACCCCCATTTCCTCACATACTGACAAAAGATCAGGTTTATTACCTTTATCTAAATATGCCATGATTTAGGGACTAACAAGATCAGAATACTTTCCAAAAAGAAAATTAAAATAAGACGAGTAAGAAACTTATTTTTCGATATATTATTTAACTAAAAGTAGTTATCGATTTTGCACTGTACCAGAATATGCAAAAATGTACACTTAAATTATAACGAATACATACATATTTCGAATTCTATCTTTCAAAAGTTTCAAGTGATTAAAGTATTTACGTAACTACAATACCAGAATAATTAAACAAGCACAAAAAAAAAAAAAAAAAACCTTTTCAATGCAAATTCAATAACACACACCTGAAGTCCAAATTACCTCTTCATAAATTCTCTTCAAATTTTAATTTGTCATTCATTAATTGTCATTTATTTTCAATTTAAAACAAGCAAATGCGAGTAAATATGTTAAAAAAATTCTACCTATAGAAATTCTACAACTTCACCCTTAACTCGAAAATAATAATAGATGTTTATATTTGTAAAAACAAACAAATTTTTTATTCAAAATGTTTCAATGTAATGACCAATTTGACTCAAAGAACACCATTCAAATAAAATCTACAGATTTTCTTTTTTTTTCTTCAGAAAAACCAAAACTTGTATTCGCAACAAAAAAAATATTATAAGACAATAATGAGAGTAAAATAATTCCACTAGTATTCTGAATCCACAGAAACAAAAATTTTACTGAACGACTTATAAAAAACAAATTCTTATATTTCGAATAGCTACATAATTTATGCATTTAACCTTGAGAACTTCTGAAACGTAATGAGTCAGCTTTTTTTTCCTCTCAGTAAAAGAAAAGAGTCATAAATATTTCTTTGACTCAGCAAAATCAAAAATATTTCTACTTAATTATACACTTTATATATATGTCACAGGGAAATGATGAAATTAGAGCTTTTGCCAAATCCCTAAAGGAGATGGCCAATTTACGCACAATGTTAAAATGAACGCGAGTCAGCATTTCTAGAACTATGTTTTCGCTTTCTAGCCGACCTTTACCTTCAATCTGTCTCCTCAGCACATTTTCCCCTGCGACATTTACAAATAAAAATTAATGTTTATTTGTGCGTCTCTTATGCCATCTTAAACCAAAAGATGCCCAGTGGCGTTGGGGAAATTATAAGGGGCGTTATAGATAATTATTTCTCTTTTTAAACTATTAGACGTACAGTCTTGAAATTTGACAAGCAGATTTCATGCATGGAGTAGAGATTTATGCAGAAATGGGTTTACGAAAATCGACCCCCAAAGGGCGTTGCGGTGGATTAGGTGCTGTTATAAGAAAATATTCCCGTTCTTGAACTATTTCACCTACAAACTGAAAATTTGGCAGCCATGTTTCTTTCATAGAGATAGGTCTTCTACACACACAAAAGAGGTTTTTATGAAAACTGACCCCCAAGGGGTTTGCGAGGGGTTAAAATGGCGTTACAGCCAATTATTCCCGTTTTCGAACTATTAGACGTACAGTCTTGAGAAATTAGGAAAACAGATTCCTTTTACAGAGTAGATACCGGCTGCAAAATGGGTTTTAGTGAAATTCTTACCCCCAAGTAGCGTTGTAGGGGATTAAAGGGCGTTATATATAATTATTTCAATTTTTAAACTATTAGACGTACAGTCTTGAAATTTGGCACACAGGCTCTTTTCATGAAAAAAAAAGATTCGCTACAAAACGTTTTGCAAAATCGAATTCTAAGGAGATTTGCGAGGATTAAGAATTGGAGATAAATATATTCCTATTTTGGAACTATTAGACGTGCAGATTTGAAAATAGGCAGGTATATCCCTTTCGTAGAATAGACATTCGCTAAGAACAGATTTTGCCGAATCTGACACCCAAGGAGGGGAAAAGGGGCGCTATAGATGAAAATTCCCCTTTTTTGATCAGTTAGACTACAGACTTGAAATTTTGTTTGAATGTTTCTTTTGTTGAATATAGATCCGCTGAAAACGGATGTTACGAAAATCGACTACTTTTGAGCGAACGCTGGTGTTAACTAGTAGACCAGGGATGGCTGACCTTCTTGAGACGTGGGTCAAATTCTGCTAATATTTTTTTTAGTACTAACTCGTGGGTCACTAATGCCTATTTGCAACAGCGTTAAGTTTAAAAATTTTAAACTAAGTATTTTTAAAACGAAACATCTTTAAGATTCAATTAGCCTAACGAGTAAAAATGGGAGTGGTTTGATGATTTAAAAGATTTTAGAGGGGTTAAAAATTCTAAAGTGTTTGGGGCAAATGGCAATACGTATTTTAATGAACAAAGAGTAACGATTACATACAATATATATTATGAAATGTAATTTATTTGTATAGTTGAACTTGTTTTTGTGCGGTTGATAAAAACCGCACAAAAAATGTTCGAAAATATTATGAATTCTTACATATGACAAGCCAATTCGTCGAAATACTGCAAAAGTTTTTTTTATGCGGTCGCACGAAAATAAAATCGCATAAAAAAGGACCGCACAAAAACAGATTCTACTGTATATATGTCCAAAAATATATGTATAACAAAATTGATTATAAAGTATTTAATGAGAAATCTATTTCTGTTTATTTCAAGTAGTTTTTTAATATAAGGTTCATATTTCGTATTCATTAGTTAAACGTATTTTGCAGTTAATTCCCTGTCAAGTCTATTTCTAATATTTTAAAAAGTTCGTTGAAGAAAACAATTTCTCACATGAATATGTGGACCCAAACATCGTTAAAAGATCATTAACTAGTTTTTTCATTGATATAAAATTATATGGTAAAGGATACCATACGTTTAATATAATATTTTTAATTTTTACTGTTGGATCAATATTTAGCTGCACTATATAGTTTCGCACAGTTTTTCTTCTACTTCGGAAAAATAAAGTCTTCAAATTTTATTTTCCACACAACACTGCTTTGAAATTCAACTCTAATTCCATTTCTAAATTATCGATACTCAGCCACATAAATTTAGTTAACTCTGTTGTTTCAAATTCTATTTTGTACGGATATAAAATAAAGTGAAATATTTTTTCCAAACATTTACATTGATTGAATATCTCCTCAAAAGCTTGTTTTATTTCCTGCATAGTTATTAAATATTTTAATTGCATTTTCCTGAAGTTCAACAGAGTTTTTAAAAAGTATTGTGTTTTGAAAATGTTTTGTAATTGAGGAAAATATTTCATAATTTTCATTTCCGAATCCTTAGTAAAAATGTTAAGTTTCGTCATGAATATTTTAATATTTTCAAAAATTGTTACGAATCCATGCCCTTGGAGTTTTTTTATTCAGTTCTTTAAAATGCTGAGTGATGTCGCATAAAAACATTAAATCATTTAACCAATATACATTGAGTAATTCATAGAAACTATTTTCTTTTTTAATTAAAAAGAGCTTAATTTTTCTTCTAATAACGTTACAAAACGATTAAAGACTCGACGAAACTAAACCATCTCACGTTGTTGTACCTGTGTGTCAGAATCCCTGAATATTGCAATTCAATTTCCTCTAAGAATTGTGCTCATTGCCATTTATAAAGAATTCGTGCGTTTATAAAATTGATTATTTTTATTACAACTGACATTACACTGGAAAATATTTTTAAACCATGCTTCGCTCATAAAACTTGCTGGTGTATTATACAATGAAATTCAATCAGAGAATGTGAAATATTTTTCTTAAGATACTAAAATACCTGAATTGCTCTGGGGAGTCTTTTTGAAGCTTATCCAGCGGTATGAAAAATGTTTCAATGTACTTGGTACTTACGTAGAAAAATAAAGTTATGTCTTATCTTTAATGTCTCATTTTATTTTTTGACTTTCATACACAACTGTGACCACAGACGACAGAGGTAACTTATTTTCTGACTCACCCTCGTACATACTTTCATATACATTTGTTGTCATTTGAAACTGTAATGATAAAACTGAAGGTTATAGACAGCATTTAAATTGCTTTTTGTGCCAATGCAGTGCTTAGAAAAATACAAATAGAATATAAATAATCCACACAAATTAGAAAATCTAAATAAACCCGCGTAAGCAAACAAGGGATTGCCTAGTAATCATGGGTCAGTTAAAAAGCTTGCTTGGGTCAGTGTCCGACCCACGGGTCATAGATTCGCCATCTCTGTACTAGAACTACAGTAAGGAAATTTGGTATGCATGTTTCTTTTGTTGAATTGAAATCCGCTAATAACGGGTCTTACGAAAATTGAGTCTATGATGGTTACTGGGTTAATTGCTAAAAAAATTCCGTTTTTAAACTTCTCGATTTAGACTTCAAATTTTGCAAGCACGTTTATTTTTTGAGTAGAGATCCAGTAGAAATGGGTTTTGCGGAAATCTATTTTGAGACTGAGTTATGAGAGCTTAAAAGATAATCCTACTTCAACTTAGAAGTTCTCTCCTTTTTAAATCAAGAACCGAGAGTTGTACGAATATTTTTCAATACAATCGAATTCTTAATGCTAGGACATATCAATAATCAGTTAAAGTATCATTATTAAGCCTACTAAAAACAGGTAGGCAAATAATAATCAAGTTTTGTAACAACGTTATTGTTGCAAAAATGACTGAAGTTGGCATCTAAAACTGGTTTTCAGCCAAACTGACCAAACCGGGTCTGCCTTTTTACAACAATGTAGACGAATTGTGCCTTTTATCGTTTTTAAATGATATCTTTTTAAATAATTGTAATTTCGAAATTTAAATAGCCAAAAAATGATTTCGCAGATCATTCATATTGATCTTTTGATACCTTCGGCGTGTTTTTTCATTCAGTGATTCGTGAGAAGATAGTCTCACATAAATAGATATGTTTGTTTATCTAAGATTTTAAAAACACACATCCCAAAATAAGCATTCGTTTCAATAGCTAAATGTAAGATTTTTTAAATTTATTATTTAACAAAAATGGATATAAAATATTTTTTAAAAAATATATTAAAGCCTCGTTGCTTTTCATCACTTATTACTAAATTAATTATTTAATACTAAACTTGTACCTTGTGAATAAAATCGGATTATTAAAGCTGTATTGTTTTATTATTCACTACAAAATTAATTATTTAATAATAAATTCGAAGATTGTCTGTTTTTTTTTGTGAATAAAACTGAGAGAATTAGCTTTGAGAATTATTAATAGAAAGTAGAAATTTGAAAAAAAAATCTTATCCCGGGGGAAAAAGTGTTATACTTGAAGAAGCTCATGCAACGCCGGACCATGCAGCTAGTTTAGACATTAAAATCATTTATATAGTGAATTATACATTACTAAAAAAGATGTTGAGCAAGCAATACAAAAATATATATAGACATTGAAACAAAAAAAATTATTCTAAACTAATTAAAAAAAGAAATAGGCACTTAAGAGTATTTGGCACCTTTTAAACAATTTTTTTTTAAAAAAATTATGCATTCAAAAGTTATATTTTAGGATTTCATATAATGTTTCTATTGAAAAAGATGATGCGAGATGAAATTTGTACACAGTGTTCACACAATTTTAAAATTTTTTAAAAAAGATATATGGAAAATTTTAAAATAATACTCCTTTTGTGTGTATTCATTGGTTTTTCGACCTTAAATATTTATATAATATTTCTAAGAATGTTTTAAACAACTTTAGGGATCTATTTTAGAAAAACTTAATTAGTTTTGGAGAATAAAAATAAAATATTAATACGTATGCTATAAAATTCAAGAAATAAGCCAAAATCTCCTACATTTTAATTTTTTTAAAAAAAGTATTAAGTTGGCAGCTAAATGGATCCCCATTATTGTTACATGCATTATATATAAAATATCAGGAAAAAATGGAAGTGATTGGACAATATTTGTGGAAGGAGAAGCCTTTTGACTACGGAAAAATACAAACTGAGAAAAACGATTTTAAAGTTTATAACTAAAAAAGTATTATTATTATAATCTTTTAAATAAGCATAAAATACCCCTTTAAAGTATTAGCTACATATTTTTCTTAAGAATAATAGCATTTACTTATTATTTCAATCCATATATTTTACAAACAATCCCTTTTTAGAGAGTATTAATTGCATAAAACTCAAGGAAAATGTTAAAAAAGAAACTCTTCCATAGCAAGAATTTAAAAAATTTTTGCTTCACGTAATATTGAAATATTATATTTTTATGGAAAACATATGATGAATAAGAACAGTTGTTATAAAATTATTTATACCAAATGCCTTAATCAAAGTTTTACATGCACACATTTCAAGATAAATCAAAATGACATTAATATAATGTTTCAGAAATATGTTGCTTTATTTGTAACACTTTTTATTTGAAAAATGATGTTTAGGTCACACATTTTTAGGTTGCCAAGTTCTCTTAAGCTGATATTTTTTAAAACAAAAAGGATATTTTTAGTAAAATTTTAAACATTTTAATAGTGTTCATTAATTTTTATTAAAACATGTTGTTGATTTGTGGCATCTTGAATTACAAAGTACGTTACTTTTTTTACATACACATCTTTTTGTTTTACATTGTATTTTTGATTGTTTACAGAAACACTTCTTAAATCCTTGACCTACAAATAAGGATAATTTTTTTGCAATTTCCCGCAGACTTAGGTTAATCCGTGGAACTATTTCGGTAAATGTTGTAGTAGCAGTTTGAAGAGCGTTTTTAGGAAGCCAATCTTTAATAATTCCAACTGAGGTACCAATTTGATACAAATTATTTTTTGTATCTAATATGATCCCCACAATGTTATTTCCGTCTAATATGCCTCTATCTACTTTAGGTACATTTATCAGAAATGTTGAATCCACTGACAAGTCTTTAAATTTCTTCAAAGAAACTTCTTTCATTTTTTCGACAGATCTTTTCAGGTGTGTGTGTTTTGCAGCATTTTCTCTCTTTGATATTTAACGTTTTCTTCTTTTTGGCATAAATAGCATAGGATTTTCGATCCATATCCTTCTTCTCCTACTGCATTTCCACATATTGCGTGCCCCTGATTTTTACAAATGGCACACGAATGTGCTCCAGTAGATTCCATTCCGCAGACAACACAACATGCTTTACTGTCGTTTACAGCTGCTTTCACTTCTGATGCAAGTAACACTACAGATGTTTTAACTGTTGAAGCAGGAGTTGAAGTAGAGTTTTTAACTGTTTCGAGTTGTCTTGTTGTCGATAAAGAAAATGATTTAATTTTGTGTACTTCTTCTAAATTTAAAGTCTTTTTGGTGAGTAAATCAGCTGCGGGTAGATCATGTGATACTGAACTGTTGTTGTTCGTAGATTTCCCCATTGATATATCATAATAAATTGAAGCAATGTAATTAATTAATTCACGTGCTAGCTGATCTTTTGAAGCTGAAGCAGTGTAATTAATCAATTCAGGTGCTAGCTGATCTTTTGAAGCTGAAGCGTTGTAATCAATTAATTTAGGTGCTAGCAGATCTTTTGAAGTTGAAGCGTTGTAATCAATTATAATTCAAGAGCTAGTAGATATTTCGAAGCTTCATTGTTGTTCTTTAAGGAAATTACTGGTAAGTCTTCTGGTGCTGAAGTAATGTCATGGTCCCGTTGAATAAGAAGTAGATCCAAGTCCTCTTCAGTAACAAGTTTTTCAAGCAATTCTTTTGAAATATGACTAGATTGGAGTCCTATTTTTGGTTCTGATCCAAATAAAGCTTTGTAAGGTGATCGTTTAATGGTTCTATAAAACGAGGAATTCTTTTGGAACTGAACAAAGTAACAACCTAAAGCCCAATTTTTTGTGTTATTGTCAATTAGCCATGCACGTAGCATAGCTTCAACATCTTCACTTGATCCTTCAACAGATTCTTGACTAACTGGATGTCTAGGCCTACCATTTACAATTTTGCACGTTGGCCACAGAGCTTTTAATTCTTATATGACAGCTGCCGTAAACTCACGGCCATTGTATCTTAGTAATATACGAGGACAACCTACTTCCAAAAATATTTTAATGGCTCCAATGCTACTTCAGTTGCTCTTTTTGAAGTCAACGGTCGAAGATAGGTACATTCCTGATAGTATAATAACCATTTATAATTTCTATCTGGGGTCGACTGTAAGTCAACTAAATCGACATGGCCACGGTGATTGAAGTCTCTGGATACAATTGGGAAAACGATTTCTTTTCTTGGAAATGCTTTTTTTTGACTGACATACAATGAACAGCTTTAAACAGTCCAGTACAACTGAAGTCAGAATGAAATATTTAGATTTCAAACTGTATAGCCTTTTATCTCTTCCTCCATGGCCAGTTATCTGATGGGTTTCTCGAAGCATGTGGTAAAAAATTTATGTTGATACTATTTTCACAACTGGATCAGAGTCAAACTTTCTCTTTAAAATCAAAGATTTTTCAATTCCTACTTCCATAATATATATGTATATATATAATGTTGATACTATTTTCACAACTGGATCAGAGTCAAACTTTCTCTTTAAAATCAAAGAGATTTTTCAATTCCTACTTCCATAATGTGTATATATATATATATATATATATATATATATATATAATTTACATAATAATATTGTTTATGAGTCCGTTTCAATTTAAGTAGAGGTGCTAATTTAAATTATTCAATGTCTGCCATAGTTTCTTCTATTCTTTCGCGAGTCCATAAAGGTTTTGCTTTATCACGGCGTTTGTTCAAAAACATGCTGACAGTTTCATTAAATTGTTCTTCAGAAGTCAGAATTTGATTTTCTCTATATCTGAACACATTTTTCTGCTGTAGGCAAGGTCGGATTTACGTATGGGCTAAATGGGCTGCACCCCAGGGCCACCGGGTTCTAGGGGCCTCCTAATCTTGTGCAACCCTTGTATCAAAATTCTTTGGGGGCCTTTTTTGAAAATGGCAGTTAACGGGACTATTGATGCATTTTACTATTTTTTACTTACACATGTTGGGGCTCCTGTAGCTCGGGGGTTGCTATTGATACGGCGGTAGCTATGCCCCTGGTACCAATACACATTTCTAAATTATTTAAGCAGGAAGGTATTGAAGTTATGATTTAGTATTTTCAACTTTTCAAAGATTGAAACTATCAGGATTTCCCCTAAATATGTATTTTATCTTAAAATTTGGGGTCAGTAACTTAATTACTCCTATAGAATGGAAAAAATAAAATCATTTTATGTGGGTTATGGAGATTTCCCGGGAATATTATGGACAAAAGTAATATGGTCTTGATTTTCGTAATAAATAAGGGTTTTTAAGTATAGATAGCAACAGTAAATAATAGATGACAACGGAAGAACAATATTTATTTAAAGTGGGGCAAATATAATTCTTCAGTTTATTTTTATAATCCCCCCCCCCTTTAAATAGATGGGGCAATAAATAATAATAGTCAGCGTTTTAGATTTTAGTGAGTATAGGCAAAGGGAGATTTTTTTTTAAAATTTTTTATAATAAACTAGGTACTTTTTTTTAATTATCTCAGAAATATACTATATATTTTTGTAAAAATTTGTTAGGAAAATGGCGTTTTAATTTACGTACAACATTTAAACGCCCTTTAATCAAGGTGTCAGATCATGGCAGACATGTCATGAGTTCGAGCCCAGTATCATTAAAGACCCGCCGTGTAGGGAAGCGATGCACGTTAGATCTGTAGAGAGCTCAGACGTCCTCCCGTTGGTGTGGTGTGGTAGTTAGGAGAGGGAGTGCCAGTTCAGGTGTCGTCCTCGTCACTTGACCATGGTTCAAAATTACGAGGTCCGTCGCCAAAAGCCACCGTGTAGCTTAACAGTGCGACGTTAATATTCACTCACTCACTTAAATGCTCTTTATTCATATTCGAAACTAGGTTTGAAAATTCTTTGACTATGGTAATTAACACAGTAGGCAATAAACACAAATTGTCATATTGATAAAAAAAATTGTCACTACTAGAGGAACTGATCGAAATGGGCAGTAATTGAGATCTTAAAGTAAAGTTTAAAAACGGATGTCAGCAATTTTGGCTTTAAAAAGACATGCCTGCTGTTTATCCCGAATTATGGAGTATTTAATTGCTTTACAAAGTGAAAAGGAGTTTCAGTACGGTTACTCAGCTCTAAAATAAAAGAAAGAAAAAGACTCTAAAAACCGAGGAGATTTCGGGTTATACCTGACGAGATGGATGCCAAATGTTGAAAATTAGTTATTGAAGCACCAGGTTCATCCTTCACTTTAAAAAATTTGCTCAATTTGTATCAATTAAATTTTAATTTCGTTATCATGTGTTTCTTAAGTTTTAAACACTATTCTTCCCTACAGTTAGACATTTAAATCTTTTAGAGTTAAGTATCTTAAAAAGTAAGTAGTTCTATAACAGCAGTCAAAAAGACATTTAAAAGTTGATAATTTATAAAAGTTCTATATTAGGTAAGCAGGGATAAGCCCCAAACCGTAAAACATGGCAAAGGGTCAATGAGATGAAAAGTTTGAAAACATCTGGTTTATTGAAACAAATATATTGTAACGTCGTGTATAGCTAGTATAAAAAATGTTACTGCCTAATATACAAATAAAAGCATTGTTTATTTGCTAAACAATTTGTTAATGGAGTAATAGAATTCAGTTCATATGCCAAGCCGAGATGCAGTCAGTCTATATTCCATTCTCAACGCCCCTGGCGTTCATCGTCTTTCCACTCCAATCTCGGACTAAGCCCTTTTCTCCATCCAAGGCCGGCTCCTCTCTTTCTCCCGACTCTCTTTCTTCTTCTCTCTCTCGTCTCTTTTCTTCTCAAAAAGAACCCTTTTAAACACCAGGGGTGTGTTCACAACACGCCCCTCGTCCCTTCTTATTGGCAAGTCACAAAAGTCTCTTGGCCTCCCTCGTCCTATTTGCGCATCACACGCCAAAATACACCCGGGCCGTCTGGCCCAAGGCGCCATAGTTCCTTGTCCAACATCTGGATACACTTGTCCATCACGCCACCTGTTTCTAGTATCCCCTTCACTCAACACCAGAAAAGACGACATGATTATTTTAAGATAAGATAGGCTTCGCCTATTGTCAATGGGGCACCGGCTCTCCTTTACCATTATGGCGACCCGTCTGGCTGTCTTCACTCCCTGAGTTCAGACAATAAACAATGGCCCCATGGCCACGTGCACTGGTCATTCCACAGCTGGTGGATCGTAAAAATTCAGGGACAATCGATGACGTCGTACTTATCCTTGAGCAGCTGGTGAAACCATAAAACCTATTGTGAATCGAAAGATGGGGATTCACAACAATCGACGATGTCACAATATGTTTTATTTTCTGCTTCGACCCATTGGTGGGAACTTCTAAATCGTGAAATTGAACCGAAATTTACCTTAAAAAGTTTGTCAGAGCAGATGCTCTTGTCTTTATGACGCTGTTGAAGCCTTAAAAGATAATATGGTAATATGAATATTCTTAAGACACTTAGTGAAAATGAAATGAGAAAATTGATTTTAGAAAAGAGACAGTAAACTTATTTAATAAATTAACAAAACTTGAAATTGCTATTTTAGTTATATTTTGGGAAGAAAATTTTACAAAGATTTAATTCAGTTAACAAAAAATTACCGGCTCCTGGTTTGGACATCTGTGAAGGGAATAAATTATGTCATTTAAAACGTTTATAAGCAATGTAGGACATGAATCACTAAAGGAGTATCAAGATTCTGCCAAATAATTAAGTCCTAGTATATAAACAGAACATAGCGATGTGAACAAGAGACAGGTTATTTCAAATTTTGCAGATAAATCCACAGAAAAAGCTGTGTTTGGGATAGAAAAATTTAAAAGAGACACGCTTATTGTGTGTGTGTTGCATTAGGCAAGCTAATCCTTGGTTTAAATAGAAGAATATAGTAAGAAATTAAAATTTTTGATGGATTTGCAAGATCAAAGTAAGAAGAACGTCGACCTGGAGATGCACGCGCTATTATTGTTTACTAATCAGATGACGCAGACAAACATTTAGTAAATGAAGGTGTGTGTGTGTGTTCAATTCAAAACTTATCTAAAACAAACTGAGCTAGAGTCTTATACTTGTAGTGATATGTTCAATGTAATTTTTAAAAAGAAACATGTTGATATTTTTCCAAATTTGTATACCATTTTTCTAACGCTCCCTATTACTAGTTGTGAAGTGGAGCGTGTGTTCTCTAAAATGACCTACATAGAAAACAAATATAGAACAATGATAAATAGTAGGCTTAATTATTTATTACTTCTTTGTATATTAATACTGATATCACCAAAGACTTGAAATGTAATAGGCAAATAAAAGAATTTGCAGCACAATAGTGTAAAAAAAATTTTTTTTGTAAATTCTGTAATTGTTTATAACGAATTTAAATTGTTTGAAATAAATAAAAAAAACGCTTAAATTTCGTATACTTTTTAAATTTTCGAAATCAAAACTTTTTTTTATAAAAAGGGCAAAAAGTTTAATTATTTAGGGGGATCCTCAGAAATTGTTTTAGCCCAGGGTTCCCAAAAGTCACGGTCCGGCCCTGTCGTAGGTACTTAATAAATCAGAAAAGAAAGATGTATAACAATAATAATGCTTGTATTAGGTGCTTGTTTCATAGCACTCTAATAAATACTCAAGTGTGTTGAGTTTTCATTTAATTTAAACATTAAACTTTATCAAAATCTACTGGAATTTTATTCTGCGTGTTCGTTCCAACGGCGGCAAAGCTAGATCTAAAAGTTGTACACAGAAATGCCACGTTTTTCAGTATTTTATACAGTTATGTTGCAGTTAAGCATAATATAATCGATATGACTACACAAGTAACAAATAACAAAACAGAAATATAAATTATGAAGGTCATTTTAAAAATTAACAGAAATTAAATGCATTTATATAAAATAAGTTTAACAATTATTATTTAAGTTTAACATTTATTTGAATAGAATTAATTTGGCTATCTTGCCAATATCACGTTTAGCGGATTCGAAAAACAGTTGACAGGTGCAGCCATCTAGCGAGAGAAAATCTTTACAAAAACTGTCCTTTACACTTGCAACCTTCCTCCTGTAGTGTTTGAACGCAAATGTGTGCGCGTGACGTCAGAAGCTCTGCACTGCCGTGGAGAGAGGGGGGAGGTAAAGGGAGTGGCCTTAACCGAAAACATACTTTTACAAATGCTGATTCGTTCATTTCACTAAAACAGTTCAAAGATTTAATTAATTCACTTACTTACAACACGGAAAAGACATAAAAAAGACGTCATTTTAACATCGTGCGTGAATTGGCCATCTCCTTTAGGGATTTGGCGAAAGCTCTAATTTCATCGTTTCCCTGCGACAGTTATAATGGTTAAAAGTAAGTACGAGCTTTTGTTGCCGAACGAATCACATGATTACTTATTGGTGTCAGTCTGAACATGAAATTATTCCATGAAATTACTCAATTGATGTGACGTAGTCATCTCATGTTAAATAGATCAACAAAATATGAACGATATTAGTTGATGGATTTATAGGTTGATTGATTGAATATTAACGTCGCACTGTTCAGCTACACGAGGGCTTTTGGCGACGGACTACGTAATTTTGAACCATGGTCAAGTGACGATGGATTTATAGGAGAACCTGCTTCCCGTAGGGAAGCTCAATCTCCAATCATGATGTTAAAATTTTAAATTGTCGCTTAGACGATCTGAAACGAAAAAAAAAAAACATAAGTAACTCTAACAAAAGAAGTGGTGTATATATATATATATATATATATATATATATATATATATATATATATATATATATATATATAATTTATAAATATATACAAATAGTTACAGAACCTAAATTTAACTAGTCAGGGTTGTAGGAAATATTAGGCTCCCTTCACACCAAACGACTCCGTTTCATTCACCATCAAACGATCGACCAGGATTCGGCTTCGTAATTTCCCTCTCAAATAAGTCAAGATTCGCTTCCCGCATTCACACCAAACAAAACCGGTTCAATCTGCCGTCATTCTGACTTACGCGTGATTCGGCATGTTGGATTTTCTTTCGTGATTCACCAGCAGCCGGGAGCTATTTCTTAAAGAAAAGGTTAATTTAAACAAATAGAGTGTTTAGTTTAATTTTTTTATATTATTAGTGATTGTACCACATAAAGTTTATATTAAATAAGCTAATTATAGATATTTAAAGATTTTAATGTTCTTGTTAGGGTTAGCATGAGTTTGTTTTTATGCCAATAGATGGCGCTTATATTTTTGTGTGGTATTCATAGTATTCTTTTTCATTATGTAAACTAACTCTTGTTCTTGTCGCCGAGTGTGTAGGCTGTATTTTATCCCTACTAATCCAGCGCAAATAACAAAATTAACTTTGCATGAATTATTTTATTCAATTTGAAAACTTTATTCTTTACTTTTTAATACTTTAAAGCAAAATGTGTTTTTTTTGGTGGGGGGAATATTCTGAAGGATGTTTGAAATGGCTTCAGAGATCAATTTGATAAGAATTTATTTAATATTGGGAGAGAAAAAAATTTAAATATTTATAAGAATGCTAAAATAAAATAAAACACCGATATTGTCGATAATTTTATTTTTTTAAAAAAGATTCCATTTTGTTACAACATAGATCTCAAATTTTGTTATATGAAACAAACAAAATGTAAATGGCATGTAAAATTTTTAATTCATTAATGTATTAGCAAACCATTTTTAGGTACATAATCAAAAAAATAGTTATTACATGCTACAAAAGCTGTAGTATATAACAACATTTGAAATGCCTTTAAAAACATTAGATATATTATTTGTAATAGTAATTGCATTATAATATAGTTACAATACATATTTATTATTTGTTACTACTTTTCAGAGTATAATTACACTTGATACTAACAGGCAAAATATAAAATAAATAAATGAAATAAAACCGTTCTTTTATTTTTGTTTTATGTATTTCAACTTCAAAATAAAGGAAAATACAGTTGTGAAATTAATAGCTTGAAACGTTAATCGTCTTAAAATATTAAAAACAACGTCCATGTTCGACAGCAACTGATGGAAGAATGATTGACCCGTGGCGGTGTGAAGGCAAATCTCTGTTCATTCAGAATCGCTGTGAATTGGAAAGATTCATACAGACTCTGAATCATTTGGTGTGAAGGGAGCCTTAGTCTCAGTGTACAATAACAAACTTCTGCCCTTAGGAACCAAGATTGCAGGTTTAAACAAGTTTTGGAGCTAGCCAACCTTCAACTGTAATTTGACTATATTGTTCGGCTTAAAGGGAAAGGAAAGAATAATATTAGGAGAAATTTGAATACTACAAATAAAATACACTATACCATTCAAATACACTGCTGGACAATTGCTAAGGACGGATCACAAATTGCTATGTAGAATAACAGTAAGCGAGATATGAGGCCTAGTAGGATAAAATATAGTTGCCACATTATTCAGACATTAGAATAAAGAATATTTATTGTTCTGGAAAGTACAAAAGCCGTGAAACATCTGAAAGAAAAATAAAATGTTCATTTGATCTGCGTACGGAGAAATGGAACAATGCATCTAAAAGTCAGCAGTCACCTTAAAGAAAGGTATCAGTACGGGATATGTCCACCGTGGAGTGTGATGCAACATTCCACACGTCGTACCATACTTTGCACAACATTATCCAGCAGCTGTTGAGGCAATTTATCCCATTCCTCTGTGAGTGCACGGATGAGGGTGTTCTTGTTTGTCGGAGGATAGTTTCGACCAGCAACTTGCCTCCCCAAAGCCTCCCACACATTTTCAATGGGGTTTAGATCTGGAGAACGCGCTGGCCATACGAGACGTTGAATACCCTCGCCGTCTAGACAATCCTGAACAGCGAGTGTTCGATGACATGTTTCGTTGTCGTCCATAAAAACAAATTTATCATCGACAGCACCACGGAAAAGACGAACATGGGGAAGTAGAACTTCATCAATGTATCGTTGGCCCGTCATAGTCCCATTCGCAACCACATGTAGGCGCGTGCGGCCATTGATCATGATGCCGGCCCACACCATGATACTGCATGTCGAATATCGGTCCTTTTCCTGGATATTTTCTGGACGATAAGCAGTACCAATCTCGCGCGAGATCAGTTGGCGTCTACAATCCGATGACAGACTGCTCTCATCTGAGAATAGTACGCATGCCCAGTCCTGTTCAGTCCAATTGTGATGCTCACGACACCATTGCAAACGGGCAGTACGGTGCTGTCTGGTCAATGGGACACACACAACAGGTCTGCGTGCGTATAGTCCTCATCCCCTCAAACGTCTGTCAACAGTTTTTCGGGAGATCTGCTTTCCTGAGGCAGCAAGAAACTGATTTGCCACCTGCTGAGCTGTGGTGCGCCTGTTCCTTTTTGCTGATAGGACAATATATCTGTCTTCTGCAGGCGTCGTACTTCAAACACGACCTCCCCCGTGCCGTCTATTACACATTCCAGTAGTTTTAAATGACTTCCACAGCCGTGAAACAACGCTGTGAGCGATGTCGAACTCCCTGGCAACATCTGTTATTTTTCGCCCTTCTTCGATCTTTCCAATAATTCGGACACGCATAAAATCATCTATGTGATGTCGGGAAGACATGCCAAAAATTTTAAGTTCGTCTATTAAATCTTTCCTGTAAAACTTTGACTTGAAACAACAACTGTCCAAACGCGTCAAAACCTTTAAAGCTCTTATGAATGCTCACGTGATGAACAGACGTGGGAAAAAAATTGCATAATCATACTTCTTACTCATATCCCGCACTTATTCTAATTTTCCACATTTTGCTTCCTTTCATTTTGTGGTTGCTATGGATGATAGTGTTATCCGTCCTTAGCAATTGTCCAGCAGTGTATAACGATAAAATTATAGCTTGCTAGTATTTACTAGTATATATATTTAGAGTCGATGCAATAAAGTAGTTCGTAAGACATCGTGAGTATAGCAACATGTTATGTTTCCCGCCAAATACAACAAGATAGTAAATTTTATACATATATATATTCCTCCAGGAGCAAATATGTGTTTTTTTAGTTCTTTTAATTATTATACAAAAAAGAAAAATTTTCTTTATGTGTTTTATGAACTAAAACAACTGCCAGGAACTTTTGAAGTCTTGGCGTGCCAAACCAATCTGCCAATATGATTCAGAGTGTATTAAATATTTAAAACAGTTCGATTATCGTGATATGCATGTTGAGTTAGGGAAAAGACGTCAACAATAAAGGCTTAAAGTTTTATTAAACATTAATTTTGCATCATTTAAAGACATCTATACATAAAAATAAAAATGAAGTGTCTGTTTGTAATTTGAAATTAACAGCTTTTTACTAAATGCATTTAAAAGTATAAACGGTACTTTATGAAAAAATCAATTTTTAAAATTTTTGATATCGCTTCAATTTTTGATGTATGACTTATAAAAAACAATATTGCGTTAGAATTAAAAAATTATTAATGTGAAGCAATAAAAAGAAAACGATTCTGATGCTAAGAGTAAAACAAAAAACTTTCATCATTTTTTAATAATAGTTAGATTCTAAGAATCTAAAATAATAAAATAGATTTCAGATTTTCATGAATCAATCGTTTTTTTTAAATGAAATTAGGCTTAACACTGGGAAATTCGCCCGGTCAAGTGTGTGTGGGCCTGGAGAAATGCTTCTTTCTCATTTTGCTGGTCCTGAAGGGGTTAAGTAATAATTAGAAATCAATGTTAAACGCCGTTAGTTTTTCTTTCATAAAAATAGTTCAGTTTTTTTATTTTCCAAACATGTTTTTTTTCATTCAGCTGAGAAATGCAAAAAGCTTTTTTTTGTTTGTTTAATTTACAATTCCTTTAAAATTAACTCATTAAAAACTCTTTTATTCTTCAATCTGTATTGTTTAATTTTTCAATTCACCCGTGCGAAGAACGGGTATACCAGCTAGTTTAACATAAAAATCAACAAATTAAAATATAACTGTTTCTTCAACATCAATAAGAGAAATAAATATTAAATATCCCTAAAACATATATATATTTTAAAATAAGCAATATAGCCCTTCATAATATAGCTACATAAAAAAACAAATTAATAATTTAATGCGAACCTTGTCCTTGCACACTTTGTCCGTCCCTTCGATCTAAACCATGATGCACGTTAAATCTGTCGAGAGCTGAAACATCCTCCCGTTGGTGTGGTGTGGTAGTTAGGAGAGGGGGGTGCCAGCTTAGGTGTCGTCCACGTCACTTGACCATGGTTCAAAATTACGTGGTCCGTCGCCAAAAGCCCTCGTGTAGCTGAACAGTGCGACGTTAATATTCAATCAATCAATCGATCTAAACCATAAGCATACATTACCGCATGTGCCGAAATATTGGCCACGCGAGGGCGCTGTCGTGCGCACCTCTGTATTAAAATTGTAAATATCGTTAGTGTATCCTAGAATGTAAGCCGCGTCGCGGCAATTCGTTGTCTAATTAAACATTACTAAAATGTGTCATCCAGCAAATCATTTTGGACTGTCTAACTATAATTCGCATGGGTACACACTCATTTCGATTCGATATAATTATGGATATTTGCTTCGCTTATAATTCGTCACACCGCAAACCACAATAATGTGAAAGAAAAATGTACAACATTAACTTGAATCAAAAGCCTATTTAATAGATAACATGCACCCATATTTCATAAAATTAAACCTCAAACAGTTTTGAACCCATAACATGTATATATATATATATGTGTGTTTGCCTTAAATAAAGTCTTAAAATGAATAAGAAATTAAGTAACATCAAAAGTATCAAAATGCATAATTTCTACGTGGAATGGTTACGGAGTGCCTGTTTCCCGCAGAGAAACTTCAGCTCTCCTATCTGTGACTCTGTGGATGAGCATTGCTTCGGCTTTAACTCAGCCTAGAACTGCATTTTTAAGTAATAAATTTTAGAGTATAGAAATTTTAAGTTTAAGATTGAAGTGCTGTGAGATAAAAATGCATAAATGAAAACCACAATAATGTGCAAGAAAAAAATACTTCAGAAAATAAACAAATGCATATGAATCTGCCTTACTCTGAAATAGAAATTATAACGTTGGCTCGAATCAAAAGGTTATCTGAAACGAGGAAAATCAAGGCTTATTTTGGATGAAACTACCATACAGAGTTTCCACCAAACAAAACACACAAAAGGAAATCTTAAATAGGAAAAATTAAAACAGAAATTTAAAAAAAAAGGCTTTACATTGATGAAAAAATTACAAAAAGGGTAATCTATAATTGAGAGGCATAATTTTTAAAAAAATTATAAAAACAGTTTCGAACAAAAAAAAATAACTAATCGGCTAAATTAATATCACTTGAAGTTTAAAAAAAAAACCCTTCACAAAGACCATAGATGGAATTAATTTCAGTTAGAACCAATGAAGATAAAATAGGCTACAAAACAATATATGCATCGGAAAACCCTAATTTGTTAAAGCAATCACAAATTTCACACGAGCTTCTGTTAGAAACGAGGTTAGCATCGTCAGAGCTCAGGTGCCTCTCTCTAGGAAGGAAACTGGTCGTCAAAATTAACTGCGGGGATTGGCATCCGCCTATATGGTGCCTCACTAAAAAGAGATACCAGCTTCCAGGGAATGTACTAGGTCTGCAATGGTAAAACACCAATCCGCCGCCCATTAAAAATAATAATAAAAAAAAAAAATAGAAACTATTTGAAACATAAACATATGGAATGGAGAAACCCAATCGGTTTTACCTTCATAGTACAATGGTTGGTAAAAGCACTTATTGATGTTCCAATGAAGGTAATTTCTTATGGTAGCAACATTATAGATATCAACAAAATAAATATTTAATGGAATCAAGAGAGGTGAATACAGAACACAAGTTCTAAGTTAACACAAAATCAAAATCCCTTATCGAATAACTGGTTAAAAAGTGTTGCAATCTGTGGACGCTAAATTACGATAAAAAGGAGGATTAAATCCAGTTTCAAAGAACGCAGTTTGAAATTTCATTAAAGAGCATCAGTAGCTTATATTTAAATCAAAATAGTTCACCTCTTTTACAATGATCTTTACTATATATATAATAACACACTTTCAACTGAGAATTTCAAAGAAATATGCACAAACACTTGTATTTTCAGGAATAAATTTAGAATAGTATTTAAATGTAGAAATAAAATCTCAGAATTCCAAAGTCACATGATATTCCAAGGACTTTAAAGATAAATTACAATTTTTAGAAAAGAATTAACTCATGATAAAATTTAATTGCAATTTTGAAGTGGAAGTACACCACTTTATATTTTTTCTTTTTCTTGTGAATATATATTACATGCAAAAATACTTTCTCAAGAAACATGTTACTCTCTGTAACGAACCCCTTTATAAAATATGTATTTTATTTTTTATCACACAAATCTGTATACTATAATCATGTCAATCTCGACTCTTGTCTTGTGTGTTATACCAATGACGGAAAAAAAAATGTGGTGTGCTTCTCAGAGAGAATTTAACATAATTCTTCCCCCCTCCTTCCCTCCCCTTTAAAATGGAATAATGGTTGAACAATCTTTCTCAACACTTTTGGAAAAAACGTAAGGGGAAAAGAGCTGTACTTTTCTAGCATCTTTATACAAGCTATGTTCATTTGACTCTTGTTTGCAGATGGCGCTATGTTCAGTAGGTAACGATGGCTATTTGTTTCAGTTGTTCCCTTTCAAACTTGGGTCGGAAAATCTATTTATAAGGTTCTACGTAGAAACATTAATAGTTATTATATATACTTCAAACTTTTTAAGTTTCTGTAAACACCATTCGTTCCTACGAAACGTGGACTAAGGTACATACAATAAAATAAAACAACAATCCTTGTAAATAAAAATCATAAGTACTTATCTTTCAAGCTTTGAAATGTGAGCAATAATAACTGGAATTCCTTTCAGGACTTCAATCGTATTTAAAAAAAAAAAAACTGCACAAGCTGAATAAAGGAACCATTTCTTATTTGATTTTAAGCGCTGACTGCGCCTCTAGTAGCGACTTGAGTCTGTAACTGATCCAAGAGAGGTTATAAATTCACACAAAAATATCTTGCAATGAAAAAAGTAAGAAAAATTAAAATTAAGAAGTCGAAAGGAGAAAGAAAAGTTCTGTTCAATATTTTGTTTGAAATATAATAGAGAGATTTTATAAGTAATTATCTGACTTTCTGCTTTAGGAAACTAAAGATTATTATTTTTCACGGGACAGAAAATCAAAGTCAAATTAAATTTATCTACACAATCTTATGGAGCTACAAAATAATAATAATAAAAAGACACCTGAGCATAATGGCCATTACTCCCAATTTTTTTAAGGAGAAAACAACAGCAGCGCCATCTTTCCTTGGAATGCAAGATGAATCTAGGCATGTGTTAATATACTTAATTATTTTTTTAAAAATTTATTCAAATGAGAACAGAAAAATGGAAAGAGTTTATCTTTCAAATTTGCTAATATACGAACAATAAAGAAACAAGATAATTTCTTTTTATTCGTACAGGGCTGAGTATAAGTTTCCAAGCTGGGTATTTAAAGGAACATTTAATTTAGATGAATAGTATTTTTTTTTCTTTTTTGTATTTCAATTTAGTATGAAACTATTTGTTATTACGGGACTTTTTTGTAAAATAAATCATTGCGAGGTCCTTTTTAGACAAGAATTTTCTAGTTTTGTCAAAATTTCGACTGAATGTGATACTTATTACATATAATTAAGTACCACTGATTTTCTAATTAAAAATATGTTTTACATATTTTTCGATATATATATACACTTTAATAGTAGTTAGGGCGTGTTTTTTTTAAAGAAAAAATTCTAAAAGATACAGTGTTTGATAAAATTTCATGTGGGTTCATAAAGATGTAGTTACAAAAAAAAATGTGTGTTTGATAAGAGACTGGAGGAGAGACAGAGGGCTAGAGAAACCCGAAAGTGGTTTGTGAAAAGAGTAATTTCGCTGAAATGATGCTCTTCCAATTCAACATTTTAAAAAAACATAAAATACATAGCTTTTTTAATCATTATTTCTAGGAAGAATCCACTCGATTGAAATAAAAATTTGCATAATTGCAGTCGACATTTTTACATATTTTAATTAAAGAGTTTTGAACTTCGTTTCCCTCGTTGAATCATGAGAAAAGGCATTTTCGCGTTGGTCGGGTTTTTAGAAGAAATGTCTGCAAGCTAAAGAAAGCGTTGTGCTTTAATTTGTCAAAGTACAAAATTAATTAGCTCAGAGAATTAGCCCAGCTAAGAAAAATAAGAGAAAAAAAAAGAGTAAGTCAAAAAAGACTGTGTCCGACGATCCTGGATGGGCTATCAACCGCCTTCAATTCACAGACGCTATCCCACTACTGCACCGTTCGGGAGCTTTTGCCTGCTCCGTTTCCGACCTGGGCCTGAAGCGTCTGCATCTTGCGAATCCAAACAATAGGGAAGGGACTAGTCTACTAAAGAGAAGGTGGGAAGGAGAGAGGTAGCAGGGAGAAGTGAGCGTTAGTAGGGATTAGGGAAACAACCGCGAATGTAGTTTAGTTAGTTCGCCATTTTTCTGTTTTCAATTGAATTTTTAAAAAATGGCTGATAAACATTAGAAAGAACAACAGCCCTTGTCAGGGCTATCTGAGAAGTTAAAAACGGCTTTGCGCATTATGTGATGAGAAATTTCGAACGATGAGAGAATTAAAAAAACACTACATAGAATACCATGATAATTTTGAACTGAAACTTGAAAAACACGTATTTAACACAGATGAAGGTTTTGAAGAGTGGAAAAAGGAAGAAGAAATAAGAACGAAGTCGTCTTTTGTGAAACGTGGAGGCGCCAAGAAAGTAACAAACAAGCAATTTACTTAATTATATGTGTCATAGGAGTGGTGTTTCAACTATTAAATCAGAAAGAAAACGCAATGAGAAGATAGGAGGATCTGTCAAATGTGGAAAGACATGTCCAGCTTTTATGACATCTATCCGAGAACAACAAGAAGCGATTATAATAACAGTTGAGTATCAATCTGTGCATGCTGGTCATGAAATGGAGGTAGGTAAACTTAATCTTCATGGAGATGATAGAATAAATTTAGCTGCTCTTCTGAAAGCAGGGGTACCATCTACTAAAAATTATAGAAGATATTCAAAATAAATGTCTACCTATGGAAAGATTAGGACTATATTAACTAAAAGGATCTTCATAATGTAAGTCACAGTTTTAAATTAGATAAAGCAGTTTTACATTCTGAAGATTCAATATCTGTTGATTTGCAGGTTAAAAAAATGCAAAGGGGCTCCTATAATCCTATTTTAGTGTACAAACCAGTTGGTTCTGCTCTCGCAAATAATCTACTGATCAAAAAACAGGATTTCATTCTCTGCATAATGACGGAAGCGCAGTTGGAACTGCTGGAAATATATGGCAAAAATATTATTATGATGGATTCTACTCATGGTACTAATCAATACGGTTATCTTCTGACAACCGTAATGGTATGTGACGATAATCATGAAGGATTACCAGTAGCAATTTGCTACTCCAATAGAGTATGTAGCATTTGAACCATTTTTCAGGAAATAAACAGGCTGACTCATTTACAGCCAAAAGTTTTTATGTCAGATGATGATCCTGCTTTTTTGGAATGCTTGGCAAAGAGTATTTGGAGATGTTAAATACAACTTGCTATGCAGTTGGCATGTATCACGAAGCTGGAATAGGAATCTTAGTTCTAAAGTAAAAGACCCAGAATTAAGAAAGGAGATGAAAAATAAATTGACCACATTGGTGTCTGAAATTGACGAATTAACATTTGAACACATTTATGATTTTGTACAAAATTATACAAAAAATGAAGAATTAAAAAATTTTGTAGAATACTTTGTTAAAAATTATGGAGGAAGGAAAGAAAAGTGGGCATATTGCCACAGAATTGGATGTGGAATAAACATTAACATGAAATTAGAAAGGTGGCACAGATTGTTAAAATATGAAGAAGGCAATGGTAAAACCATCAAACGATTAGATAAATCTCTTTCAATGGTTCTGAATGCAATTTCGAAAAAATTGACGAGCCGAATAATTACCATGGAAAAGGGAAAACTAACATCTAAAATATCTACAATAAGGACATGACATCAGAAAAGTTGTTCAGAAATGGAAAATTATTCGGCTGAACAACTCGAACCAGCAAAATGGATTGTATGTAAAAGCATAGGGAATGCAATTTATACATATGAAATAAACAAAGTAAACGACTGCGATTGTCCGATCAGTTGCATCACATGTAATATATGTATTCATTCATTTAATTGCAATTGTGTAGATTACGCTGTAAAGTTTACTTTTTTGTAAACATATTCACTATATTTGTCAGAAATTTCCATGTACAGTTGAAAATGTTAGTAATGAAACCACACTAACGATAGATGAAGATTCGAATCATTTGAGGAGAGAAAAAGAAAGAGAAGCAATTTTAATAGAAAAGGAAAAGTATGCTGTGTGTGAGGAACGTGCAGAGTTAGTTTACAAACGAATAAGGAGACGTATGCAATTTATAAACACTGCAGCAAGTGTTGCAAGCACAGAAGAAATGAAACGTTTAAATCAATGTCTAGAAGACTTGATGAAGCATATGGGCTATTCAGAATTTGGCTCATCTCTACGAAGTATTGAAAATTTTCCAGCCAATAGGTATATCATTAAACAGCGGCAAAAGAAAAATTACAGACCTTTAAACAAGCAGAAGCTAGCCAATGTTATGTAAGTAGACTTTATAAGCATTCACTCTTGCATCATTTCATGTCATTGTGGTTCTTGAAATGCATAGCTGAAAAAGATACGTGTATTTCTTGCAGAACTTGTCAAGATTAAAGCTGCGAATGTAAAAATTTTCATCAATATTTTTACTTTATTTCAGGGTACAATGGAGTTTCAAAAGCAATTTTGTTTTAACTTGCCTATGAATTTTTTTCAAATTTAAGGGGAATATGTAATGTTACAGATATCAATGTACAAAATTTAATGAAAATATCTAATGGTTTCTGTGATATTAAAATTTTTAATTGTACTGAATAACTTAATACATTTCAAAAAACTCCATATGCAACTAGATTCAGTCTAAGCTGTCAATATTCTCACATAATGTTCATTTTATACATAAAAATAAAACAAGTTTTTTTCATACTTTTTTTTTAAAATTAAAACATTATGTATGTTAAAATCTTCAGTTTTTTTCCTTAAAAACTAACTTTATGTTGTCTGGTTTTTATTATTCGCATTCTTTATTATTTAAATAAAAAATGCATATATTTATATACCTTTTCACTGCAATAGAGAAAAATGTGTTGCATAGGGAACATTTTAGTTATTGAAATGACAGAAATTATATTTTCCTTAAATAAAGTTTTTAATGTATATGGTGATTATAAGTATTCAACCACATTTGATAAAGGCAATTATTGCTATAATTAAGGGATACTATATTGTTTACAACTTATTTTCTTCATGTCATTGTAATAAATATGCCTAATTTTCAGTTTGAAATGAAAAATTTAATATTTTGATGTAATCATTGAAAATATGACTGAAAATGTATTTTAAATTCAAACAAACCCTAGTACTTTATATACATCATATCCAAATGTTAAATAATAAAACATGTCTGCTTGATCACAGAATTATTATTTTTATTTATGAATAACTTACCATTGTAAGAGTACAAAGATTTCAAATTAAATTAAAAAAAAAGAGAGAGTACTAAAAATTTCCAGCTCAAATAAACTGAGGTCATTCTTTTTTCCTTATGTTTGCCTTTTTTATATTTGCAAATTTTTTTCTCTCTTTTTTTTAATAATATTCTATAACTCTTTGCTTTCTTTGCGACAACCTCCGATGATCGCATCTGTGGGCAATTTTGAGTGCAGTTCCTACTGTACCGTTCTTTGACTCAAATGCATCTTTAGGACATTTCCTCCAAGTAGAACTATGCAAACTTTCATTGACATTTTGTGTTTTGCCAGAAACACAGCAAAGAGGAATTTCATTCAAGGTAAGGAGCTGGTACATTGGCATAATTTTAGCAACTACTTCTGACAGTTTTGTTTTTATACTTCTATGACTACCTGGTATTATACTATCTGTCTTAGCTCTGTTATAAAAGCAACAGGATAGCTTTCCTTTTGAACATTTGCTGTTCATTGGCTTAGCATCAGTTGTACATGCAATGAAAAAAAAAGAGTTGCTAAAATTCATGTTTTCATCTTACCAACTTCTGGAACATTGTTGACAATCACTTTCCTATAAGAGTTCTGTAATTTGGTTTTTGATGCTTCAGTCAAACTACCCTGTTTCTGCCTGTCCAAAGTTCAGTTCAGTTCAGTTCAGTGCAAGCACTGAAAAAGTGGAGACCTGGCTAACGCCTTATGCTCCGATGAAATTAAATGTATACACGGAAATAAAGTACACCGTTTATTTAGCCGTTTGTCAGTTACTTTTCATTGCTTAAAATGTTTTATGCATTGTTACAAATGTACATTAAATATGTTTTAAAACTACTGTGGTATCATGCACAGTAATAAACAAAAATTCACTCTCTGCAATTACAGCATTAAAAAGTACCAAAAAATGAAGTTCTATAAATAAAAATACCAGTTATCGTATAATAAGTTAAAAATATATGTTTTAGATAAAACATACATATATAAAAGCATAGATTTATACCTAAAATGGATGTATTTACAGAAAGAGATCTTGGAGATTTAATCATGCTGTAATAATTAACACCATATATATATATATATATATATATATATATATATATATTTATCATTATGACATTTAGAGATTAAATATTAAAGATTATTGACTCTTGAAAAGATGTAAGGAAAAAATAATAAAAAATGATAGGTGAGGATACATTGTAGCTAATTTTTTAAACTATAATAACTGACGTAAACAGAAAAAATTCTAATTATTTTAATATACTAAAAAATTCAAGTAAAAAAAACAAAAAAAACAGACGCTGTATTGATAAAAATGAGACTCAAATAATGCTCAATAGATTGCGCTTTAAATAGTTTCTTCACAAAATGTTGAAGTGCATCAGTTTGCTTGGAAGACAATACAACATAGAGAAAAAGAACACGTTTTTAAAATAGCAAAAACAGGAGTTCAATTATTCCATAGAAACCACAATGATTTACTAATAAAAAAATAGAAAACTCATTATATTGATCAAATACTTATAATTTAAAATTGTAAGAGAATTCTTAAAACGAATTAGTTTTTCTATTTAACTAAAAATAAATTATTCCTCTGATTCGTTCAGATTAAATTTATTAATGCTTTAAATATATTACACTCCAGTTGTAATCTATCATATTGTGCCGAATCAATATTATTTAATTTTTTACAGTTAAAATTTCGATTTTATGTAGTAACTTATAAAAGAACATAAAGATTTTTATTGTCAACAAATGACACTTTGGAAATGTGTTTCTTTTTCAGAAAAAGAAGAAAAAAAATCAGTATCGTAACTTGTTCTTTTGAAATTCAAATTTCATTTTTCTGAACCCTTCCCCCCCTCTAAACAAATGTATACAATTTATTTATTAAAATTATGTTTTTATCGATTGAAAAAAACCCGAAGCTTTTCAGGTAAAAACAATTTTTCAATCAAAATTTGATTAATATTTTGCAATTTAATTTTTTCAAAAAAACTGATTTTGAAAATATATTTATTGATGTTACTATAGATCTGGGCTTTTTTTCTCAATTTGATTTATATAAAAATAATATAAATGTTTTTAGAATCAAATCACTCATTATAAAATGTTATTTTTATAATGCTGTCTCAATTATAAAAATAAAAAACGTAAAATTATAGTTAAAAAAACTAAAAAACATCCTTTTATAGTTAATCGAACTAATATATAAATGTATATATATCTTTTAGTTGCCGAATCTGGAAATGGGATCTAAAATTAATCGCCAGATGCAGAAAAAGTTTTGAAAATTTAAAATCGTTAATCCTGAATTTCCTGATCAGGACAATGGAACAAAATTTGTAAATTATTGTATTGGCATCAGTCCTGCACATCGAATTAATCTAACCTTTTACAGAGGGTAAAAATTGAGTTCAAAGATTCCGTTACATACATAAGTGAAGTTTATAAAAGGGTGTTAATAGCACTTGCATTTTTTTTTTTGGATGTACTTTTATTTTGAACGTAGAATAAAATGTTCAAATCCAACAGTACAACGGTGCCAGAAAATAAATAATTAAATGTTAGTTTTAAAAAAAACCCACTCATTTATTTTAGATCGCATTTGTATTAACAATGAGCGTTTTCGCTTTATGGTTGTAGCTTAATATTTTAGTTGCCAAATCTTGAAATTAGATATGGAATTAGTCGCCAAATCTGGAAATGGGATATCGTTAATCCTGATGATCCTGATCAGAATAATAGATCAAAATTATTAAATTATTGTTTTGTCAACAGTCCTTGACAAGTGTGCAAAATTTTGAAAGAATCTAACATTCTGAGGGCAAAAAAAAAAATAGCACAAATAGTACAAATCGTGCGATTGATAGCACGTGAAAGAATACTTTTGGCACGCCGATGATAAAAATGGTTTGCATTTTATTTCAAAGTTCACTATGAAGTATTTCGAACAAACGCGAGTAATCGGTTGCGGGCGGCGGGGAGAGCACACTCCTACGTTATTGTCTTGCCTTAGTAACGTCGCAGACTACAATTGCTTATGATGTAAAGTTTGTCTACTCATATAGCATAATCAATTTCATTGACATAACTGTATTTTAAAATTTATCTGTGCTAAATTTACGATTTTTAACCCTTATTTTAAAAGGCTAGTACAGCAAAAAAGATCAACAAGTGAAAGATAGTGTAACAAAGAATTTCAAATTTGGTGGACGAAGAAACATAACATTATTAGTAAAGGTGACAGAGCCGTGTGCGTTTTATGTTCTGGAATAGAGGTATGCGGAACATCGTCTGTAAAATGGCATTTTTAAACAAATCACAATTCTTGTGAAAAAAGTGAGCCACTGCAAAAATAATTAATTACTTAGAAACCGTTTGGCAGATGACTCCAATTCAGCATGCATTCTACTAAAAGTAACACCTTACAATCCTAATATAAGTTATTTGTCATCCAATCTGCAACAACAGATGTTACACTAATGTTACTTTAATTCGAATTGCACGTATAAATAAAACATTTATAACTATACAGTGCAAAAGATGTTTTTTCGAAGTAAATAGAGTTTTGTGTTGTTAGTATTTAGTTTTATTATTTCCCCTATAATCACTAGTCCAAATATTTTGATGGCACGTCTGTGCCCCATCAAGCACTTCTTTAGAAAAAAAATGTCACGTTGATCCATAAAGGTTAGCCACCCCTGCCCTAGAGATTTAAGATGCTTTCCTGGAACCCCTAGAACTAGAATGTGTTTTCCTGGAACCCCATTCCATACACATACTCCGAAGAATATTTATCAAAATAATATTGAAATTAGATCAACATGTTACAGACAATACGTAAAGGCAATTAAAAAAAGTATTGCATTTATCATTAAAGAAATTTAATCTAAATTTTTAAATACAATTTACTTATTAAAATATTATTAATTTGTGATCCAAGTGTCACCTCTCCATGCATTATATTTAGTAACTAGGATATGGGCTTGCTTTTTTCACACTAATTGTCTAAGTGTTGGTCCATTCAGATTAAATGCAAACTCATTACATATTCTAACAATAAGTTTCATTTGTTTTTATACTTTGTTTTTGTATATAGCTACTACATTGAGAAATATATTTCACTTAAATACAATGTTCTGAATGGCATTAAAATGTTTATAGCCATGCGAGAAATCCCGTGTATTTTGCATGAATTCGTAATCTGAAATTTAGAAACTGTTCTTGCTTAAATTTAGGTTTTAATATTGAATGTATTAATATGTTGATACATTTTTTCCTTTCCTTCATTATAAGTGGGTTTTTTTCCCCACAAATGCAAAAAGGTGCATTTTCCATTCGAAAACTATTTATTTTTGCAATACATTGTGCTAACTAAAAAGTATACAATTATTTCGTGGAAACCAAGATAGTAAACAATAGAATATTTACAATCTAGTAAGAAGTTTATGTATAATATATAAAGATAAAACTTTTTAATTTTCTTTTATTATATGTATTATAATAAAAGTTTAAAAAGTGTTCAAATATATATAAAGTTATTATATATAAATGAAATTCTAGTTTTTATGAATAGGATAAGCTTTAGATACTTGTAACTATACAAACTTCATAGAGAACTTTTGCATACATATTTATTTGTTCTCGATTTTTTTTATTTATTACGACTCGTGGAACTCTTGAGTATGCCTTGAAGAACCCCAGGGTTCCGTGAATCACAGTTTGAAGACCACTGATATATTCAAATGAATTGAGTGTCTTCATTAAGAAAATATATTTGGAGATAATACAGTCGAACACCCCCCAATTTAATAAATCCATTGAGACCAAACATTTTGTTCGTTAATTCGGAGTTATTCGTTATATTGGGGTCCAAACGAAATACATATTTTTTACACTTACTCGGGAATCTCAATCTTTTTGATTCCTGACTCGAAACGAGTTTTTTCCCCGACTTTATGCACAAAAGAAAATATACTAAATCATTTATATTCTGCCGCATGAGGTATGTTTTTTCAGTTTCTATAAACGGTGTAAAGCATTTGAACGTGTAACAGTTTTGATAGGAGTTTCACTAATCAATTTCTGCATCATAATCGCTATTCATTGGCTCTGACAAATCAACGATTTCCTCAGTTTCAATTGCACAGATAGGTAGTCCGTCATCAAATAGAACATCATCATTAAAGTCTCAAAATATTCCCTGCGTTGTGGAGTGGGATGAGATAAAAAAGGAATTTTTCTGTCCTATTCAAATTTCATACGGTAGGTTACACTCATCTGCACCTGTAAAGTCTAATAATTGTCTGCACCCTTCCCCGTCGAAATTTGCTGCTAACAATAAGTCTTTTCCTGTTCTGTAGAAAACAAGTAATATATTTTTTTAAAAATTAAGTCAATTCCTACTTAGATCAACAGAGAAAAATTTTGTTTTAGCTTCTTTTTATTAAAAAAATAGTTACAATTAATATAAATGTGTATATACATATAACAGAATCACAACATTAAGTGGAAATTAAATTTTATTCATTATCATTAAAGTATCGTATTGTCATCTAAAAAAAATCGAGTATATAAAATTTCAGTTCAACTGATCGCTTTAAAACGTGAGAAAAAAATATTTTCAAGTTTTGCCCCAAGTCGCTAAAAATGAAACCAACGTGGCTGTATCTGTAATTTTTTAAGTAATTAGTTTCAGTCAATTAATCTTAGTTAATTATAATTAAATTATTTTCACCCAAAATAATAGTGTATAGAAAATTTCAACTCAAATGAGCGCTTTAAAATATGAGAAAAAAACCTTTTCAAGTTTTGACACAAGTCGCCAAAAGGGTCGCAAAGTTGCCAAAAATGATGCCAACGTAGCTGTATTTGTAATTCTTTAAAAAATTAGTTTTAATCAATTAATTTTTATTAATTATAATTAAATGACTGTATTGTCATCCAGAATAATCATGTATATAAAATTCCAGTTCAATCGAGCGCTTTAAAATGTATTTTATTAACGATTAAAAATTCCACCAAGATAAATAAATAGAGAGAGTGAGCTAATAAATAGTAGGAATTGAAAAATATGTCATTTAAAAAAATAATTATATTTTTTCTGACAAATAAAAATTTAAATAGGATACATAACGATATCTAATTAATTTTACGCAATATTATCAGTGGCTTACGCATGAATTTTTCAGAGGAGGGGGGGTCGAAAGTTCATCCTTCTCTCGTATCATACCCCAATATACCATTAAACCTATTCTTTTGATTTTATCGATTGTAGGAAAAAAAAATTAAATTATTGAATAAATAATTAAGTATTTGTTATTAATAAAATAAATTATTAATAATAAATACTTAATTAAATTACCAAATTTACCACATTATTTTACGCACTATATGCATAGAATTACAATCACAAAAAAATTTTTGAGGGTGGTAGAGGATTGGTGCCCCCCCCCCGTTGAAAAATACCTGAGTGCGCCACTGATATTAACTGTGATCCACTTTTTCAGTCATAAAATATATTTTGCATTATTTTGTTCCATATCATACTTCTAAATGAGCTATCCTCTTACATGTTGAAATAAAAAACTTATTATTTATGTAATATTTTGAAATTTTTTTATATACTCTATATCAGAGGTTCCCAAGCTTTTTTTGTCTCATACCCCTTGCCATGTTTTTCAGTTTTGTGTAGACCCCCACTTACATAATATTAAATTTTTGAAAATTTATCAACACAGCTGGTATAGCACTGCTTACTTTAAAAGTTTTATGTTTCTAACTGTAGTTACGTAGACTCTTTAAGACTTAAGAAACACGTGAATTAGTCAAATTAAAACTTAAATAATGTATAAAATAATGGTTACATTAAATAACTGTGCAACAAACAAATGTTTTTAATGGAGGGGGGGTGAATTTGTTGTTTCATTAACAAATTTTCAACATTTGGCTTTAATCTTTTCAAGTTTAACCCTCAATCTCCTCGGTTAGTAGTATCCAATCTTTCCTTTTTTTTCTTTGTTTTTATTTTGGAGATTGGCAACAACGCAGAAACTCCTCTTCTCTAGAAGCAATTAAAAATTTTCTTAAGATGTTTCATAATTCGGGATAAATAACAGGTTTATCTTTTTAAAGCCACAATTGCTGTGACATTCGTATTCAAACTTTAAGATCTTCGTTTGGGCTATTAAAGTATCCGACTGCGTTCGGAACCGTGATTTTGCAAAAGCGCATAAATGGATAATTTTCATGATATTTAGTGTCACTTAGATTAGAATATATGCATAAAATTGTTTTAAGGACATTTTGACAATTTTTTTTTTATTTAAATACAATATTATGGCAAAAAATTAACTTAGAATAATATTTTTCGAAATGTTCTCCTTTTGTGAAAAATGCTTCTATTATAATAATATTTTGCCTGTATATAGCTCAGACCTATGTACAGAGGCTGAACTAGAATTTTTGAAATATATAACTTAGAAATAGATTTATCCATATTTTACTGCAACAGAGGGGAGAAATTTTAGGGAAAAAACGCAGATAAAAAAAATTACTTTAATTGGTGAATTTTTCAAAAATCTTAGTTCAGACTATCTGGAGACTTCTTTACTTTATAATATAAAAGCATTTTTTATAAAAGAAGAACGTTTTGAAAAAGGTTATTCTAACTTAATTTTTGGCAAACCATTGTATTTAAATAAATTTTTTTTGTCATAATGTCCTTAAAACAATTTTATACGTGTATTTTAATTTAAGTGACACTAAATATTGTGAAAATTATCTATTTATGCGCTTTTTTAAAATCACGGTTCCGAACGTAGTCGGATACCTTAAAGCAGGCATGCCCAACCTGCGGCCCAATTGAAGTTTCTGTCTATATTATTTTAGACATTTAGACTACAGACGGTTGAATCTAAAATGTCGTATTGTGATCCACCTCCACCTCTCCCCGTGCAGTTTTTACCGAAATAATTTTTTTCCTTCATTTGACTTCCAAGCAATTGTAATAACAGGTGTTGATGGATGAAGGAAAGCAGATGAGTTTAGGTGTGTTATTCCTCTTTCAATGAGAACTTCGTTGAGAGTGAGTAGTGTATTTAGTTCTATTAGTCAGAGAAATAATTTATGTCTAGATTAGTAGTCTTTTTCTTGTTTTATTTGGCAATGAAAGAATCCGATGATGGATTTAATGAGTTGCCTCAGGACTGTCAGACCAGCTAGTAGAAATGTAAGATAATTGCGGCAGCAGAATAAAAATGTTTAATATTTTAACCTTCTTAAATTATGTAACTTTTTCATTTTATGATGTATATTTAATCAATCAATAATTAATATCATACAATAAGAAACTAAACATTTGGCTATCGGGCAGAAAAAAAACTTTTTTTGACAAAAAGTGTAATAATTACAAAGCTGTTCTTCTTTACTTAATTGCTTTTTTGCATTTGAAATAAAAATTTTGAAAATCTAAATCAATTTTATGCAAACATACTGTAACACAAGTCTAAAATGTGAAGATGTTACGCACATAGTTGTTATACTACGTAACCTCAGATGGCAGCATAAATCTATTGTAGATAAGAACCTTGTAGGTTAAGAGATATTCTTCCACCAACAAGTGCAATCGGTCGACTTTCAACTTTGTTGTGATTGTGATCCAGTAAAAGGTAAACTTGGTGTTTTTTGATCATATCAATAATTGAATGTTGATCATATCATATTTTGAATGTTGTACAATAGTAAAATATTTTGAATAATTTTTTTTATTTTGATATGTGCAGCCCACCTCAGTTTAGTAAATTTTTACGTGGCCCACCAACCGATTTGGGTTGGGCACCCCTGCCTTAAAGCATTGTTTTTCATGCTGCTTCTATTTTTATTTATTTTCAAAATAAACTCAAAAGACTGGCAGTCCCTTGATTTTTGAAGGTCATAAATGCAAGCCTTTCAAATAGTATTGGCTTTGTTCCTTGTTCATACAATGTCTCTTTTTTTTTTTTTTTAAATGAACTGATATTTCCATCGTTTTAATACATTCACTCGAGGTCGTGAGAGCTATATCAGACGAATCAGAATGGACTTAATTTATGATGGGCACATGATAAACATAATCACGTGTTTCCCATTCATTGATTAAAAATTGATATACTAGCTGTTCAACTTGTAAAGTTTAGATAACATTTAAAATTTGATGATTGGGTAAAGAGTTCACGCGTGTGTGTGTTGAAATTCTTTAAGCAGTTTTCAAAATTAAAAAAGTCCCTTACATTATATGACTACTTTTAAATTAAGTGCATTTTCTTTAACTATGTGCATCGTTGACAAATAAATATGTACTTTTTAAAAGAAAGGTTTCTGCAAAAAGCAAAAGTTGGCAATAGTGAAGCACATGAACTAATTGGCTGGAAGCGCGTGATTACATTTATGATATACTTATGACGTCGAATTAATTTCTTAACTGATTGGCTTAAAACACGTGACTGAGTTATCACGTGACTATGACGTCACATGAATTTAGTTAATTATGACGATACTCTATTTTGATGAAAGAAATTTTCGAAAGACTAAACATTTTTTTATAAATATTAATACAAATATATTTCTCTTAGCTATTTTTTTTTGTTTGCTATTAAGATAGCTGCATATGGTGTTAAAATTTTTTATTTCTGGTGCATGATCTGTTTGAAAAATCCAAAGCTTTGTGATCGGACTCAGCAGTTTGGGATCTACATATTTTTGTTTACCTGTAAATAATTTCATATATGAATGAAATGAATTACCGTCATAAAATTTCAACTTAATGAAATGAGGGGTTACGATGCAATTAAAAACTTCTGTAATCCAGTTTCCTATGTCTTATTGAATAATTTATAAGAGAAATGCATTCAAGATGACATTTCGGTTACTATTATATATTCACTTAAAGTATATGATAGCATGTTTATACTACCCCATACAAAGCCCGTACAGGATCCTACTAACAAACAAACTGTAAAACCAAATGCAGCGTACCTCATGTACGACAACTTTATTAGAGGGAAAACATACCTATATATAACACAAATTGAATTTAATGATTAGATTTTCCTTCCGGGTGAATTTTTAAAGTAAATCTTAACAATCCAACTTACAAGCATAAAATTGTTAGGTTATAGCAGTGCTTCTCAAACTTTCAATGTTTGCGACCCAATTTTCAATCATAGTTTTCATCGCCCCCCTTCACACAATAACTATGAATTGAACGCAATAATAATGTACTTTGACCTCAAGGCTGCTATACGATTTTAATCATAACCGTACACATTATCAAGATAAGTATTAAATTTTGTATATAACTAGACTCAGTGGCGCACAAAAGGGGGGTATCCTAAAGACCCAGACACCCTCCATAGCCCTTGATTTTTTTTGATTGGTCATAATCCTATGTATATATTACGTAAAATTTAATTATGTATTTGTTATTAATAATTAATTTTATTAATTAATCCTAATTATTTATTCAATCATTAATTTTGTACTGTTTTTGTTCCCGAAAATCGCAAAATCAAAAGACTATGTTGGGTGGCTTATTTGAGCAAATTTTCACTCCAATAAATGTTTTTTTTTTTTTTTTTTGCTTCCAAATCTGATCTAAAGGTACATATTTTTATGTGCGACCCACGAGATCAAAATGTTTTTCCGCAGTGGCCCGCAAGTTCATTTGGGTTGAATACCCCTGACCTATATTTAATGAGCAAAATAAAAACTGTTTCGAAAATTTCAATGTATTTTTTGTTCATCAATGTTAATATAGCAAAAGAATCATAAGTAACACAACTTCGCTTAGAAATCTTGTAAACATATGTAAATAACTATTTAAAACTTCACATCCTTTGGAAGAGCCAAAGCAATAAAATAATTTCAAATGTCCGTTTTCTCCTCACCTGCATGACATACGACAATTCAATAAGCTTCAAAGTCATTTATTTAATGTACTTCAGTCCAGCTCTCCAAAGAAATGTCACAGAATTACGATTCTTATACCTTCTAAGCTTCTTAAGAAGACTGATTTTGATTGGCTTTGTGTGGTGAAATTGGGAAAATGATGCTAAAAGTATCAATTTCATTTCTGATCTTTGCATATATTTTTAATACAAGACGTGCCCGAAAACTAAGTTCCGACTTAGAAAAACTAGCACAAAAAAACTTTTTTCGCAAAGCAACCCTAATTCCCTTGAAAGGTTATAATGTTCGGCAAATTCTCACAAATTGAAATCGCATCACATTCCTCGCGTGCACATCCAATGTTGCATTCATAAAAATAAAATAAAAGCGCAAAATTTTTTTCTAACTCGTGTTAAATTAAAATCACGTAAAAGAAATTATTGTAAAAACAGAAACGGGTGTACACATCGATCCTTCGCATTAAAAGCAAAATTCAGGTATTACAAGGCAAAAAACAGATTCAGGCATTCAGATTTGTTGTGTCCAGTATGAAAATACATTTAGCAAAAAAAAAAAAAAAAAAAAATAAATAAATAACGATTGGCATCTATAAATAAATCCCAATTCGAGATGGGATGTAATTTCTCTATGAAACCCCCTCCCCTTGAATGAGGATTGATATTCCAAAGGCCCTGCTGTCTTAAAACTTCTTGAAACCCTGGGCCCCAATGCAAAGGTAAGGCCCACTTGCGTTCTTTTTATGAATACTATATATATATATATATATAACAGTCTTTTCCAAAAACTCGTTACTCGTACAAAAGGTAGCTCTTAACACATAAATGTGTGTAACTCACAGTCTCATAAACCTAGGCGCAAACGAACTCGACCGCCTGCCGTCCTTCGACTCAGTGAGTAATGAGGGTATATGGTGGTAAACCTAGGCCTAGACGCGGACATGTCATAATAATGTAGATTTGCCAGTTAGCATATCGTTCGAAATTCCTAGTTTAATTATCTGCAATACCATTACAAAGGAATTTTATGATGGGGATACCAGAGCAACCCTGAATGCAGGCAAACAAATATTTTTTAATTTAAAGAAAATTCTAAAATATAAATTTTGATTACCCCCCTTTTCACCTACATTTTTTTTTGCGTTCTGTTTATCCTAAATAATTAGTGAAAAAAATATATACTCTGAGAATATCAGTGAGTGAGTAGTTTTAACGTCGCACTGTTCAACTACTCGAGGGCTTTTGGTGATGGACCTCGTCATCTTGAGCCTTGGTCAAGTTACGAGGAGGACACCTGAGCTGGCACTCCTCTCTCTTAACTTCCACATCACGCCAATGGGAGGACGTTTAAGCTTCAACAGATTTGATGTGCAGCGGCCCCCTCTACAGTCTTCAACGGTATTTGGCTCGAACACATGACACGCGTTAGGAAGTAAATGTACTTTCTCTCTCTCTCTCTCTCTTTTCGTATTCGTCTTAGTTTAGCAACTTGTATCTAATGAGAAATATCCGATGTAATCAAGAATGGTAAACACATAAAATGAAAGGAGAAAAAGGCCTCATCTCTAGAGCGAATTCATTGTTTTCTCAAACTCGCGAGATGACAGATATAGCCCGTTCGCAAAGGCTTTCTTTGAGGGTGGCCATGCAAATGTTTTGCTCGAATCGAATGGAGAAAGTCGGTGCTATTTATTTTGTTTTCCGTGCATTCTACACGAATGAGATCGAGCTATCCTCGTAAAGCGAAAGTCAAATTTATTACTTTTCATTTCAAATAATTTTTTCAAGAGATTATCTCTTTTCTATTTCTTTTGTAGTTTTTTAAAATTTAAGATAATGCACAAAAGTTTGGTAATATTTATGATGAAGAAATTTTTCTTCTTGTGTTTGTGTTGTTTTTTATAAAATGTCTGTAAAAATCATACAGGTATTTATCAATTTAATGAAATGTTATATATTTTAGAATAATTTGTGGGACATAAGAATTTTCATTTTTGTTTCATACATATTTCATTATGCTTTTAAAATATTGTTTTGTTGATTAATGTGTCTAAGTGAGAATTTCCTCAGTTTGAATGCACTAGAATCTGCCAAAAATTTTCTATAATCAGTGGAATTTTAAAAAAAATATCTAGTTGTCATTCAGGTGAAAGCATTATTTTAATCACTAATTTTAATTTATGCAAATTTTCAATGAAACGTGTGCTGAATGCATGTTATTGAATGTTTAGAGAACATTGGTGAATATCTTATTATAAAATGAAACGATTCAAGAGTAACAATGTTTAGGGTGGAAAATAAAAACAAACATGTATATTTAATAATAAGTTTGAATAACTGAACAAATCAATAATTGCGGAAAATATTGAATTTATATTGCATGAAGCTGTTGAAGAATATTAAAATTTTTCTGTATATTCCTTATTTTATTATAAAATAAATGACAAATAACATTTCAATTCGTATTCTATGCGAAAGTTTTATCTAAAAATTTGCTTGTATTTGGTCTTGTACGGCCCACGGCGGATTTTGTCACAAAACGTTTTCTTTCATTGCTAAATTCACTCGCGATGGTGAATCATTTATATATTTTTATTCGCGATACTCAATAGTCCCCGAAACATTGTTGTCAAATCATTTACTGATAACTCCACATTATTATTATTTTACTTTCCTTGTTCAAAATACCGATGAAATCTTCCTTGTTGAATTAAACCGTTGGATTCAAATCAAATAATAATCTGGAAAATGATTTTTATTTCTGTGGACAAAGTTTTATTTAAAAAAAAAAATTTCAAGAACAGAGACGTTTTTTGATTTTTTTTTTATAGATTCACGGCTTAATTTTGAGGATTACAATCATTGATTTTCTTCAGCTAATATTCATATTAATTTCTTGTTTTTCAATGGAATTTTGTGAATCATGCTTTGAAAAAAAGTTTTCTTAAAATTATTCCATGTTTTTTTTTCGTGTTTTTTAATATAAGATTCGTTTTTAAAAGTGATTTTATGTAATTTCTATAGCATTATAATATTAAATTTGTTTATATTCTGATTCTTGCCGACGTCCACATTTAAATGACTGAAAAAGAGAATTTAATTTTTATGAGTTCTTTGAGAATCGTTTGGTTATTTCTATTTTTAGCTTATGTCACTCAAATTGTATTACCGTTTCGCATTATAATTGATTCTTTTAGATTATGAAAAAAATCGAGAATTCTTTTCTCATATTTTCATCTTACTGTTTAAATTATGGGTAATGAAGTAAGTTACAATGTTTTCAAGTATTTCTATGCAAATAATGTTTGCGGGTTTTTTTTAAGGATTTTCTTTTTTAACTAATTTTGATTGCATTAAAATATTTTTTAAAATTTTATTCCGTGCAGATTTGGAAGAATATTTATTTATTTTTCATGCAAAATATAATGCTGCGTTTTCATCCTGAAAAAACTCGATCATATGTGATCCTATTCCAAGTACCAGTATTATATTTTAAAAATTCAAATTTTATATCTACGCATTGTATCTTCTCATAAATACATTTCGATTGCGATATTTCAAATAAACTGTGAAAAAAAAATCAAGAAATTCAATTTTTTTTCTTTTTTTTTTAATTCTCTTATGGAAGTCATAAAAATTTTTTTAGTTCTTGTGTCTTTGTTACCTTTTATTTATTTTGCGGAAAATAAAATATATAAGATGAGATATTTATGAGAAATGAAAAAAAAATTGTCGAAAATGTCCCTCTATCTCGATTTATTTTGCATAATCTTTGCATTTCTTTAGAACAGTAATCTAGATTTTTAGATTATAAATAGATTACAAATATTTATTTAAAAAGAGAATTAAAAGAGCAGACGTTTCTGAAATTTTAAATTCTCGACCGTTTTTGACGATTAAAAACATCATCGATTTTTTTTCAACACTTATTAATATTTGTTTTTCAATGGAATTTTCAGAATCGATTATGGTAAAAAGAAAACATTTTTTTTTTGTAGTGTCCTGTAATGTACATGGAATTATGATGTGTTAAGATTTTTTTTTTCAGTTTATTCTTCATTTTTATTTAACTAATTCCGATTCTTGTCATTTTATTCGCATTTCATGGTTTTTAAAGAGAAAGAAATGTGGATTTATTAGTTTTCGAGCTACGTAAGATTAAATTATCGTTTGGTAGTTTGATTTTTTAAAAAAATATTGATTTTTTTTACCTCTTATTTGATTTTAAAGAAGTGCATTTTTTTTTTTACCTCTTATTTTCTTTCAATTATTTAAAATGGTGTTAACAGCATTTTTTTAGATATTTCTATAAATTGAATTAATGTGTGTTTTTATGGCCTTTCTGTTCGAAAGAATCTATTTACGCGGGTCTTGAATTATGTTAAAGAAGTGCATTTTTTAAAATTTTCTGTAGGAAAGAAAGACCACCACTTCTGTTTTCGCATCAGAATCATTATCTAAAGATGAAAATAAAACAAAAATAACGAGCCATTAATCTTGGCTAAATTTAGAAAAAATCGATTTGCAATACTTTATTTATATATATCGATAAAAGATTTCAAAAACATGTTACGACCTGAATAACTACTTAAAAAAATGTAAACAAAAAATAAATACTTTTCAAATTAACTACAAAAGGGTAACAATATACAGTGGGCCACAAAAGTGTTCATACACTTGCAATTTCTTATAAAGTTTAAGCTAAACGACTAATAAAAATTAATATATTATAATTGTAATTTTCTTATGTAATTTTTTACAACTTGTTCTTAATGGATGACGCTGGATGTCACTGGGAAATGGAACGCGAAGCGTTCCTCCATCCCATATCGAGATTGTTGCTGAGTCCTTGTGTGGGTGTGCCTGAGAGAGAGTGTCCTTATTGATGGTTCGAACGTGGCAAGTAGGCGTGGTTTTGAGATCGAGGATTTTCTTCAATACGGTTTCGGCGGGAATATCCAAATTTTGTCTAAGGCTTTGCTGTGGTTGGTCAATGGCACTGCGAGAGTAGGCACTCAATTGGCTGCACTGAAGCATTGGAACAAATCAGAGGGGAGGTCTAGAGAACTAGCCTGTGTGGGGTTGCAATTGAGTAAGATTAAATAAAAATAAGAAAAAATTTAAAATGAATTTAAAAATTTAAGAATTTAGCAAGGGTAGTGTTCACTCGCCACCCGGCAAGTGACTAAATTAATTGTTAGGGGGATTGTAGGAGTCTAGGAGGATTCTCCTAGGTCTCTTGAGATCTGGCATTGGAATATAATTATTGAGCAATTTTACGTTTTCGTTATCAATACTGGGTAAGTTATTAAAGAATGAACTATCCAGTTTTTGTATATAGCTTTTAAAAGGAAGAATTTTAGTATCTTCATAAATTTTAGAATTTCTGGTGTATCTATCTGCTCTAACTATATTTCTGATAATCGAGTTCTGAGCAACCTCGAGTTTTTTAATATTAGAATCTGCTGCGTAACCCCACACAAATGAACCATAAGTCAGAATTGGACGCAGAACGGCAGTGTAGAGAAGTAACTTATTGTACATATTCAATACTGAATTCCGGCTAATTAGGGGGGGGGAAGGCTCTTTGAGTTCTCCGGAATTTATCGCGCGTTTGAATTATATGTTATTTCCATGTGAGTTTATTATCTAGAGTCAGTCCTAAGTATTTTGTGTTCTGAGACCATTGCAGTTGTGTGGAGTATAGAGTAGGAGGTGTTGGTTTTGTTTTCCTTTTGGTGAAGAGTACTGCTATTGTTTTATCAATATTAATTTTTATTTTCCAAGTGTCGAAAAAAGTTTCTAATAGTTTTAGGTGATTATTGAGTGCTAGTGTGATCGTTTTATTATTTTTATATGTTGCAAGGGTGACAGTGTCATCAGCATAAATATTAGTGGAGGTTTGAGGGTGAGTAGGTGTATCGTTAATGAAGTTATTGAATAATAGTGGCCCTAGCAGGCTTCCTTGAGGGACTCCATAATTAATTTTAAAAGAATTTGAAAGTGTGTCATTAACATGAACTTGGAAGGACCTGTTAACGAGGTAGGAATTAATCAAATGAATTAGAGCAGGAGGGAAGTTGTTAGTGATTAGTTTATAGATGAGTCCACTAACCCAGACCCTGTCAAAAGCCTTCTGAATGTCGAGAAAGACAGCTCCAGTGGACCTGCCTCTGAAATCCAGCGGTGATTTTTTCAGTAAGTCCGAGTAGTGGGTGGTATGTGGATAGATTCCTGGTGAAGCCGTATTGATTAGGATTTATGAAGTTATTTTCATTAGTAAAGGTTTTAAGTCTATTGAGAATAACATATTCAGTAATTTTACTTAAGATACTTAGTAAGGAAATCGGACGATAGTTTTCTGGGTTATGGGCATTTTTGTTAGGTTTTTTAATGGGGAATACAACTGCATTTTTCCAATTGTTTGGAAAATGTCTAAGAATCAAGATGTTATTAATAAGATAGGTGAGAATTAAGATAATTTTGAGAGGAAAACTTTTAATCATTTTGTTAGTGATAAGATCGGAACCGGGGGCTTTGTTATTTTTAAGAGTTTTAATATAATTTAAAATTTCATCGGGATCAGTAGGCGAGATAGCAATCGAAGGATGGTTATCAAAGAATTTTTCTAAAGTGTTAGTGATTTCCTTATCAATAGGATGATTGCTATCACCAGGTCTCTTATTTTCAGAGAAATTATTTTTGAGAGTTATTGCAAGAATATTGGCCTTCTGTTCGTCACTGTTAGCAACGCCAGAAGAGCTAGAGAGGGAAGGAATGTTAGATCTTTTTTTACGGAGAAACTTCTGACACTGCCATAAGCTATTATCGCGTGTGTTAAGAGATTCTAATTTATTATTCCAATTTTGTTGTGAGATCTTTTTAAGTTCTTTTTTAAGTTTTTCCTGTAATCTGTAGTAGTTTTGTTTGTGTGCGGGATTTAAAGTGTTATTGAATTGTTTCTTAGCTCTATTTTTGTCGCGAATGAGATTTCGAATGTAGTTAGGAGTGAAGGCGTGTTTGGTGTTTGCTATTGGTTTAGAAGCGAACTGGTGGGCGGAGCGAACGGCTGCGGTGAAAAATTCAATCTTTTCTTCGAGCACAGTGGGATTTTTAATACCTTGAAAGTCTAGTATTTTGATATTATTTTTTAAGTTATTTTTAAAGGCGGACCAGCAGGTGGTAACTGCCCTAGCGTTGTCATGATGAATTGGGGGGAGAAGGGAAAAAATTTAGAATAACGGGATTATGATCTGATGAAAGTTCTACTAACGAATTAATGTTGTATGGGAAGTGAAAATTATTAATAATCGCGAAATCTATTGTGTTAGCAGATCTGTAGCCGTACCTAGTAGGGGTGTCTGGAAATGCAATGCTGAGATCGAGTGTATCTACGAAAGTTTTAAGTTGACAACCTCGAATAGAATTATTGGGGCAGTTCCACATATTGTGTGTAGCGTTAAAATCACCAAAGATCCCACAATTACTGTTGGTCTGAAGCAGATTTTCAAGATCAAGAGTGAAGAGTCTTTCGTCAGAAGATGGGGGAACGTAAACGGATATTACTGAGATCGGATTTAAATTTTGAGGGGTAATAACTACCACTGTGGCTTCAATATGATTTAGGGTGGGGATGTTGTAATGCGAGACATTTTTCTTAGTTAGAATTAAAGTTCCGCCGCCTGCGCGTCCGTCACCAATACGATGGTTTCGGTAGCAGTTATAGTTTGGTATGTTAATGTTGTGATGTGGTCTCAGATGTGTTTCTTGAATTAGAAGAAGATCGGGAGAGTACTTCTCTACGAAAATTTTAAACTCAGAAATTTTGTTAAGAATGCCGTTTGCGTTCCAAGAGCAAAGTTTCAAACCAATCGTTTTGTGACTAATCATCGTCATCGTGGTCGAGAATAGCCTAATTAATTCTTAATTCTTTCTTTTTTTGAGCTTTATTAGATTTTTTGGGTGGGGGGGCTAGAGCATTAAAGTTAAGTGAAGCAATTTGTTGAGTCAGAATAGCAAGGGTATGCATAGTCTGTTGAAGAGTTTGCACAATTGCAAACTGTGGGCTATTTTCGATTAAGTTAAATTCTTGAGTAGCGGGGGTTTATTGAATGGACGATTGGTTTGATTTTGCGAGGAAATAGCAGGAGCGTCATTTACTCGTGGTGCCATCTGTTGAGTGTTTTTGTATTGATCTGATTTCTTATTGTTGGTGGCTTGCGCGTATGTAATGTTAGGTCGGACTATGCTATCGACTACAGTTGTGTAGTTATTTTTAATAGTTTTACCTTTACGAGGCTTAGGGAAAAGTGGGCACTTTGAGTAGTTGGCCATATGGCCGTAAGCTTGGCAATTAATACAGTATGCGGTCTCGACGCGTTGTATGGGGCAATCTTTTGTTTGATGCGCTTCTCCGCACTTCAGGCATCTAGGGATCATGTGACAGTTGTCGGGCGTGTGGTTAAATCGGTTACATTTGTAACATTGCGTTACTCCTGTACCCTCATAACCTTCGACTCTAATGGAGAGATAGCTAAGTGTTTTTAATTGAAAGATTTTAGCGTTGTTTATATTCCGAGGGAGAGTTATCATGAAGACGGGGAGTTTTTGTGTGGTAATTCTTCCGATTAGTTGTGAAACTTTATTGTCAGTGAATCCTTGATCAGTTAAGTCTGACTTAATGTCGTTAATATCTGTGTTACAGGGTAGTCCTTTGATAACGACCTTTATGGGTCGTTCGTCCTTTGGTGTGATGACGTGATATTGAAATTGGTGCTGGTCGAGTAAATTTAAAAGTTTGTGGTAGTCTATGGAAGTATTAGTGTATAACTTAATGAGCTCTCCGAAGAGCTTGCTGCGGATGTTGGGGAATGCAGTAGTAATTACTTTCATGTGTTCTCGCGTTTCCGCAGATGTTTTAAGCATGATAGGTGGGGGAAGATAAGTCCTAGGTGTGTTGGCAGAGGGAGGGGGATCATTAGTTGTAGTGTTGTCATTCGAGGTTCCTGCTATTTCCTGTTGTTTAAGATTTGAGAATTTATTATCAGTTTCGTGAGTAAAATTAGGGCTAAGTATCACGTTCGGCTTTTTAATGGTTTGTCTCCTGGTTGGTGAGACGAAACCGTCATCATTTTCCTTTCGTTTTTGCGAGGTTATTTTAGGGAGAGCCGGAAATTCCTGTTGAGAGATATTAGGGGTGGGAGGGGGTGTTCCATGAACAGTACAGCCTGGAGTAGTACAATAAAGAGTGCCATACTCACATTCAGCGTTGTGGTGCTGCTCCTGGTAATATTTCAGTCGGGCGAACAGATCAACCACTTCCGGATCATTGGCTTTCATGTAGGGCGAGAGGATTCTCAGCGAGTCTTCGGTGCCCTTGGCAAGTAGTGAGAATTTCCTGATATTGCTATGGATTTGAATGAGTTGTTCACAGGGAGTAGAGAGTTCCGGTGTAGAGGGCCTTGAGGTAGGAAGAGGGATGTTTTGGCATTCCATATTTGAATTCGAGTCCGTGGCCATGTCCGAGGTCAAGTATCCAGAAAAAATCGATAAGAGGTAGCAGTGAAAAAATCTGATGGATGTCGCCCTATCCTTTTAGCCCTAAAAAGAGCTATAGGACGAATGGCTTAATTGCCTCCAAAAGATCAGATCGTAATGCAAATGGTCGTCGAGCGAGGAAAAGTACGGAGCGTAAAGAAGACGCGACCGTACTCAAGCGTAGCTCAGAATCAAAATCAAACCTGTTCTTAATGGAGTGACATAATTAATTTTTTAATTATGTCATTCCACTGTTCATTCGAACACACTCTCTTCCAATAGAAAAAGAACAGGCGGCCAATAGTGAAACTAGCTAGGGTAGCGCTTTGATGTCCAGATCTCCTTCACCCTAATTGCTATAGGTTGCCTTTCGATTGGTCGATCTCTGAGCTAACGTAAAGTCCTTAAAGAGATGCCTCTTTGAAGCATTTAGCTATCTGGGGTCCGCGGCCCCGACCCACACAAAACGCATTCAAATAATCCAAAATAAAATTCTTAGAATTATTGCTAACGCACCTTGGTACGTTAGAAATAGTGTCATACATCACGACTTACACATGGAGCCGATAGATAATTACATCACTAGAACTTCTAGAAATGTTTTTATTCAAAATCACGATAACCCAGTAATTAAAGCACAAACACTATTCACGTATCCTCACTCTAAAATAAATTTTGCTTACAAAATGGAATCTGCCCGTAATTACAACAAAAATACTTAATTGCTACACTTAAACAACACTCATATGCATTTGCCTACATCAGAAATGGGATCAGTGAATAAGCTGGCTCCTGCTTCTATTTCAACAACTGTTCCGTCTGCAAGTTTTGCCTTGCAGACTCCATCCATTTTTTATCCCAGCTGCAAAAAAAAAAAATCCGGCAGCATTCTCCATTCCGACTGCGTTTTTGGTGCTCCTCGAACGCGTTTTGGGTCTGTTAAGCCCCCCCCCCTTCCTTGCGCTCTTCCATTCCTGCCCTCGTGACGTACTTCAGTTTCGTTCTCGTGAGGCCGCTTCTTCCTCCATCCTCCCCCCCTGCGGGGGAGTGTATTCAGATATTTATTTTCATTGATACTTTCTCTCCGCGAATTTGGGTATAAGCGATTCATTTCGCTGGCACCCGTCCAATCTAATTTTCGTTTCATTTAGCTATCTTATAGGGTCCGTGTAAATAACACATTTTCTACTAATGGACTTATTCAAAGTGGAACCCCCCAGGGTAGTTCCCTGTCCCCCAGTTTATACAACATTTACACACACGACTTCCCAGAACACCCCACCGTCAGTACTTGCCTGTTCGTGGATGATTTCGCCATGCTTACGCAAGGTACCCAGCTCAAATACACACTTAAAAACATGCAAAACTTCCTTGACAATTTACAAGATTGGCTCACACAATGGAGAATTGCAATTAATGTTGACAAGTCTCAAGCAATTATATTCAGAAAATGGGGAGTTATTGACCCCCCTTTTCAGCTCACTCTTTTTGAAGACAACATACAGTGGGTCTCGGTAGTTCGTTACTTGGGTCTACACATGGATAGCCACTTAACTTACAAAAAGCATATCGACTATCTCTCAGAAAAATTCTGGGGGAGAATTCATTTAGCTATCTCCCTAGTAGGGAGGAATTCTCCACTTTCCCTTGAAAACAAAGTCATTTTATACAAGCAAGTTCTGCGCCCAATTATAACATACGCTTCTCCTGTCTGGGGAGCAGCGGCTGCCACCCACATGAAAAAAATCCAAGTTATCCAAAACAAAATACTCCGACTCATTACTAACGCACCTTGGTACGTTAGAAATGGTGTTATTCACTACGACCTACACATGGAGCCGATTTCCAGTTACATCACTAAGTTAGCTAGGAATGTTTTCAGATCTATTGAAAATCACGACAATCCAATTATTCGAGCACAAACAATGTTCACTTATCCACATCCTAAATTGAAATACGCCTATGCCACAGCAAAATGACAGCTACCGCTCAAACCGCCGTAACTCAACAAATAAACATTAAATTCAAACATCTACAACACCAAATGCTCTACTGCAAATCGAAACAGGGTCAGTTCTGACTGTCACCTCCCCCCTCCATGTACATCTTTCGGCGATGGATTTCCTTCCTGGTCCTTCCCTTCATTCAAGCCACTACGTCACCAACCTGTTACTGGGTTGTTTCACCCAGCTCGTTCGGTGGGCGTAGTAGGCTTCTCGTTCATTCCCCCCTCCATTTGAGGAGTTGTTGATTTTTATTATTTTCATCATGGATTTCCTTTTCTTATACTAGGTATAAACGCCTTCGGCGTTGGCACCTGAAAATTCTAATTTCCGTTCCATTTAGCTATCTCCCTTGATGGGAGGAATTCTTCTCAATCCCTTGAAAACAAAGTGATTTTATACAAGCAAGTTCTGGGCCCAATTATAACTTACGCGGCTCCTGTTTGGGGAGCAGCGGCTGCCACCCACATGAAAAAAATCAAGTCATACAAAATAAAATTCTACGCCTCTTACTAACGCACCTTGGTACGTTAGAAATGATGTGATTCATTACGATCTACATATGGAGCCGATTTCTAGTTTCATCACTAAATTAGCTAGGAATGTTTTCAGGTCAATCGAAAATCATGACAATCCAATTATTCGAGCACAAACATTTTTCACTTATCCACATCCTAAAGTAAAATTTGCATACGCCACAGCAAAATGGCAGATCCCGCTCAAACCGCCTTAACCCAACAATTAAACATTAATTACGTACATCTGCAACACCAAATGCTCTACTGCCAATCGAAACAGAGTCAGTTCTGACTGTCACCTCCCCCACTCCTCCATTGTCCCTTTTTGCGATTGATTCCTTCCTGATTTTTCCTCCATACGTGCCGCTTCGACATCAACTTGTTTCTGGGTCGCTTCGTCGCCCAACTTGTTCGGTGTTCGTTCGCTGGCGTTTTGTTCATTCCTCCCCCCCTTCTGAGGGGTTGTTGATTTTTAATTTTTCATCATGGTTTTCCTTTCCCCCTCACACTGGGTATAAACGCCTTCGGCGTTGGCCCCCGAAAATTCTAATTTACGTTACTAAACCGAGACCGTTGCCCACCCTTCCCCTTTTTAGGGTTTTTTTCTCCTGGCTTCCTTCACTCTTTCGCCATCCATTCTGAGCAGAAGCGCTTGATCGATCTTATTTTCGTAACTGAGACCGTTGGAGCTCGACAACAAATCCACCCTCGCAGAGAGATTTTAAACGATCGAGATACGGTAGCCGGTTGAAACACGGCTTGGTTTTCAAGAAGATGTTAAGTCATTTTCTCTTCGCTCTCTTTCGAAAACGAAGTAGAAACTCAATCAACTGGGAGAGTAGTTTACGACTTACTCCTGCGCCACAGCGCTGCACTCAATGTGGAATGCTATCTATTTTTATGTAACAGCAACAAATTATTCTATTTACAACTAATTCTGATGAGTGGATAATGGAGCTTACTCTAAGGTTCCACGTAAATGAATAATCGTTACCGTTAACGCGATTAAAAATTTCGTCTGTGCGAGGTTTCTCTTGCTTCCAAAAATCAAACCGGTCACAATTTTGTGTTTCGGTTAGCCAGGCCTAACCGTGAGTGATACAGAAATCACATGAATCATTTAAATTTGATATTTTTTCACTCCTTTAATTATTTAATTTTATGTTTCCTCTGATAAATTGAAAGTAATTTATTTCTAGATTATGCATTCTAATGAGACAAATCATGTCATACTAGCGAAACGTAAACAATGCAGCAAATCTGTCGATGATTTCCTTCCTTCAAAAAGAAATCAGTCTTCAAACTTCTTTAAAAAATTTCATCTGCCAATTATTATTATAATTTTTTAGTTTTAAGAAATTCTTACATACCAAATCAATATTTTGCTATCTTTAAATTTTTTAAAGGATTATCAAATTATTATTTTGGTTAATAAATAATCTGCTCAACCAAACATTAGAAATAATTATGTTTAAACTATAACAAGTTCTTGCTTTTTAGAACTCTAATAATAAAAGATATATACTTTAGGAAAGTATAAAATAATTTTGTCATATTTAAATACCAAGACAAAAAACACATTATTTCATCGGATTAAAACAACAACGACATTGCTATCAAAACTTTTATATTATTAAAGTTAACAAAAAAAAAACTTTTTCACAACAGCATTTTATTACCTTATATTACTCAACTTAAAATTTTTTTCCTTTATCAGAATAATTTACCACACATCGCAGAAACTAGTGCCTCATAAAAGTTGTTTTCTCTCTACAAAAAGTAAGAAACTCTTTCTTTTTCTAAGGACATTATGTCAAGAAAAGAATCTTGGGAGCCTTACGTAAAGCAGCAAATTGAATAACATTCAAGCTGAAATTATTAATTAGAATTTGTGACCACTTAAGCAGCAAACGATATTATTAAATTAGATAGTGAACCATCTAGCCTTATTTTCTCAATAAACTTAGCATTTAGATAAATCTGAAAGATGGCATGTGTGTCTCATTAAAGAAGCAAATAAAAAATTTCAAAATTAAAATACAAAATTTTTAATTTTGTTTAAAAATGTATGTAATATCTAAATGCCCAAGAAATTTTAAAAAAAGGATGCATTTAGAACAGTTTCGAAAATAAAATAAAAGTACAAGTAAAAGGCTTTTTCAAAATAAAAATCAATACTTCGTTTTTAATTTAAAAAATAAAAATTAATAAATTCACAACTGTTTTTTTTTATTTATATATTTTTTTAATGCGTTCCAAAATAATTTTTTTACTTTTTTTTCCTGGAAGAAAAAAAAAATGTTTTGTCTTTTTAGAGATATTTCAGCAAGTATTTTTGAATTTTAAAACGATTTCGTCATTTGAGTGTAATTTATGGAAATTGGAATCCATACTAAGAATTAGGTAGTAATAGAAGGGAAAGAAGAATGAGAGAGAGAGAGAGAGAAATTACCTGTTTGATTTGTGCTGCCATCTGTTAAAGATTTTCAAAAACAAATTAAATTTTGCAAGAAGAAAGAACTTTAAAAAACATCATTCTGTTTTCTTTTTTATAAGCTTTAAACGAAAGAGGCGTTTTAAATGCAGGATTTTTTAAAAAATTTGTTTAAAAAAATTTGTAATATCTAAATACCCAAGAAAATAAAAAAAATTAATTTCTAGTACTATATTGCAAATAATTTATTTCTAATTTGCAGAGATAAAAAAATTAATCCATGTTTTATTTTAATTATTTTTGAAACTAACTATTCACCAACTTGGGTCGAAATTGAACCCGTAACTTTCTGAGCAGAAAGCCAGGGACAAAAACCATCCACACCACCCATCCGGCTCCCTTTAATCGTAAGCTGGTACTAAATAATTTTTCATTTCCTTGGTGATAAGCACTGTATCTGTAACGGAAAGCTCTATTTTGATAGGCTAGATTAACACAGGTTGAGTGAAAGTGTGCTAATAATATTAAATACTTTTGACTTTTCAAGCGGATTCGAGCGGGTGAGATCGTTTTGAATTTTTATTTTGTATTGAAATTTAGTTCATATAATTTTTCTTCTATTTTCGGATAAGAGAGCTTTTAATTTAATTATTTACACAAGATAGTGTATTTATACAATTTTGAGTATTGGAATAGAGAAGACAAAATGGGTGACTACCCTCACCCAAATAATAATATGGAAGTGGAACACGAAAATTCAACTTTTTCATTCAATAAATATAGGTGTAATCTCACAGATATAGAATTATTGACCAAGTTTGCGGAAAGACAAAACTTAAGCACGTTGCCAAATATTACAATTTTCTTAAAATCGGAAAATGGCTTTCAGAATGGTAATCCTCTTAAACTAAAAGAAAATATAATGAAAGAGTTCACAATTAAAAAAATATTCTAAGTATAAGCAAAACAAGAAACAGTGAGATCATAATTAAAACCAATAATTGCGAGACCGCCAAAGAAGCTTTAAAAATTAAAGAAATTAATAGAGTAAAAATAAGTACAAGATTATCCTTTACTGGCCTAACCACTAGTTATATATTGCACGGAATAGACACAGAATATACAATAGACGACATTAAATCGGAATTAGAAAATTACAATTACGCAATTTTTGATATCCAACGCTTTACCAAAAAAACGGAGTCTGGATTTAAACCGATCAAAACAGTTAAAGTTACCCAAATTGGATGCAGTATTCCCGAAAGAGTTCCTATTGGATTTGAAATGATTAAAACTACTCTTTACTATGAAAAACCTAGGCAATGCACAAACTGCTGGAAATTTGGACACCTTCAAAAATTTTGTAGAAGCGCAATAAAATGCCGAATTTGTTCACTGAACCATTCTGTAAACGAATGCAAAGAAATACAAATAAAAAAATGCAGCTCTTGTGGAGAGGGACATGAAGCTAATGATACAGATTGCAAAAGATATAAAGAAGAAATTGAAATATTAAAAATTAAAGTACAACAACAAATCTCGAGAAACGAAGCAGTTGAAAAATTCCAAAGGGAAAAAAAAAACATCATACTCGGCCAAAACATATAATGATCAAACAGAGAAGATAGAAAATCTTGAAAAAATGTTAGCGAAACTAGAAATGAAATTTGAAGAAACCAATAACATATTCGAAAAGAAATTAGAACAAATAGTACAACTCTTCACGTCAGAACTGAATACCGTGGTCGCACAAATAAATTTACGATTTTCTTCCCTAATGAATACCATGGAATCCACCCTAAAAAAGTTGCATCCAATATAACAATTCAAAAAGATGATGATTGTATCATAAGTAGAAAACAGAATGAAAAGGCAAAAAGATTCAAGAAAATATCAGAACAGAGAGGAAACTCATTAGATCGTGTAGTAGAAAAAAATAAAGGAACTTAAATAAATAATCACATTTTCTTATATTTTCTCGCTAAAAACTCACTATTAATCTACTTTTTTTTTTTTCGAATTTTTCAACTAATTCGTAGTATCGAACCTTTTTTTTTTTTTTTTCCGTTTTAAATCATGAACATAATCCAATGGAATGCACGTGGAATTAAAAACAAGAGGCCTGATATTCTTTTCGCTCCAATCTTTCAAAAAGCAAGTATTTTAATAATTCAAGAAACCTGGTTACATCCAAATGATATTTTCACAATTCCCAATAAGAATATATTCAGAATTGATAGAGAAATCAAAAGAGGAGGAGGATTAATGATAGTTTTTTAAATAAAGATATTAGCGCAATAAAAATATTCTCAGAAATTAGTGAAGACTTAGAAATTTTAATAGTCAGAGTTCAAATAGATTTAAATCCTATCACAATTTTTAATATATACATCCCACCGGGTAACTTTCAAGACAGCAATTTATCTAAAATAGCATCATATATTGATAATCACAATTTGATATTGGGAGATTTCAACGCGTCTCATGAGATATGGGGATCAAAAAACTCTAGTGCTTCTGGAAAAAGATTTTTGACTGGATCATTGAAAATGACTTAATATTATTAAACGATAAAAGTCCAACTTATCTCCATTCATCGGGAATTTTTACATCTATAGATCTTTCTTTAGCATCTATAGATTTAAATTATGATTTATCCTGGTCCACGAATACTGATAATTTTGGAAGTGACCACTTCCCTATAATAATTAATTACAAAAGAGCAAACAGGTCAGTAACTACTAATTGTAAACAAAACACAAATTGGAACAAATTTATCAATATTATTCAACAAAATATAAATTTAAATGAAAACATAAATATAGATATTATAAAAGAAATTAAAAAAGCTCAAATCTTATCTCAAGGAACCGAAAAAAAAAACCTGATCAGTTCCAGAGCTCCATGGTGGACAGCAGCATGCGGGCATTTAAGAGCCAAAAAGAGAAAACTCCTTAATAAAGCAAGGAAAAACTTTAAAGAAGAAGACTGGATAAAATATAAAGCAGTAAGCGCAAAACTTAAGCGAACAATCAAAGCCTGTAAAGAAAATTTTTGGCACAAGACCTGCGAAAAAATATCTTCTCCTAAAGTTCTTTTTAAAATCATCCGAATAATTAAAAATAGAACAAATTCTAACTATTCATCCTTTAATATTATTGAAAATAACGGAACCATATTAACAAACGAACAATCCCAAGCAAACTGTTTTTTACAATATTACGCAAAACGAAACAACGATAGTATTCCAAATATTTCTATTCCGGACAATAGCCAGGATATTAATAAACCTTTTTCTTTAAAAGAATTAGAAATAGCAATATCTCATCAAAAGAACAGTAGTCCAGGGCATGATAAGATTTCTCTCCAATCAATAAACCATCTCCCCATCAAAGCAATATATCTCCTTCTAAAATCATTTAATGACAGTTGGTTTTCAAGTCAAATTCCTAAAGACTGGACTCACGCACTTATCCTACCTTTCATAAAACCTCACAAAAATCCCAAGGAAGTTTCGTCATACCGTCCTATTTCTCTTACCTCAGTAATTGCCAAATTATTAGAAAGAATGATTCTACATAGAATGTTGGATTTCAGTTTTCAAAACAAAATTTTTCATGTTAATCATCATGGTTTTTACCCTCACAGAAGCAGCATTAATACATTACTTCAATTACAACATGACATCATACTGGCTAGAGAACGCAAAGAATATTTTATTTTGGTAGCGTTGGATATTAAAGCAGCATATGACTCAGTGTGGCCAAATGGCCTTATTTCTAAACTAAACAAAGTTGGATACTCTGGTAGATTACTACGATGGATTCAAAACTTCTTACATCAAAGAACAATTCAAATCAAATGGAGAAACATTTTTTCAAAAATCGTTACAAACAATTATGGTGTACCCCAAGGGTCTATCTTAAGTCCTTTCCTTTTTATGATTTATATGTCAGATATTTTTGAAATTCAACACGACAGCCATCTTCTGGTTTATGCTGATGACATATTTTTATATAATAGTGGTACGAATTGGAATAAAACAATAGGCGAAATGCAAGAATCTTTAAATAAAATTTCAGTCTGGTGTAAAAAATGGAAATTATCCACCTCTCCAGAAAAAAGCAGTCTACTCAACTTTTCCAGAAAAAGAAGCACAATACCTCCATTACTAAAAAATATGCGACAAACCTATTCCCGAAGTGAAGAGTCTGAAAATCCTGGGTATCATCTTCGACCCCAATACCACCTGGAAAAATCATATTAATTACCTACGTCAAAAGGATTCAAATATTTAAATGCAATTAAAGCCTTATCTTCTCCGAAAATAGGAACAAGATCTGATCATCTTTTAAATATTATTAATGCCACAATCCGTTCTATCTTTGACTATGGAAGTCAACTATTTTCCTTTTCTAGCAATAGCAACAGACAAAAACTAGAACCGATTTATAATGCTGCCTTACGGTTAGCCCTAGGTCTCCCAAGAAATACCCCGTTGGATTTATTAAGAGCAGAGTCTATGAATGGAAATATTAATTCTCGCCATAATTTTCTTTGCCAAAAATTTATAACCAAGCAAATAGCATTAAAAGACTGGTCACCGAACGCTAGGTTATTTTGGAATATAGATAGTAATTTTTATAAATATAGAGAAAAAGAGATCAGTATTTTTCAAAAGACGATCAACCTTCTCCAAGAATTATGCATCTCTAAAGTAGATATTCTTCAATGGATCCCTCCTCCCCCAATCTACGATAATCGCAAAATAAATATATATACTCATGAACTACCATTTCAAAACAAAGATCTTCCAGATGATATAGTACAAAATATGTTTAATGATTACATTCAGCCAAAATTTAATAACAATATCATAATAGCAACCGATGGTTCCAAAAATACTAATCAAACATCAATAGGAATTTTAATCCCTAAGAAAAAAATTCGACAAAATTTCATACTGAAAGACATGATTTCAATATTCACAGCTGAAGCTATAGCCATATGGACTGCATTAAAAATTGGGTTTCTGAAACAGAAAACTATATCATCTTGACGGACAGCTTATCAGTCTTAAAAAGCATCCAAAATATTAATAGAAAATCCAATACGATAATATTAAATTTAAGTTCAACTTTACATCAGTGCCTCCAAATAGCTCAATCAATTACATTCATTTGGGTACCAGCTCACAAGGGAATAGAGATTAATGAAGAAGTTGACAAATTAGCTAAAGCCTCTCCAGAGCCGTGGAATATTATTTCTTGGATAACTTATGAAGATCTACATACCTATTTTAAAAACCTATTTTAAAAAACAACACAAAATCAAAAGTGAAGAAATATGGAAAAAGAGCAAGAGACATACAAATTTTTTTATATTTCTCATCTTGAAAAAATGGAACAGACAGGCAGCAAAAAATAGAAATACAGAAGTTTTAATCAATAAGTTGCGAGTTAAAAAGTTACCGTTAAATGATATATATTTCCTTTTTAAACTAACAGATTCTCCTTTGTGTGCAGATTGTAAAGTACCCGAAACTAGTGAACATTTTATATTAAACTGTACCAAATACAAATCACAGCGTGAAATTTTGAAAAATTTTATCTCCAACCACGGCGAATGGTCTTATTCCTCAATAGCGAAGTGTAAATCAATAGAGCATGTTCAAAAAGTTGAAAAATTTCTGACATCATCCAATAGATTCTAAAATTCCAGTTACTCTATACTCTACTTTCTTCAATCTCAGTTGAAGCACAACTCGATAATTCCAATTACAGATAGACTGCAATCACGAACTGTGTGTTATATCTTGGATTAGAAACTGATCAAAATTTTATCGGAGCATAAGGCGTTAGCCAGGTCTCCACTTTTTCAGTGCTTGCACTGAACTGAACTGAACTGAACTGAACTAGATTAACACAGGTTGGAAAGTGTGCTAATAATATTAAATACTTTTGACTTTTCAAGCGGATTCGAGCGGGTGAGATCGTTTTGAATTTTTATTTTGTATTGAAATTTAGTTCATATAATTTTTCTTCTATTTTCGGATAAGAGAGCTTTTAATTTAATTATTTACACAAGATAGTGTATTTATACAATTTTGAGTATTGGAATAGAGAAGACAAAATGGGTGACTACCCTCACCCAAATAATAATATGGAAGTGGAACACGAAAATTCAACTTTTTCATTCAATAAATATAGGTGTAATCTCACAGATATAGAATTATTGACCAAGTTTGCGGAAAGACAAAACTTAAGCACGTTGCCAAATATTACAATTTTCTTAAAATCGGAAAATGGCTTTCAGAATGGTAATCCTCTTAAACTAAAAGAAAATATAATGAAAGAGTTCACAATTAAAAAAAATATTCTAAGTATAAGCAAAACAAGAAACAGTGAGATCATAATTAAAACCAATAATTGCGAGACCGCCAAAGAAGCTTTAAAAATTAAAGAAATTAATAGAGTAAAAATAAGTACAAGATTATCCTTGCAATTTTTGATATCCAACGCTTTACCAAAAAAACGGAGTCTGGATTTAAACCGATCAAAACAGTTAAAGTTACCCAAATTGGATGCAGTATTCCCGAAAGAGTTCCTATTGGATTTGAAATGATTAAAACTACTCTTTACTATGAAAACCTAGGCAATGCACAAACTGCTGGAAATTTGGACACCTTCAAAAATTTTGTAGAAGCGCAATAAAATGCCGAATTTGTTCACTGAACCATTCTGTAAACGAATGCAAAGAAATACAAATAAAAAATGCAGCTCTTGTGGAGAGGGACATGAAGCTAATGATACAGATTGCAAAAGATATAAAGAAGAAATTGAAATATTAAAAATTAAAGTACAACAACAAATCTCGAGAAACGAAGCAGTTGAAAAATTCCAAAGGGAAAAAAAAACATCATACTCGGCCAAAACATATAATGATCAAACAGAGAAGATAGAAAATCTTGAAAAAAAGTTAGCGAAACTAGAAATGAAATTTGAAGAAACCAATAACATATTCGAAAAGAAATTAGAACAAATAGTACAACTCTTCACGTCAGAACTGAATACCGTGGTCGCACAAATAAATTTACGATTTTCTTCCCTAATGAATACCATGGAATCCACCCTAAAAAAAAGTTGCATCCAATATAACAATTCAAAAGATGATGATTGTATCATAAGTAGAAAACAGAATGAAAAGGCAAAAAGATTCAAGAAAATATCAGAACAGAGAGGAAACTCATTAGATCGTGTAGTAGAAAAAAATAAAGGAACTTAAATAAATAATCACATTTTCTTATATTTTCTCGCTAAAAACTCACTATTAATCTACTTTTTTTTTTCGAATTTTTCAACTAATTCGTAGTATCGAACCTTTTTTTTTTTCCGTTTTAAATCATGAACATAATCCAATGGAATGCACGTGGAATTAAAAACAAGAGGCCTGATATTCTTTTCGCTCCAATCTTTCAAAAGCAAGTATTTTAATAATTCAAGAAACCTGGTTACATCCAAATGATATTTTCACAATTCCCAATAAGAATATATTCAGAATTGATAGAGAAATCAAAAGAGGAGGAGGATTAATGATAGTTTTAAATAAAGATATTAGCGCAATAAAAATATTCTCAGAAATTAGTGAAGACTTAGAAATTTTAATAGTCAGAGTTCAAATAGATTTAAATCCTATCACAATTTTTAATATATACATCCCACCGGGTAACTTTCAAGACAGCAATTTATCTAAAATAGCATCATATATTGATAATCACAATTTGATATTGGGAGATTTCAACGCGTCTCATGAGATATGGGGATCAAAAAAACTCTAGTGCTTCTGGAAAAAAGATTTTTGACTGGATCATTGAAAATGACTTAATATTATTAAACGATAAAAGTCCAACTTATCTCCATTCATCGGGAATTTTTACATCTATAGATCTTTCTTTAGCATCTATAGATTTAAATTATGATTTATCCTGGTCCACGAATACTGATAATTTTGGAAGTGACCACTTCCCTATAATAATTAATTACAAAAGAGCAAACAGGTCAGTAACTACTAATTGTAAACAAAACACAAATTGGAACAAATTTATCAATATTATTCAACAAAATATAAATTTAAATGAAAACATAAATATAGATATTATAAAAGAAATTAAAAAGCTCAAATCTTATCTCAAGGAACCGAAAAACCTGATCAGTTCCAGAGCTCCATGGTGGACAGCAGCATGCGGGCATTTAAGAGCCAAAAAGAGAAAACTCCTTAATAAAGCAAGGAAAAAAAAAAAACTTTAAAGAAGAAGACTGGATAAAATATAAAGCAGTAAGCGCAAAACTTAAGCGAACAATCAAAGCCTGTAAAGAAAATTTTTGGCACAAGACCTGCGAAAAATATCTTCTCCTAAAGTTCTTTTTAAAATCATCCGAATAATTAAAAATAGAACAAATTCTAACTATTCATCCTTTAATATTATTGAAAATAACGGAACCATATTAACAAACGAACAATCCCAAGCAAACTGTTTTTTACAATATTACGCAAAACGAAACAACGATAGTATTCCAAATATTTCTATTCCGGACAATAGCCAGGATATTAATAAACCTTTTTCTTTAAAAGAATTAGAAATAGCAATATCTCATCAAAAGAACAGTAGTCCAGGGCATGATAAGATTTCTCTCCAATCAATAAACCATCTCCCCATCAAAGCAATATATCTCCTTCTAAAATCATTTAATGACAGTTGGTTTTCAAGTCAAATTCCTAAAGACTGGACTCACGCACTTATCCTACCTTTCATAAAACCTCACAAAATCCCAAGGAAGTTTCGTCATACCGTCCTATTTCTCTTACCTCAGTAATTGCCAAATTATTAGAAAGAATGATTCTACATAGAATGTTGGATTTCAGTTTTCAAAACAAAATTTTTCATGTTAATCATCATGGTTTTTACCCTCACAGAAGCAGCATTAATACATTACTTCAATTACAAGTTGACATCATACTGGCTAGAGAACGCAAAGAATATTTTATTTTGGTAGCGTTGGATATTAAAGCAGCATATGACTCAGTGTGGCCAAATGGCCTTATTTCTAAACTAAACAAAGTTGGATACTCTGGTAGATTACTACGATGGATTCAAAACTTCTTACATCAAAGAACAATTCAAATCAAATGGAGAAACATTTTTTCAAAAATCGTTACAAACAATTATGGTGTACCCCAAGGGTCTATCTTAAGTCCTTTCCTTTTATGATTTATATGTCAGATATTTTGAAATTCAACACGACAGCCATCTTCTGGTTTATGCTGATGACATATTTTTATATAATAGTGGTACGAATTGGAATAAAACAATAGGCGAAATGCAAGAATCTTTAAATAAAATTTCAGTCTGGTGTAAAAAATGGAAATTATCCACCTCTCCAGAAAAAAGCAGTCTACTCAACTTTTCCAGAAAAAGAAGCACAATACCTCCATTACTTAAAATATGCGACAAACCTATTCCCGAAGTGAAGAGTCTGAAAATCCTGGGTATCATCTTCGACCCCAATACCACCTGGAAAAATCATATTAATTACCTGTCCAAAGTAAACAAATTTTATGCCAAGCAGTTTGAGTTACAGTTATTTTCATGTTGCCAAATTTTAGAAAAATATAAAATTCATATGTAGAGTAATAAAATAACAATATGAAGTAAATAAAAGTAACATTCAAAATGAATAAAAAAAACAATACAGAAGCTTAATTCTGCAGCTGTTGCAAGCTGCAGTTTTCATAGATGTAAACAAAGAGTCGTGGTCAAACAGGTGTTTGAATTGACTGGTTGGCAATTTTTCACTTAAAATGCATTAAAATCTTTGAAGTTTTGATGTCAAGGCACAATTTGCATGGTGCCAATTTTACTGTGATATCTGTAAAGCATAAGTACCATTGTATTGTGTGCACGTTAATTTTCAGTAAGTAATAAATGTATTATGGTATTCTATCAAAAAAATGTCATGCGCAAGACAAAATTGTACATGTTTTCTTTTTAACCCTAGGGAAGTGGAAACCAGTACAGCAAGCGTGAGGACACAGACAAGTTCTTTTGGCGATTGATTTGCTAGCTAAAAGACTTAAAAGCAACCTTTCCAAAAAAAAAGAATTTGTTCCTGAAAACATTTTATTTAACAGTATCTTTGTATTCAATATGTTGTGAACATTGTGTCATAATTCATTTGTGTTGTAAAAATAAAAACTTATTTTCATCAAAGAATCTTAGTTGTTAATCAAAAACTTTCATATTAATTCACTCTAATATTTAATACACATTGGCATAAAAAGGTAAATTGTAAAAATTTTCTGTAAGTTTTAGTTATATTTTAGAACCATCTACATTATATTGGTAAATAATACTATAATTTTTCCATGTAATTCAATGAGAAAAGAAATATATGCATAACGAATAATTGACGTGAACTTCTAAAAATTATTATATCTTTTCTAATACTTCCCAGAAGATTGTATAATACTTTTAGAAAAGATACATTAATATTCTGAAACAATAAAAATCAAAGAAATATATACTTCTATTTTTTAAATGGCTTAGAATAAATAAATCACAAATTATTCAATTTATATATAAATCAATAACTCAAAATAAAGGATAAAATCAAATGAAATTTAATCATTAATATAATTCAATTCTTTAACTTATTGGTGAAAAGAGTATTTACTTTTCTTTTTTAAACTTTGGAGACAGTTATTACTAAAAAAAATCAAACATTTGTAAATGATAATTACAAAGTGTCAAACATGTTGATTGTTATCTTATTACAAAATTTCTTCAAATAGCTTCCATATCAACTCTAGTATTTTATGTATAAAATTGCTTTAAAAAGCATAAGATTTTAAGACAGATAAATCTATAATATCCACAAATCATAAACTCATATCCATAATTATCTTTACATGCATAAAACTGAGTTTTCAGAAATTAAACTATTTTATGAATAATGCAAAATACCAAATACAGAAGAAAAAATTAAGCTATATCATGGAAAAAATAAAAATTACTTGCTGAGTAGCCGATGTTGAATAATTAGCCACTGAGATTAAAAGCCATCGATAAAGAGACATTTTCATCAGAAGACAATTCTCTACATCAAAATTTTCATATTACACTGACTTAAAGAAATAAATTTTGTTACAAGTTAAACATGTACTTAAAGATACTAAAAAATAATTAAATTACAATTAATCATTTCTAAATATTACCTTTTGCAATATCATTCCCTTAAGAATTTTTAATTTAAAAAGAAATGACATTAATTTTTGCAGAGTAACATTGGAGACTGCAGAATGACCCCAGACTGGTGAGGTGTAAACGATCACTGGTCTAATAATGAGAGTATAGATAAACATCTTGTTTTTTATAAATAAATTTGAGTTCTGAGAAATTAGGGGTGAAGACTACACAATACTTTTGGAACTTGTCTTTAATTTGATTAATGTGTTGTCCGAATGTGAGGTTTTTTATCTAAAATGACACCAAGGTATTTCGTGCTTTGAGACCAGGGTACTGGGTGAGTAAAAGAATAGTTATTTAAAAATCAATTTGCAGAAGGTAAAAATCAAAGACCAATGACAATAAAATTTCATAATTTTGTTGTATTGTCCAGATCAGGATTAACTATTTCCAGATTTGGTGACTAATTTCGTATACCAGTTCAAGATTTGGCGACTAAAATATTTAAGTTACAACCCATTCATCATTTTTTTAAAAAATTTGAGTGGCTAAATGCTTTGAAATTAGCCATTCAACAAACACACCATTTTTATTTGCCTTATGATTTATTCATTGCACATGATTGTGTACGCATGAAAATATTTTGAATTTATCTTTTATTTTGTTGAGAAAAAAGATGAGAATTTGGGACATGTATCCTTAGGACTGATTAACACGATAGTGGAGTATTTTATTTTATTTTAATCACCATGGCGAGAAGAGTTAAATATTTAATTGAGATTTCAAAATTTATGTATACAACCAGATAGTAAAATACAGGAAATTAGTGTTTTAAATTTAATACTCTTAAATCTGACTAAGCAGCAAAATCAATAGGCAAACATTCCAGACACTTAGAAAAAGTTTTGTCAAAAGCCCCGTATAGAGGCTGTGGCAAACTTCAAATAGGCCATGATTGCATGGCACATTGGCTTAATAAAATATAAGCATCCTTCCATCTAGTATATGCCAAATTTTAAGTTTAACATCATGAATGCAAAGCATTTTGCCCAGAACTAGATAGTCACAAAAACATGGTGATATAAGCAAACTACTTGAATGCCAGAATTTTCATGAATACATCATGTTCCTTTTTTTCTTTTGTTCCCATCTTAATTTGTCCTTGTTCTTTAAATCTTTCTTTTTTTAAAAAAAAAAAAAAAAAAATCTTTGTTGTGTGAAATTTGAGCTGTTTTATATATTTGGTTGATCCTTTCAATAAAGCCATATGTAACAACAGTGTTTCAAATTTAAGCTTCAGCAAATCTTGGCCATCTTTTGATTTGGGAATTGGTCAATGGTATAATACACAACTACCAATTTCTGATATAAACAAAGTAAAATAATTTGGTTAAGTTGAAAACTGAAATAAGTGTATCTTTCAGAGGTTTAAGTAATTTAATTTAACAAATTATCTGAAGAACAACTATTTAACATGCACAAACACTCCATGTAAAAAGAACAGAAATTTCAAGCTCTGTGTAATTGACAGCCCTAACATACAACATGTAATTAAACTATCTGATTTTTAAATCAAAATATTGATTGAAAAATAAATTATAACATTTAACAATAAAACCTTTGAATCTAAAGAATTTTTTTTTCGTTTTATGGGAAAAATGATAAAGTATTTTTAAAATAATTTTGCAATTATGAGGAAAAGTTATGGAACTCCAAAAAAAAATAAATGCGTGTTCTGTATTTAATGCACACACACACAAATATTCCCAGTTTGTACTGGAACATAACTGTGTCCATATTTTCAACAATTACCACTGAATTGGGAATCAAGAGTTCTACAAAATGCAAATTGTTAAATGATTCCATTTATTGTTTTCAGTTAGACTGAAATTAAGAAAAGTTCTGATTGTCGCTATTATATGTTAAAATGGTGTAGGGCAAAAAAAAAAAAATTGTTTATTGAAACATTATTATTTATAAGAAAAATACAAGCTTTACAATCCACTACATCAATATATACCCCTTCCAAATATTTTTGCTTCTACGAAGGAATGAATGGCTTACAGGAGTTATATATATATATATATATATATGATATGTGCATTTCACAATTTACAAACCCATGTATATATATTACGTGGATTAATATTATCAATGCACCTTGAGTTAATTTTCAAGGATCAACAGGTGTTTCTTTGGACATATTGGCAGGGCTATATAATACTTTTTTTTTTTTCACAAAATGTTTGGCGGGGTATTAAACATCTATATATTGTTTGCCATTGGTCTCCACCTTTAATTCAATAGATGCTGCTGGAGAAGTGTATGTACTTCTCCAGCAGAGGTTTATTTGCCACAGTTTCACGTATCCAGGTATTTTACTAAAAATTTTATTTTATAGAAAACAAGACAAATATCCTTATACTTATTATGACACTTCAGTACAACAAATATTTTTGCATTAAACGTTTTTGCAAAACTTTAATAACATTTATTTTGAAATTAATACCTAAAAGTGTTATTTATACTTTACACCACACTCACCCCATAAAAGTTTATAGCACAATGTTTTTCTTTTTTTGTTCTAATAGTAGAAAAACTTTAAATATATTATACAAATGTAATATATAATAAGCTGTTTTATAACTTATATGTAATCTGTATAAAGTAATTCCCTGTGTTCATTAATATACATTATAAAATGTTAAACTATCTATATGTATATGTTTAGTGGGCATTTTGTACATGAATAATATTCATGGGTATTTTTCAATTTACATATTAACTACATGATTATAGTTTAATTTTTGAATTCTCCTTAGATTGATCTTACAATAAATTATTAACAAATGAAATTTTAACAAGTCAACACATATCTCAAGATCCTAATTTAACTTTTGCTTAGTGCTAACAAGAAAAGTGTTTCATCAGTTATACACAGAAGTATCTAACAATTATACTGAACAATTTATTAATCTTACATTTTAATTTCAAACAAGAATGTTCTAGAATGCTTCTCTTGAAACAATATATTCATATTTCAAAAAGAAATCTATACATAATGGCTCATATATCATATATTAGAAATATTATTAATTGTACCTATATATTAGAAATTACGACCATGTTATGAAACATGTTTTTTCCCTTTTACGTTAATGTTACAATAAAAAAATGGATTTTCCTACAACTACAACAAAAATTTGGGTACTTGCATACTATTGCAATAACGCCGATGTTCAAGATAATTTGCCATCCAACCCTGATTTCACATGTGTTGAAAGCGCTCAGTTGGCAACCATGTGCTTCGTTTCATATAATGTCCCCAATGCAGTTGCGATAATACACAAGTACCAAAATTTGTACTCCACTGAAGAGTCAATTCTTACACATTAATCTTAAAAAATACTTAGCAGGGCATTAGTCATTGCCTCTGTTTTTGCTCAGCTAATAGCCACCAGAACCCCCTTTTCTACTTTGGTGTTGAAATTTTGACTGGTAGAATGAAACTTGCGTATTGAAAACATTTATTCACAATACTTGAAAAATATATTATATTTGCTGGACAAAGATAAAATTGAATTTTTTATTGGCTCAGGTTAATCATTTCACTTTTCTATATATGTGTACATAATATACATTGGTATTTACTGGATATCCAGATAACGGGTTTGTGACAGCTTTTCTGAGCTGCTGATAAGACTTTGGCAATATCCAAAAGGATACACTCACTACAACATTGTATCAGAAGAGAACTTCACCTATTCTTTATTCTGTTTGGCCTCATGGTCCCTATAATCACTAAGTACCAATGCATATATAAACTTAAATAACATACATAAATCTGGAAACAAATTTATGAGAAGTATGACCAGTGGTGCAACGTAGAATATTAGGGCCTCCTTGCAAAGTAAGGCTTTGGGCCCCACCCCCACAATATAGGGGTGTACATTATGCCATTGAATAAGACACATATTAAAACTTTCATTCCAGTTTACATTTAAATATTTACTTCATAGTATCTAACCTAGGATTAATCCTACTGCAAATAAGTTCATTTTATCTAAATGATAATATTTGTGACAATTAATGCAATATTTTAGGTTTAGCCTTCAAAACTTAGAAATTATTTTTCTCCATTGAGTGTTGACATTTGTTTTCGAGTAAATAGAAATTCATAGATCTTGAGAGTGTGAAGTAAACTATATTAGAACACTTTAATTAGCTTTTTCTGACATAAGTAAGGTGTTTTTTTTTAAATATATATATAGAAATATTGAATTACAGGTAGACCTGTATATCATGAACTACTATCTTACGAACTTTTACCTGGAACTAGTTTATAAAGTATATATTATTGAGAAAGATGAATTGCTGTACAGAATTTTCTACTTTAAGAACTTTTTTAGGATTTGGCGACTTTTTTTAGATAAAAAAGTCCGACTATATATTAAAATTTTTAAAAGTAGTAATTATAAAATATTGAAAATTCAAATGGCTTTTTATTTTTAAATTTATATGTAATCATAATTTGTATAGAGTTAAAAATTTTGGAATTTGAACAAGATTAAATAATTAAGAACCATTTATGTATATTTAAGAAATATTTTATAGTTTTTGAATTTGATTTAGTTTTTAGTCTACATGTATGTAATATTGATAATTATCATTTCTTTTTTTCAAAAAGGATAAAAAAGAACATTTGATGATGACAATTATTCTCACTTTTTAGAAAGAAATTCATTTTTAGGGAAAAACAAAAATATAATACAACTAAAAATTTACCCGTATTGTCTTATTATGTATTGTAATGTGTGTACAAGCTGTCTTTTTTGTAGAATTTCATTTTGTATGAGTTATTTGTCAATATAGGAAATATTCTCATACATTGACACAATTGAAATATTTTATTAATTTTTTAAAAAGCACAATAATATATTTCTACTTTATAAAAAGCTATTGCTATTAAAATGTGTGTGTTCATATTTGAATATATTTTTTATTAATTAAAAAATTCACACAAACATTTTCATAAACAAATATTTTTTCCTCATCACCAGAAATATTTGCTTGATACATGATTAAAAATGCTGCTAAACTTTGTAAGGAAACAGAAAACACAAAGCATCTAATAAAACAATTTATCCTCTAACCATTATTGCATTAAAATTTTGTTAAAGAAAATGTACGATTACTTTTCCCATTCATTTTATCATACATAAAAGTAAAAATTTTTTTAAAAAAATGGACATATTATTCCAAATGGTTTTTCTGAACCTTAAGATTATTGCGACTCTTTATTTTGAACCACATTATTCATTTCTAACAACAATTAAATTTCTTTAATGTTGCAAAATAATTTATTTCCTTTAATTTAAATTTCATTGTATGTCCATGAGTTTCTGACTTTTTACAAATGCTTGCACGGAGAAATGTTTGCAAAAACGTTGCTCGGAATACTTTTCAAGTAAACATGGATACTTTTCTCAGATTTCTTCAGGAATTAATTCCCTATAACTGAGAAATTTTTCCCTCTTTCCAAGTGCGAATTCCTCTTTACCTCCCTAGCTCTAAAATAGATTTGTCCACTTTTCGCAGGATGCAGACACTAGTGACCTGGGCCGGTTCGCTCCTCCTTAGACGACCTGGTGATCCCGAGTTCCCTCAGGTGCACCATATTGACACCGTGCTTAGCGCGGACGCCTGATCGACGTAGAGAAACGGAGGACAGAACCCCCAACCTCACGCCGTCCAACAGCCTAGACCTCCAAAGCAGCTGGATTACAAGACCACGCCACCGGTCCCGGTCGGTGCGAGAGACTTCATACTACTATATAAACATTTATCGTGATTTAAAAATTAAACCATTTTTACCTCATATAAAGAACCTTTCTAAAAGGTTCTTCGATAAACTTCCTTCTGTTCCCAATGAGTTAATTAGAAACCAGCCTGCATACGATCCCGCAGTGCCATCGTCTCAAAAACGCCCCAGAGCGCTTCTTGAGCACGACTTTATAAATTTCCCCCAAGCCAAAAGGCTTCGGGTTTTAAAAATTTTTGATCATTGGGAACTTATTTTAAATTTTAAATAACTTAATATTTAACTTAAACTTCCTACTTAAAGATTAATTACTCTCATTCTAGCAAGTAATTCCTAGCTCCGCGCCGAGAGTCGCGGAATTAACGTTTTTCCGAAGCAGCGATCACCGCGGTTGGAATCCAGGAGGGTGACCTCATTGGATTCAATTGTGCGGTGTTCACGCTTCAGCTTTCCTTTTCGGCCACCAGATGGAGGCACGATTCTGTACTATCTAGAGCTCTCTTAAAATTCGTTTCACGTCCAGCAATCATTAATTAAATCGTTTCTTCGAACGACCGCTAATATTTTTGAGAACTGGACATTCCATATCTATTCTATCAATTATTAATCATGATTGTATCACATATATGACTTCATTGCGTTATATAAATCCTTATACCGCGTCCAGTCCTTTACTCTTTTATTTTTTGGTCCCCCCTTTTTTATGGCAATGTGCAAGTTGGTTCATTAAATTTTATTTAAAATTTGTTCTCCCCCTTTTTATTTTTCTATGGGGTACGTCCCGATTTTGGGACGGGAACTCCGTAAGTTACATGCCACTTGACACGTTCTTTTTACTTTGATCTTGCAAATCCATCAAAAATTTTAATTTCTTACTATATTCTTCTATTTATATCAAGAATTAAGTTGCCTAATGCAACACACACACTATAAGCGTGTCTCTTTTACATTTTTCTATCCCATACATAGCTTTTTCTGTGGATTTATCTGCAAAATTTGAAATAACCCGTCTCTTGTTCACATCGCTATGTTCTGTTTCTATACTAGGACTTAATTATTTGGCTGAATCTTGATACTCCTTTAGTGATTCATGTCCTACATTGCTTATAAACGTTTTAAATGACATAATTAACTTATACCCTTCACAGATGTCCAAACAAGGATCCCGTAATTTTTTGTTAACTGAATTTAATCTTTGTAAAATTTTCTTCCCAAAATATAATTCAAATAGCAATTTAAAGTTTTGTTAATTTATTAAATAAATTTACTGCCTCTTTTCTAAAATCAATTTTCTCATTTCATTGTCACTAAGTGTCTTAAGAATATTCATATTACCATAATTATCTTTTAAGGCTTCAACAGCGTCATAGAGACAAGAGCATTTGGTCTGACAAACTTTTTAAGGTAAATTTCGGTTTAATTTCACGATTTAGAAGTTCCCACCAATGGGTCGAAGCAGAAAATAAAACATATATTTGTTTCAATAAACCAGATGTTTTCAAACTTTTCATCTCATTGACCCTTTGCCATGTTTTACGGTTTGAGGCTGAAGGATATGTTGCGTTAATGTTCAATCAGGATGCAATCGGATAAAACTTAACAACTTTAACTTTATTGTAGACACATGTTCTAAATCATCTGCGAGTGTTGAGAGAGAGAGAGAGAGAGAGATTACCCATGAGCACAACGTATATATACTGCAACCCTAGCGGAGAAAACTAGTACTATTCTAGATGTACACTTCATTGTAAGGTGCTACCATCTAGTGAGTTAAAAATATAGGATATGCTACAATAGTATCCCCCAGTGATGGAGAGAATCGAAAGAACGATATATGACATGCTCATGAGCAAAATCTCAAATACATTTGAAATATGCTTGAAAATTACATTGAAAAGAAAATTATATATACATATGCTTGAAATTACGTTGTAAGAAAATATAATATGCATACAGATATTTGAAATTACATTACATAAATATACATAATATGAAAAGGTATGAAAATCATAAGATATGAAAAGTCAAACAAATTTCCCAAGAAAAATATATATATGTCCATCTGGTACTTGAATAGTTTATTTAATTTCAGTTATTAGTCTCTGAGGAAATCTTACCCGTCTACCTGATTTGGTAGTTTGCATGTTTGTTGTCACTGGATGGCGATGTGATGATTCTGCACTAATGATAGGATCAGGAATGGTATCGGGCAAATCCTTGAACACAAATGCTGGTTTAACTCTATCAAGTGACACACAACTTTTCTTTCCATTTATATTAATGGTTATGTGTTTGTCATTCCTTGATAGAACTTCGTGTGGCCCCTGTGTAAGGCTGAGACAATGATGGGGAAACTTTGTCAACACGGAGGAACACATGAGAACAGTCATCCAATTTAGGGTGCACAAAAATTTTTGAAAATCCATGAGTGGATGTTGACAAGGGTTTTAAATGATTCATGTGGTTTTTCAACTGTTGCACAAATCCGTAGTCTAGTGGCATTGAAGATGTGTCAGTGCATATCTCGGCTGGTAATCTGAGGGAAACACCATACACTAATTCTGCACTTGAAGCATTGATGTCGGGTTTCACAGCTACTCGCAAGCCAAGAAGAACTGCAGGTAGGGTCTCAGTCCACTTGATATTCTCATGAGCCATTAAGGCGCTCTTTAGCACTCTATGTAAACGTTCCACTAAACCGTTTGCTTGTGGGTGGTATGATGTGGTCCTGATGCGGTTTGTGCCCAGGAATTTCGTTAATTCTTTGAAAAAGAGCAGCTTCAAATTGTCGGCCTTGGTCAGTCGTTAGGTAAACTGGGCAACCAAATCTAGAGATCCAAGTGTCAAAAATGGCACGAGAAACTGTTTCTGCAGTAATGTTCTCTATAGCTACTGCTTCTGGCCACCTAGTGAATCGATCGACAATTGTTAAGCAAAAAGATTTTCCTTCTGATGATGGTAAAGGACCTATCAAATCCACATGAATATGTGAAAATCTTGCATCAGGTAAGGCGAAAGTGCCCAGAGGTGTCTTCGTGTGTCTGTGCACTTTAGAACGTTGACAAGCAATACAATTCTGACCCAATCTTTCACTGTTTTCCGCATGTTTGGCCAAACATATCTGGATGCGATGAGTTGGAAAGATGCTGCAACACCAGGGTGAGCTAAGTTGTGAAAAATGCTCAAATATGGTCCTACGAAAATTATGTGGTACAAATGGTCTGGGAGAGCCAGTGGAAGTATCACAGATAAGTTCAGTGGCTGATACTGGAGATGGCACACGTTTAAAGACAAGGGAAGATTTCTCGTCATTTTGGAAACTTTGTAATTCGTTGTCTTCTAGTTGAGCCTTTGAAAGTGCCTCGAAATCTAAAAAATGAATTGGATATTTGATTCACTTCAATTCTTGAAAGTGCATCAGCGACTGCGTTGTGAGTACCATTTATATGACGAACATCGGTACTGAATTGAGATATGAAATCTAGATGTCGCCATTGCCGTGGACTGCACTTGTCAGGATTTTGCATAAAGGCATACATGAGAGGCTTCTGGTCTGTGTAGATTATGAAGTCTCTTCCTTCGAGCATGTGACGAAAACGTTTGACCGAAATATATATTGCCAGGAGTTCTCTGTCATATGTGGACCATTTCTGCTGACTTTTCGACAGTTTCACTGACAAAAGGCAACAGGTTCCCAATTGTTTTGGCAAAGTTGCATAAGAGAACCACCTACGGCTTTGTCACTCGCATCAGTCCAAATGCTTAATTTTGCACCTGGAATGGGATGTCGAAGAAGAGTTGCGTCAGCTAAAGCGTTTTGGGCATTATTAAATGCCTGCTCTGCCTCCTCAGTCCATTGAATTGAGTCACGCAAATTTTTACAGGAATCTTTTTTAGACTTTTTAAAGTTTTTAATTCCTTCCAAAAATTTATTTAGTGGGGCTAATAAATGAGCAGCTTTGGGAACAAAGCGTCGATAAAAATTAAATAACCCGAGGAAACGTCTTAGTTGCGTGAGTGTAGTAGGTTGAGGAAAATTTAAAATGCAATCGACGCGATCCGACAAGGGTTCTATTCCTGATTCAGAAACTTTAAAGCCTAAGAATTTTATTGAAGACACCGAAAATGCATTTAGAGGGCTTTTAAAGATAGTCCATATTGTTGTAAGCGTGTGAATAAAATTTGTAAATGTTGTAAATGTTCTTCGGGTGAAGAAGACGCGACCAGAATGTCATCTACAAAAGCGAACACAAATGGAAGATTTCGCAAGACTTCATCTATGAATCGTTGAAATGTAGCAGCGGCATTGCAAAGACCAAACTGCATCCGAGTGCTTTCAAATAACCTAAAAAGGTGTGATGATTGCACTTTTATGTACATCATCTGGGTTAATTGAATTTGATGATATGCCTTCACGAGATCAATGTGAGAATAAATTTTTGTACCGTGAAGATTAGAAGTAAAAAATCTAAAATATTGGGAACGCTATAATTATCTTTAATAGTTTGAGCATTGAGTGCACGGTAATCGCCGACAGGTCGCCACTCTGTGCTGTCTTTAGGAACCATATGTAAAGGTGAGGCATAATTACTTTTGGAAGGTCGCATATGACCCAGAGTAATCATGTTCTCAAATTCCGCTTTTGCGATGCGGGAGACGATCGGGAGCGAGGCGGGGAGCTTTAGCTGTTACAGGTCGACTATTTGTTTCTGATGGACTACGGAATGTTTAATTTCTGATCAGGCCGGGGAGGTTTTGTGATGTCAGGAAATTTTTTAAAAGTTCATGTGACACAGTTTTAATTGAATGAATTCTACTATTGCCTAAAATACAATGACATTTAATATTTGTCTCCGAGTCTAACAATGCTTGCTTACTTATATCCGGTATAAAACGGAAGTTGTACAAGAAATCAGCACCGATAATTGGGGTTGAAACGTTACCAACTAAAAAATGTCCATTGAAAATTCTCCTTAAGCCTAAACTAAAGAAAGTGTTTGAGTTGTGTATACATGTATGGGTGATGTATTGGCGGCAGAAAGTGTCATTTGTGAATTATTTTGCCTTTGTGTTTTTGTTGCTGGAATTATGGACACATGATCCCGTGTCAATTAAAAATGTGACATTAGTACGTCTATCTCGAATAAAAAGGCGACGAGAATTTCTTGGCAAGGCAGTAGTCGCCATTATACCTAACCGACTCGTTTTTTGAGAATTTACATGGAGGGTGACATTTTTTGAGCTGCTGAGCCAAATTTGTAATGGTACCAGCACTGCTCGTATGTTTTTGATTTAGAGCGATTACGTTTATGAAATGGGAGATTACGATTACGACTACGACTTCGCTACGCGAAATTTCATCAATGCGCAAATTTAATTTTTATTTCTTTAAGTACATGGCTTACTGGGAAACTGGGTTATTTGATAACCCTCCGTCCCATATCTAATACTGTATAAGTTCCTTATAGTGGAAAGTGGAAGTTACATTGGAGTAATAAATGAAAAAAAGTGTTACATAGTTCTTCTTTAGTGTGAGAAAAATAAAAAAAAGTGTATCAGTTCATTTTGTAGAAAGTCTATTGGAATCTTTAGTTGTTAGGTAGTCCGAAAAGTGAGTCCTTGTTGCACTAGAGTCAGTCACGTAAATCAATCAGTTGTCAGGAGCGAGTCCACTTGTGTGCAGCGGCTCCCAAGGAGCCGTGCTTCTTTTAGGTGCAGGTGTCAGTCGGGGTGATTGATGGAGCAGGGCGAGTCATCACTGAAGAGGAAGGCGAGTCGTAAGTTGTTGTCATTCCGGTCGTCGAAGATTTCGCTGAGCAATGCTATAACACGAGATGGAGCACTCTGGTTGGTCGGTGCTGTGAGTGAGAGAACCTCTCTATTGGCTGTGCCTTAGTGTTCACCATTTAGTAGAAATAGGGGTTTTTTAGAAAAAAGTTAAGAATTTAGATGCCTGATGGGAGCAGCGAAGATAAGATAATAAAAAAGAATAAAAAGTGAAAATTGGGAAAATAAATTTACTATAGTGCTCATTCATCTATAGATGAATGAGGGGGTGCGATGCTATGGAGGATTATACGAATCGAGTAGAATTCTCCTGGGTCTCCTATGGTGATCCATAGGAGTGTAATTTTTCATGTCCGATAAATTAGAATTGTTAATAGTGGGTAAGTTGTCATAGAATTTCTTCGCAAGATCCTGGATATGCTTTTTGAATGGGGGAATCTTGGTGGCTTTATATATATTTGCATTTTTCATGTACATGCAAGCTTTTACGATGCATCGAACAATAGAGTTTTGAGCATTTTCAAGGATTTTTATATTCGCGTTCGCTGCATATCCCCAAACAGGACTTGCATAGGTTAGGATGGGACGCAAAACGGCTGTGTAGAGAAGTAGTTTATTGTATAGGTAAACATTAGAATTCCGGTTTATTAGGGGTAAATTAATTTAATAGCTTTCCGGAATTTATCTCTTGCATAGATAATATGGGGTTTCAGGTAAGGTTTTTATCAAATATGATTCCGAGATATTTAGTGGTTTGAGACCAACGTATCGGTGTGGAATATAATGTGGGAGGTGTGACTGGAGTACGTTTCTTCGTGAATAAAACCGCAACGGTTTTGTCCACGTTAATTTTTATTTTCCATTTATTAAAGTAGTCTTCGAGTAGGGCCAGGTGTTTGTTAAGTGCTCTAGTGACAAAATTAGTATTTTTGTTTGTGGCCGAGATGGCCGTGTCGTCGGCGTAAAGGTTAATCATGGTGCTTGGATGTGAGGGTATGTCGTTGACATAGATGTTGAATAAGACGGGGCCCAGTAGGGAGCCCTGCGTTACTCCTATGTTCACGTGATGTATGTCTGAGAGAGTGTCTTTGACTCTGACGCGATATCTTCTATCTTTTAGGTAGGAATATAGGATGTGAATGAGTGCAGGAGGAAAGTTGTTAGTTATGAGTTTATAAGTGAGTCCGTCCACCCATACACGGTCGAAAGCCTTCTGAATATCCAGGAAGACCGCACCAGTGGTGTAGCCATTCTGGAATCCAGTCGAAATTCTTTCCGTGAGTCTGAGTAGCGGATGATAAGTTGAGAGGGTTTTAGTAAATCCGTACTGATTCGGATTAAGAAAGTTAGAATTATATATATGATCGTGAATCCTGTTTAAAATTACGTGCTCCGCAATCTTACTTAAAGTAGATAATAACGAAATTGGTCGATAAGAGTCAGGATTTTTTTGTCCTTCCCCTCCTTGTGGATGGGAAAAACGATTGCAGTTTTCCAGTTGTTTGGAAAGTGATGCAGGAGCAGTATTTTGTTAATAAGGTAAGTTAGAATTAGTAGGACCTTAATAGGGAAGTTTTTGATCATTTTATTCGTAACGTTGTCGGAACCAGGTGCTTTATTATTATTTAGAGTTCTGACGTAGTCAGAAATTTCGATCGGATTAGTGGGGGGAGTAGGGGTGCTAGGGGGAGTGGAGAAAAAAGTCGTGATTGTGTTAGTTACGTCAGAGTCGATGTTGGTAATGTAATTCTCTGGTCTTTTATTTTCTGTGAAGTTGTCGGTAAAGGTGTTTGCAATTAAATTTGCCTTCTGTTCATCGGTGCTAGCGATGCCAGAAGGGCTGGTTAAATTTGGAATGTTTGAGCGTTTTTTCCGATAGTGTTTTTGCATTTGCCAGAGACTGTTATCCTGGGGTTCGAGTGATGCTAGCTTAGTTGCCCAGGTGTTTTGGTTATGAATTTTAATTTCTTTTTTAAGAATGGCTTGCAATCTGTTTGCCTCAGTCTTGTGCGTCGGATTTAGTGTGCGTTGATACATTTTCCTGGCCCTGTTTTTGAGCGCTATGATCTGTTTAATGTGCTGTGGAGTGTAGCTGTGTCGCGTGTTTTTGATTGGTTCGGACGCATGGCTGTGGGCGGAGCTAACCGCATCAGTGAACTTTTCTATTTTCTCTTCTAAGATAGTCTTGTTATTAATGTTAGCATAATCGGATAGATGGAAGTGATTTTTAAGATGGATTTTAAAGGCAGACCAACAGGTGGTAATTGCTCTAGAGTTGCTATTATGAATAGAAGTGTTTAAGTTGAAGTTGATCATAACTGGGTTATGATCAGATGAGAGTTCAGATATGGATTCAATAGTATAGGGAAAATTGAAATTACTGATAAGAGCGAAATCGAGGGTATTTGCAGAGTTATGTCCATATCTGGTGTGAGAGGCAGGGAAAGCAATTTCGAGGTTAGTGGTTTCTGCGAAAGTTTTAAGTTGAGTGCCTCTCGTAGAGTTGTGTGAGCAATTCCACTCACTGTGTGTGGCGTTGAAATCGCCAAAAATCACACAGTTGCTGTTGATCTGAAGAATAGTTTCGAGGTCGAGGGTGAAGAGTCGATTATCAGAGCGAGGAGGGATATAGATGCTAGTAATAGATACAGGATTAGTATTCTGAGGAGTAATAGTGACGGTGGTAGCTTCAACGTGATTCAGGGTGGGGGTGGGGGGGTTCACGTGCTGAATAGAATTTTTGATAAAGATGAGCGTACCACCGGTAGCGGGGCCGTCCGTGATGCGGTCATTTCGGTAGCAGGAGTAATTTTTAATGTTTGTGTTGTGGGTGGGTCTCAAGTGGGTTTCTTGTACTAGTATTAAATCGGGGTCGTACTTCTCTACAAACAATTTGAATTCTAAGATTTTACTAAGTAGGCCGTTTGCGTTCCATGAACACAAACTCAGACCGCACATTCGGTGTCTACTCATTAAAATGTTTGTCTAATTGTGCCTCTACTAGGGCGTACATTTCCTTTTTAAGATCCTCTCTTGATTTTTTAAGAGTTGCGGGGTTTGGTGCGTTTTGAGCGGAGCTCATCACGGTAATTTGTTGGACCAAAAGAGATAGGGATTGTATGGTCTGGTTAAGAGTTTGCGTTATTAAATTTAAGCATTCGTTAGTTGTATTGGTCGGCTGTGATTGGGGGGAAATTTGTCGTCTGGCGGTCTGAGTTTGTGCTTGAGTGATAGCGGGAACCGGGCCGGCTCGTGGTGCCATCTGTTGGGGAACGGGAGCTTGAATTGCTGCACGCGCTTGCCTGGCGGCTTGCGCGAATGTCAGGTTAGGCCTGACGATACTCTCTACGATCGTGGAGTAATTAGGTTTTTCGAATTTACCCTTGCGGGGTTTTGGGAAGAGCGGACATTTTGTATAGTTGGCCATATGGCCGTAACTTTTACAGTTGATGCAGTACATGTTCTCGACCCTCTGGATCTGACATTCAGACGTTGGGTGGGCCTCCCCACACTTCAGGCATCGGGGTTTAATGTGGCAATTGCTCGCCGTATGGTTAAAGGTCTGGCACTTGTAGCATTGGGTAATCCCTTTGCTTTCGTACCCTTCTATCGTTACTGTCATGTTTGCTATTTTATTTACTTTAAATATTTTTGCATTTTGGATATTTCGGGGTAGAGTTATCAGAAACACTGGTAGGGGTTCGTTAGTGATACGACCTGTTAGTTGGGAGACCCTGTCAACGGTGAATCCCAGATCCAGGAGATCGTCTTTAATTTCGTTCGTTAGTGTGTTTTTCGGGAGACCCTTAATCACGACTTTAATGGGTCTAAGGTGTTTGGGGGTTATTGAGTAAAATTGGAAATTTTTTTGTTGTTCAAGGAATTTGTTTAAGTTATCAAATTGATCGTGCGTATCACAGCACAGTTTTATGTACTCTCCGGACATTTTGTTGCGGAGTTTCGGCATAAAGTCAGTTACTATTTTTAGTTGTGCGCGCCATTCTTCAGTTATTTTAAGAAATACTGGGGGAGGTAATTTACGTTCGTTCTCGGGAACGATCGTAGTCGCGTTTTTATTGGTGCTTATAGTCGTGGGATTTCCGGTCGAGGTTCCCGCTACGGGAGTTTCTATTGGCTCCTCGTTTTCGAGACAGCTAAAACGGTTAGAAAGGTCGATGCGAAAGTTATCTACAGTGTTTTCATTGACTTTTAAGTTTTTTGAAAGTTTACGGGTGGGGGGAAACAGAATCAGTTTCCGTTTCTTTCCTCTTGTTATTCGTCGTTTTAGGTATTGGGGGAAAATCGGGATTGCTATTTTTAACAGGAGAAGTAATGGGGGTATGGTGAACATCACAGCCGGGAATTTCACAATTCCCTAGAGAAGTAAACTCACTTACCATGAGGTCGATGAGTCTGTCGTAGTCCGAGATGCGTTGGGTGTGATCTTTGAATATGTGTTCCGTCAGTAAGGGGTCGTCCTTGCCTTTGGTCGATGGTTTTCGAGATGGTTCTTCAGGCTGGCTTTCATGGGCTGTACTGCAGCGGTGTAGTTTATGAGTGTGACGCACTGTCTTTTCCGCAAGCAGATGGAGTGCTGTGGAGATCCGGGTCGGGAGGAGGTAGTGTTTGATCCATGGCAGTTCCGTTTGGATTCGTTTCAGTCAGAATTTCAGTAGCAGTTAGTTCAGGCAAATTCTCCGTTCCATGATTCATTGCGGTGGTTCGGTTTTCCATTTCCAGGGTCGTCATCATAAATAGAGAGAGTTGAAGTAGAACAGCTTAGGTAAAAACCTATGCGGAAGCTCAAAAGAGCGAGTAGCAGTACCGGGAAGGCGTACCCAGTACGCTGGCCTGTCCACAGGAATTCGTATGCGGAGCTAAAAGTTTGCGTCCGGACGCTAACGTGGTATATATACTGCAACCCTAGCGGAGAAAAACTAGTACTATTCTAGATGTACACTTCATTGTAAGGTGCTACCATCTAGTGAGTTAAAAATATAGGATATGCTACAAGGCTTATCCCCTGCTTACCTAATATAGAACTTTTATAAATTATCAACTTAAATGTCTTTTGACTGCTGTTATAGAACTACTTATTTTTTAAGACACTTAACTCTAAAAGATTTAAATGTCTAACTGTAGGGAAGAATAGTGTGTAAAACTTAAGAAACACATGATAATGAAATTAAAATTTAATTGATACAAATTGAGCAAATTTTTTTAAGTGAAGGATGAACCTGGTGCTTCAATAACTAATTTTCAACATTTGGCATCCATCTCGTCAGGTATCACCCGAAATCTCCTCGGTTTTTAGAGTCTTTTTCTTTCTTTTATTTCAGAGCTTAGAAGACTCCTCTTCACTTTGTAAAGCAATTAAATACTCCATAATTCGGGATAAACAGCAGGCGTGTCTTTTTAAAGCCAAAATGGCTGACATCCGTTTTTAAACTTTACTTTAAGATCTCAATTACTGCCCATTTCGATCAGTTCCTCTTCTAATGACATTTTTTTTATCAATATGACAATTTGTGTTTATTGCCTACTGTGTTAATTACCATAGTCAAAGACTTTTCAAACCTAGTTTCGAATCTGAATAAAGAGCATTTAAGTGAGTGAGTGAATATTAACGTCGCACTGTTAAGCTACACGGTGGCTTTTGGCGACGGACCTCGTAATTTTGAACCATGGTCAAGTGACGAGGACGACACCTGAGCTGGCACTCCCCTCTCCTAACTACCACACCACACCAACGGGAGGACGTTTGAGCTCACGACAGGTTAACGTGCACGCTTCCCTACACGGCGGGTCTTTAATGGTACTGGGCTCGAACTTATGACATGTCTGCCATGATCTGATACCTTGACTATAAAGGGCGTTTAAATGTTGTACGTAAGTTAAAACGCCATTTTCCCTAACAAATTTTTACAAAAAATATAGTACATTTCTGAGATAATTAAAAAAAAGTACCTAGTTTATTTTAAAATTTTTTTAAACAATCTCTTTGCCTATACTTACTAAAACTTAAAACGCTGATTATTATTATTTATTGCCCTATCTATTTAAAGGGGGGGGGAGTTTATAAAATAAGCTGAAGAATTATTTGACCCACTTTAAATAAATATTGTTCTTCCGTTGTCATCCATTATTTACTGTTGCTCTGTATACTTAAAACCCCCTATTTATTACGAAAATCAAGACCATATTACTTTTGTTCATAATATTCCCGGGAAATCTCCATAACCCACATAAAATGATTGTTATTTTTCCCATCCTAAAGAAGTAATTAAGTTAATGACCCCACATTTTAAGATAAAATACATATTTATGGGAAATCCTGATGGTTTCAATCTTTGAACGTTGAAAATACTTAATCATAACTTCAATACCTTCCTGCTTAAATAATTTAGAAATGTGTATTGGGGTACCAGGGGCGTAGCTACCGCTGTATCAATGACAATCCCCGAGCGACAGGAGCCCCAACATGTGTAAGCAAAAAATAGTAAAATGCTATCAATGGTCCCGTTAACAGAGCTGCCATTTTCAAAAAAAGGCCCCCAAAGAATTTTGATACAAGGCTTGCACAAGATTAGCTACGCCACTGATTGGTAGTTACTTTTTACTTGAATAAAGAGGCACCTTTGAATTTCAGGTATTATGCACAGGTCACAGCAACAAATCAGACTATTATTGTAACTTAAGAGTTATTATTGCACAAAAATAAATGGCTGCAGAAATAGTGCCACCCCGTTCAGGGCCGAACCGTGACCTTTGGGGGCCCTGGGCTAGCAATATCTGGGGGGCCCCTAAATAATTAAAATTTTTGCCATTTTCTTAAAAAAAAAATTTGTGCGGGAAAATTTAAAATATTGAAACTTAAGGTCGTCTTTTTATTTTATACAATCTAAATACGTTATAAACAATCACATAATTTACAAAAACCTTTTCTACACTTTTGTGTGGCAAATTCTTTTATTCGCTCATCATATTTCAAGTCTTTGGTGAGATCAGTATTAATAGAAAGAAGTGATAAATAATTAAGCCTAGTATTTGTCATTGCTGTCCTGTATATTTGTTTTCTATATAGGACATTTTAGAGAACACACGCTCCGCTTCACAACTAGTAATAGGGAGTGTTAGAAAAACCTTTAAAATTGTATACAAATTTGTAAAAACGTCAACAAGTTTGTTTTCTGAAATTGAACATATCACTATAAGTATAGGACTCTAGCTCAGTTTTTCTTTCTTGTTGGTTGATTGATTGAATATTAACGTCGCACTGTTCAGCTACACGACGGCTTTTGGCGACGGACCACCTAATTTTGAACCATGGTCAAGTGACGTGGACGACACCTGAGCTGGCACCCCCCCTCTCCTAACTCCCACACCACACCAACGGGAGGACGTTTCAGCTCTCGACAGATTTAACGTGCATCGCTGCCCTACACGGCGGGTCTTTAGTGGTACTGTGCTCGAACCCGTGACAGAGCAAGCCATGGTCCGATACCTATACCACTCGGCTACCGCGGCCACATTCTTTCTTGTTGGATAAACTTTGAATTAAACACTTTCTGGTCTACGTCATCTGAACAGTAATCAATATAGCGCGTACACTCTCCAGGCCAACGTTCTTCTTACTTTGTGTGATCTTTCAAATCCATCAAAAATTTAAATTTCTTACTGTATCCTGCATATATATACTTGGTTTCTTCTATTTAAATAAAGGATTAGCTTATGTAACGCCAAAATAAGCGTGTCCCTTTTAAATTTTTTTGTCCCATACACACAACTTTTCAGTGGATTTATCTGCAAAATTTTGAGATTTGTGGTCATCGCTATAGTCTTTGCCACATCACTATATTCTATTACTACTCTAGGACTTAATTTTTTTGGCTGAGTCTTAATATACTCCTTTAGTTTTTTATCTGACTCATATAGTACACTGCTTATAAACGTTTTTAATGACATAATTAACTTATTCCCTTCACAGATATGCAAACCAGGAGTTGTGATTCTTTGTTAATTGAATTAAATCTTTCTAAAATTTCTTCGCAAAATATAATTAAAAATGTCAGTTTCAAGTTTTTTATTAAATAAATTCACAAACTAATCATATATTTCTGCCTCTTTTTCGAAAATCAATTTGCTCATTTTCATGGTCACTATATATATAAATGTCTTAAGAATATTCATGATATTACTTAAGGAGATTAGAACTCGGCACCTTCGACTCCGTAAGCACGCAACTTAAACACTGCACTAAAATGATCACTTTAGTCTAGAGGCTTATATAGATAACTATAGATATGTTACTGGCTTATATAGATACCACCGCCACATTACCATAATTATCTTTTAAGGTTTCAACAGCATCGTAGTGAAGAGACCATCTGGTCTGACTTAAACTTTTTAAGGTAAATTTCAGTTTAGTTTCATGATTTAGAAGATCCCACCTATGGGTCGAAGCAGAAAAGAAAATAAACGTGTTGCACTAAACCAAAGAAGTTCACAATTTCAGTTGTAACCTTAACTTATTCTGCACCAACCAGATTAAGAGAATGTGTGCAGCACGCGGTGCATAATTAGTGAATTTATTTTTTCCTTTAAAAAAGAGTTTGCACACACCATTATATTGACCGGACCTATTAGCAGCGTTGTCAAATGACTGTCCCCTACAATTATCCCATTTATTTCTAAAAATTCTTGTAGAGAATTAAGTAAGCATAAGCCAGTGTGACTGCTAATATTAATTAATGAGACTCGTCATTCATGCACTTTTCCCGAAAACAATATCGTAGTACAATAACAAGTTGATCATTATAGAACAAATATGGTGTTTAATCTATCACAATTGAATAGTACTTTGTGTGTCATCATTATTTATTTCAGTTGTAATTGTTTTAATTATTTGCTTGCCCATGATCTCAATTATTTGCTCATATATTGTTTTTGATACGTACGATATTAATGATTTCTGTCGTAATTCTCGCTGTTCAATATGTTCATGAACGAATGAATGGGCCGAACTCTGCTAACAATTCCAGGACACCCATAACATTACCACTATGAAGAAAACCAAAAACTTCCTCATTCACCAAACATTTCGTTTTTTTCCCCGCCAAACATTTCTTTGTTTACTATTATTTATGATCTTGCACATTTAAACTATACCCGCTAAAATTTCGTATTTGACTATACGTGGATGCTCGATTATAGTAAAAGATGTCGATTGTCAAAAAAAAACCTTTTTTTAATATCCCGATAAAAATTCCAGTGTTTAGTAAACATGGATAAGAATGACATTTGTTTTCAATACCAACCATTTAGAAACCGTCGCCACCAAAAACCGAACTCCCTTTTTACTATTTTTGTTCACATAAGAAACTTCTAAACAGATCGAATCGGCTACTGGTCCAATATATTTTGAAAAATCGCCAGTTTGGCGCGATTTTGTGTGTTGTGTTTTGGAGTAGAAACCCTACGATTTGGGAAGAAAAAACTTGGCAGGATAAGTGGCCGAACAATCCAATCGGACTTTGGACAGATGTTTACAGGAATGGAAATTTTTGTTTATTTTAAATTAAATTATATAGAGAACATACATAAAAAGGATAAAATATATTTAGTTAGCTTAATTTTTTTTTATTTGTCTTACACATCTTCAGAGTAGTTAAAAGGGATATTTTTCTGTATTTAATTATCTAAAATAAGAACACAAAAAATCTCTGATATGTAATCATGCATGTCATATTAAAACAAGTATATATATATATATAATTTATACCACTATCAAACATTAGAAATGAAAATTACCATTTGTAAAATTATATATAAAAAAATCATGTAACATTTTGAGAGTCTGTATTCGCAGTATTATTTTAGTAAAAAGATATAATTAATCGAGAATTACATTCTGAGTGTGGTAAAAATTTAAGGCATTAAAATGTGTATTATAGAATATAAAATTGTGTACATATATATTGAATATTAAATTCTGTTCTCTTGTACATGACCAAAATAAAAAAAAGGTCATTTTTAAATCCATAATTCTTTTTAGTACAAAAAAATTATTATTAAATATTTGTATGGTATCTATTTCTTATGTGAGGATTTTTAACACATTTGTTTTCCAGAATTTGATTGATACAAATTTTTCTCACACAGATGTACTTTTTTTTTTTACTATGGATAACAAATATGCATTTATTGAATTTGGCCAATTAAAAATGTAAAAATTCAATAATTTTGATAAATTTCATATAAAGACTTTACACTTGTGTTATTGAAATATCAACATTGTGTGTTAAAGAAATCTGTGCAACCCCAGCTGAAATGTATTAAGCATAAGAATACTCTGGATTTTTTTACATAAGTATTAAAGTCTAAATGCTCATATATATTGATATTATCCTGCAAATAAATTTGTTGCATTGAGTTAGTTACACATATTGACCCAAGAAGTATACTTAAATCAGTTTTATGATATTTATGGGAAATTAGAATCATGAAACCAAATACGACTTTACATATAGACATTTTCTGTAAGATGTTTACTTTCTAAAAGCAACAGAAATATTCAGAATTTTGATATAACCTTTTTCAACTCTCTATTTACCCTTAAATGAATAACTTGACATTGTTGTTTACAATAATCTATATTTATGAAGAATTCAGTAAAAAAAAAGATAATTTCAAAGAAATTTTTTCAAAAATAACAGCTTCATCATCCAAAATCACTGATATTTTTGTGTAACATATGCTTACGGGACAAATTTGGGGTGCTTGTATTGAATAATATATTAACCAATTTCTTAAAATAAAAAAAACCGCCAAATGCTACGATATACAGCCAATAGTAGAAACTGTCCCTGATCACGTTTGCACACAGTAACAATAATAGTGATGTAATTGTTTGTTTGTTTTTAAATTTGTTATGTCTTTTTGCTTGGGAAATCAGTCGGCAGTTTAATGCATGTTCCAAAATTTGTGAAATGGCACGAGTACTGATTTAGCATTTCTTGGAGAAACTTTGAAGTAATTTAATATTTTGCTCATGTGTAATTTTTGGGAAACTGATAAGTTTAATGAAATTTAGGAATGCCCTGGTAAAAGAATCTTGCTTACAATTAGTACACATTGTGATTAATTTATTAATGATAAACTTTGGTAACTTATCAAATTAATAATGATTTTTATTAATTTTCAAACATTAAATTTCAGAGTGAGAGTTCTGAATCTTTTTTTTCTGATGTTGTTTCATCTTCCATTTTTTTTAAAGTATTAATGTAATATAATGATACTCAGTTGCATACAGTGATAACGAAATAACATGTCATGTATTTGTTTTATTCAACTTCTTTCTGTAAGTTCCATGATTCCAGTATTCTAATTTGTTCTATGTAAATTCTGAAAGTTGACTGTATAGAAGTGGATTTTATAATTCTGCCAGCTTGTATTTTAATAAATTAAAATTCAAAATGAAATTTCAAAAAATTTTGTGATATTTCATTTGATCTAGACCCATACCATATACAATTTCTCAAAAAATACTATGAAAAGTTTTGTAGCTTACCTATATACAAATGTTATAGGTTTTTGCTTTCTAGTTTCTGGTATATTTCACACAGTTGGCTGACTAAAAGACTAGTTTTTGCCATTAATTTCTTTGAAAACAAGGGAAGACCATTTAAAATCCTACTTTTGTAAATTTATTGTATCCAAAAAAAAAAAGAAAAAAAGCATTAATTTGATTAAAAATAGTTTTGATAGTATTGAAATTAGAGTAAATAAAAATTCGCAGAAACTTTGAAGAAAAAAATGTTTTTATAATTTTTGTTTACTATTAATTGTCTAATCACTAGGTGTTTAAAAATTTAAGTTTTTTTATGTCATAAACCTAAAGTGAACATTTTAGAAATTCTACATAACTTGACCTTTTTATCTATGAAATCTTTGATTTAGGAGAGATAATGTTCTTTTAATTTTTTTTGTTTCATTTTATTTGTTTGGGTTAATGACATTTAATACTCTTTTGTAAATATTTTTAAAAATTAATACTTTTGTTGTAAATAAATTGCAAAAAAGCCATTCATAAGATTTTCAGAGAATTTTATTAGATGTTATCATCAATAAGATAAAAATTGAGATATAATAATTGTAAAAGATATTATGCATGTTAAATATTGGCAGATAGATCCTCGATTTGTCCTTATAGTATAATGTTACTCTTCAAAGAGTCTGATTTATATAGCAGATCATGAAATGCTTTATTTACTTATAGTGCATTCATGTAATGTTAAAATTAAGTGCCGATAAATGATGTATATTAAAATGAGTATGATTATTAAATAAAACTGTATACGAGAAATTTTCACGAAAACAATTTAATTTGTTCTACTTTTATAATTTTATTAAAAAGCCTATTTTTTAAACATGTTTCTTAATTTATTCAAAAACATCCAAATAATTTATTTCAGAATGTTGGAGACAGACATTTTTAAGAAAATTCAAACCTTCTAAAGGGTAATAATTACAAAGGAAGTCTGTATAAAGCATATCAAATGTTAGTTTTTTTATAAGATTATTTCAAATACCCAAAACATTTCAATGATGTTAAAAGCAATTTTATTTCCATCTCAGAATTCCTATTGTTAAACAAAAACTTTCATATTAACCAATTTTCTTCTCGATGTGCAATGTTTTCATAAAACTTGTTCATAGTATGTTTTATAAAATTTACAATTTTTAGCCTACTTTTTATAAAAATAATTTTGTATGTATATGTGTATGCTTGGTAGATAAATCACTTTAATAAAAATTAAATGGTTAAGTGAAATTGGATCAAAACTGAAAATTTTAAAAGAAATTTTCTTTTCAAGTTCTTATCCTCATGAATTTAAGGGGATGTTAATATAAAAACAGATCACATTCTATTGGTTATATCAACTTTCACAGTAAAAAAAAAAAATTCAATACACCTTTATGGAGTTATTATTTAGTTACAAGATATTACTAATTTTTACATTTATATGGAAACACTCAATTAGATAAATCAAGAAAAATAACAAAGAAATGCAATTTTTTTGTGTACATTCAAAAGAATTATATTGGAATATTTTCAAATCAATCTCAAAAAACTGTATTAAAATAAATGTATCATCTTATTAAAATATTGGAAAAACATACATGCAGAGCATACTAAATATAAATTTATTTACATCCTTCTCTCTCTCCCTGTATCTGAATGGAATATAATTTTTATTGAAAATGGGTATTTGTAAAACTTCCGAATCCCGAACAGTTGTATCCACTACGTTTTGGCCTCCCCAGATGTTTATGAGGGTTTTTTCTTCTATTGTCTAACGCGAGCAATCCAAAACAGCAGCAATCTTGAATAAATGAATCTCTGGCGAATTAGAAAACACTCTCCTTTTTACCCCCAAAGTTCCTAATCGAAAGAGGGTACAAAAATAGACTCCAGATTTGAGCTGGCAATTTGCCGGGTCGCTGTGTAAACGGGCACAAAAAGCGGATTCGTTCCGGCATATTGCCAGCAATTTTCGTCCATGTAAATGGGGCCAGAGCGCGTGGGGGCGTCGATTGACTTGTATCACTAGTGGTTCCCCTTTCATAGTTTCTTTACTAATGAAGGCCTGCTTTGGGGCAGGGGGGGAGGGTTTATTCCAGGCTTTAGAAAAATAGTATACTACTAGATCTGCATCCCATAAAGGGCATTAAATCAGTGGCGTAGCTATCAATGGATAGGCGGTGCTTTCCACAAGAGCGCTTAAGCACAAAAGGAGCCCCTCGACCCTGTCACCAAGCAAGCCGAATACGATAATATCTCCCACATTTAATATATAAAGTAAAGGTTGTAACACAGCTATAATCATAGCAACTCAGTTCAAATTAGTTTCGAACTTGTATGGAATTCCCCTAAATTCCTTCCTTTGTTTGTATAGTGTTGCGAACTTAACTTATTGAAAAGTTTATGTTATTTTTCATTTCCCGTAAACTGTTACTTGAAGAAAAATTCTATGAAAAGTCTTACCATCCTTTTTATTGTATCTTAAAAAAACTACACAGGAAGGAATTCCTTCTCTGCTCTTTTTGCAGCGAAATTTTTTAAAAAAATTATAGTAATATTGTATGTATTTTCTTGTTCATGCATATTTTTGTATCCTTTCCCTGACGATGTTGGTGGACTATTTTGTAGCTCTAAGCCTCTGAGGGGAGCTCGATCCTCCGCAGAAAATAAATAAAAAGCCTGGGATTCTCTCTCTCTCTCCAATGACATTTTCTAGTGTAGCATTGTTTCTTCCCTCTTTATTCTCAGTAAGTAACTCAGTATTTAAGAATTGTATTTTTGGCCATACAATAAGCAAAACTAAAATTTTGATACAAAAGAAGGAAATACAGTGGTGCATTTAAGCGCAAACCACACCAAGGAAAAGCAAAATTTCCAAATTGTCAAATAATCAGAACCTTTACCCAGCCTTCTTCGCGTCGGGCAGGCAATGAATAAAAACTTCCAAGTGAACACTAAAGCTAACAGAAAAAAACCTATACATATACAACTGATACAATAGCTTTGCCTTACTGTACGCCCCGCAGAGGACGATAGCGCCTGATGCTCAAAATAAATCTGCATCTTTAAGACATTCATATGTTTTATTTTTACTGAATAAACCCGTAACCAAAATAGGGTCCCTCATTTATTTTATTTTTATTTATTTATTTTTTTTCACCAGGGACTCGGATATTCATCTTTACGTCACCTGCATTAAAAAGTCATTTTTACAGGCAGTATTTCAAAACATACGTATACATGTAGAAGTCTAATTTTTAATACTTATATCTTTTCTCCTGTAAAGCAACCATATTTTATGCCCGTGCAGATGAAGCCGGCCCTTCCAATTGCTGGGCATGAGGTCCGACAGACGTGAATCGCCCCCAGCATGGATTTTTCAATTGCTGGAAGAATTTCTCATAACTGGGTGGCTGCAGATTTTGGCCCTATTTCCGCGCCGTCTCGGCCATTCATGACGCCGCAACACATTGTGCTTTCGCCTTACGATCGGTGGCGGCTGCGCGCGTTCGAAACTTACAATGCCCTCCGAGCTCTTCGCGGCCAATAGCAAGACATCAACGGCCGAGACCGACAGGTGCAGAAGAACAAGTTAGATCAAGGGAGCCACAAGCAACGAGGGGTGGCAGAAGAACAAGAGATCACGCGAAGGATGATTGGGGTGAGAGGACGGTTATAGAGATATATAAGGGGAGCGAGAGAGTCGAAAAGGGAGACTGGATTTTGAGGGGAGCCTTTGACGTCCCTTCAGCGGAAGAGAAGAAAAACGATAGTGACTGCGCGAGAAGTACGGTGGATTTGGAACTGGGGATCCGGGAACGATCTGAGTCCCGATCAACGAAAGAAAGTGATACTGGATCCGCGAATTAAAACGGATTCTGAAGTGGCAGAAACTTTTTACGTGAGGGAACCGATTTTGGGGCCTCTCACACTAAAGGCTTGTGATACAGCTATTCTTTAGTCCGCGAAGTAAGGCGGATTTTCGAACCGTGGAAATTGCGAAGGAGCAACTGCACGGCGGATTTAGAGCCGGCGAACTCCCCCAGACTCGGTGTGGAATTACCGAGAGTGAATGTAGGACTTTTCTCTAGCGTGTTAATATACGTCATTATTTTATGCGAGAGATGAGACATTGCAGCGAAAAGAGACTCGAAATTTGTGAACCCTTTTGCTAGAATTTTGATAGAATATTTTTTGATGAATTTCTTACTGAGAAATAAATAGTTTATCCCAGAGCTGTGTGAAGTCATTACACCGGCATATGTGACGTTCACCCATAAATTTCGATCTAGTTAAAATGTGTTAAAAGTGCGCATTAATGAATTCATGACAGTGGCATAACGGATAATAGAAGCGCCCCTGCAAAAAATCAGGTTTTGGGCCCCATGCCGTATCTTTCAAGGGTAATGTGCTTAATTGGCAATTTGTGGTTTCGCCCCCCTCCTTTCCTGTGACGCAGGAGCGCCCCTGAGTTATAGCAATCATATGAATTTTATGTGTTATTCTAGTTTGCCATAAAATTTTTTTCTTTAATATTAAAGTTCTGAAAGAAAATTGCGTGATTATTTTTTTCTAATTGCTGTGCATTTTACTATGGGGCATTTTCTTTCTTATTCTTGTATGGCAGTTTTTATTTATTTAATCTAAACATATTCCTATTCCTCAAATACGCGCAGTAGCTTTTGAGAAAGTTTGAATACATTTTGTTTGTTTTTGCTTCGTTTTATCATCCTCATTTTGTGACGCTTCTTTTAGGATGTGTTTCACCAGGGGCGGCGCTAGCAGTTTCGCAGCCCCGGGCAAGAGGTAAAATTCCGCTCTTTTATAACAAATATTAAAAAATAAATAATATAAACCCTTTCCATGCTTAGTGGTAAAATAAAACGAGAGCAAAAAAATTGCTATCAATAATGTTGTTTTGGTTAGCAAAAAATGCTAACTTATTAATTTATGTTTTTGGCACTAAATTAAAATTGGGGTTGCACAAAAAAAAGTCATTTCTAGTGTATAATTATAAAATACAGATATTAAAAAATACTAAAACAAATTATAAAACCACTAAGTATTAAAACTTAATTACATATTAAAAATACATACACTTAAACCAAGAGTTAAACTTAAAAGTGTTTCTTTTTCACTTATAATTCTGAGAATTTTTTTTATAATTTCTTTAACGCAAATTTCTTTTAGCCAGTTCTTGTTTAATGGCTAATGTTGTAAACCGTTTAGCCTATTCTCGGTGGTTGTGAAGCGTAAAAATTTTTAATTAATTTTTAATTTGGAGAAACTCCTTTCTCCCCTTTCCACACTTATTGGGTGAGTAAGCAATATCCTTAAGACTATACCGAGGTATGGAGCAAAATCCAGGTTCGATATGAATTTTAAAATCTCGATTGGACTTTCATTTTTATTCAGCAAAGCCTAAACCGCAACTATCTCGTCTGCCAGGTAGAGCACGTTTATATCCGATGAATTTCCATCAGTTAACGCTGTTTCTAGATTTTTTACAATACTTTAGTTCGTCGTTTTGAGAGGAGTATCTTTTTTAAATAACAAATATTGTATAAAAATTGGAAATAGTTGCTGTGGGTACTGATCAAATCAAACCTGAATTCAAGTGCATTGATAGTTTTATGTAATGTGAAAAATAAAACTCTGCCTTATATTTCAAAGTAGGATTTTCTAGTGCCTCATAGTCGAAATTAACATTCCTTCTTCGAACTCTTTGACGTGGCTGGATGAGCTCAAAATTAGCCGGTATGTCAATTTCGTCAGCGAATTTTCGAGCGTCGCAAAGCATTTCATTTAAGGCTATATCCAATCTAAGATCCTGGAAAAAATCTTTACGATTTTCAAGAACTCCATAGCAGATGATAAATCATAGTCTTCTGTCTGCAAGAGCTTACTTATAGGATTGATACAATTTAAGATTTTGTACCAAATTACAATGCAGCATAAGAACTTAAATTGTTTAACACAACTTAATAGTCCAGAAGCCTCAACTCGTATCAAGTTGTCAATCTTCGAATTATTACATACAGCAAGTAAAGCATCCTTTATCCTTCTACTTGATACCTTAGTGGTTTTAATGCATCTATTCGGCTTTCTCAATGATTTTGTTTGAAATCATTTATCTACTTTATAATTTTTTTACTTTTATCATATTTTTATTTCTGTAGTGCACATTTTGCTTCCACTTTAATTAAATAGTTTTTTATACTAGAACACACACACATAACAAAAAGAAAAGTACTTATATTTTCCACATTAATTATTGTGTTCTGTAAAAATAAAACTTTAATTAAATGCTTTTCCTGTTGTTTTTTATAAGAAACTTCTGTCATAATTTTGACATTCTTATTGTTGCCCTTTCTAAAGATTTTAAATTTTGCTATAGATTGGAACCTATTATTACTAGAATTTTTCGTAAATATACATACTAACGCTTTAAAACCTTTTTCAAAATCAGGAAAAATACATTTTAAAGGATTTTTGAGAAATATAACAGTAAAATGAAACAGTAAATAAAAACTATTGCTCTCCGAAAACATCGACTTTTTAATTTTTAGTTCACCAGTGCTTTACGGGAGGCTGATTAAGAGCCTATCGTTTATGTCTTGGATGAGTGGTTATGTTCTGAAGTATTTTATATTTGTATTCATTGCAATTAAACGATTGAGAATTAAAGCCTTTATGTATTAATCATAAATAAGACATAGTTTAATAAGATTGAAACCTAATTTTTTTAAAAATGCTTTGGAAGTTATTCAGGCTTCAAGTCATTGTTGTCTGCTTATTAGGCTGCTGATTCTATATATTATTTTTGATATCACTATAGATTCAAATTAGTTATCTATTTAATAATCGTCCTTTTCTGATTTTAAAATTTTGAATTACAATTTCAGCTCTATCTATCGATATTATAATTGTTAAAACAAAGTTACAAGTGTGGAATTCATTACTATCTATTGTGATTCTTTGCAGACAAAAATGTTTCGAAGTGGAAACTCTAGATGTTCATACCTATTCATCTGTGGATCGGCTTCTTAAAATATTATTCTTTGTTACGCGTATATAACGACTATGCTCGGAAGCGCTTATTAATGCAAGTAACCATTATGTTTAGTAAAAAATAACAAAAAATTCAGAAAGGTCAAGATTAAATAATCAACATTTATCATAATTTTTTAAAAAATTACATCAGATCAATATGTTTAACCAGATATTGATGACTTGCTTTGAGAAAAAAAAATGTGATGTCAAATATTTTCTAAAATTAACATTAAATTGTATTTCGTATAATAACTCTTATTTTCTTTTCAAAACAATACAAAAAGAAGTATAGTTTAAAAATATAAACTGAAATATTAAATACTTACGCGTATGTATAATATATAATAGATTGAGTTTTATAAGTACAGAATATAATCATTCTAAAAATCCTGTTTTATTAATTGTTTGAACATTGAAAGCACGCGGCCCTCAATTAATGTAAAATAGTTCATGTGGCCCATGATATCAATTGAGTTTGATAATATGCCTGGTATACGCCAACCACCCACCGACGCTGTCAACTATGAATCGCAATTAGTGAACGCAATTTTGAACAGTTATTGTAAACATTACACTTGTCAACGACGGTTTCAATAAACGCTGTCTTTCCTTTCATCTCTTGATTTTGTGTATGTGCCTCACCGCTTCACTCTTGTGCCCATACATTCCTATGCACAAATGATTGTTTCACTGTCTTGAAAGCACTAAAATTTGTACAATGCATTCGGGACCACTCCTGTATAATTTACTTTTATGAATTTACGTAAATATATTTTTAAATAATTGTGACTAATTGACATTTAAATCGTATATAATATTTAAATATATTAAATTGTATAATTATTTTTTTAATATTGCCCGTTACAGATAAATGATTGAATAAACAAATCTACCAAATGAGGGGCACGTGAAAAAGCAAACCACTTAAAGTCCACATGCGAAAATGTCGCAAAAAATATATATATTGTCCTTCATCCGAACAAATTGATTCTCTTCAAAAATAAATCAGAAGTTTTCACTTCTATCTCATAAGCACACACACAATCTTTAACCGTCAGATTTATCAACCACCGTTTTATTGCAAAATCTTACAGTCTGTTAATGTGAACATAATCACTGTTTTTTGAAGCATTGCGCTAATAACTAGTATAAAATGCTCTTAGTTTTTGTAAAAAGTAAAAATCTCTTATCCAATTTCATTTTCAAAATGAATAGCAATGTTACCCATCAAAATTGAAAATTTGTGCTTAAACACTTTCTAGAGTGGGTCCTGCTTTAGATAAATTTTTGTCAATTTTTCCATTTTAATAATATTTTGTTCTCTTAATTTCTCATCTCCTTTAAAAATGCATTTAATAAATATAATGACCCCCTAAAACAATCCCCATATAAAAAAAAAAAGAAAATTGTTGCAAACAGTCGGATACCTTAAGAATCGAGAAAGTTACGTGCACTGCCATCTGGCGAGCGGCATTTGTAAAATGCACAAGACATTTACAATTTATTATACCCATTATTCTATTGATTTAATATGAAACGAAATGAGTGAGAATAAACTGTGCAGTTATATTTCAAAAAAAACTTTGATAAAGAAAACGAATTTTGAAAGTAATACTTTTGTATAAAACTTTTGTATAATTCCATGTAAGCAGCGCCATTTGCCTGCTCAAAAAGAGACATTCCTGAAATTGCGAATACAGTGCGCAGGCACCACAATTGAAAAGCCCTGTAAAATGCTATTCTGAACTACACTGTGTTCACTTTTGAGAATTGTTAAATTTCAAATTATTCCACATATTCCATTAAGATGTAAGAAAGGTAACAATGTGTATGAGATCTTTCGTTTGTTTTAAAAAGGACCGCTCAGATCGAGTGACTTCCAGCCCTTCACCGCAATGGTGAAAATTACGATCATCAATGACAAAGGCATTCGAAGAGCCCACGAGTCGTATTATTCCGCTCGGGAAGAAAACCCCATCACACACATCGCATCGCGGTTGGTTAGTCACCAGAAGTTCGACAAACGAAGAACTTTACAATAAATACTATAGAAATGATCATATAGTATGATCTGCTCAGTGGCTTATGGAAACTATTTAGAGAAAACATCAAGATATTAAAAAGTGGTATTTATGAAATTTAATAAAAGTTCAATATGTTCATATTAATTTTCCCCTTTCTTGTTTCACTGACTAGTTAAACTTTTCATGGCAAGTTTGCATTTTACAATTCACTTATAGAGTAACGGTTCCATAATTCCGCCGATGCCTTTCAAATTTAAAATGGCATTTGCAAATTCACTGATAACTGATCTAAATTAAAGTGAATATTATATGAAGTAATAATTAATTTATACGTAGATTTTTAAAAATGATTGCGCTGAGTTGAAAAGAAATTTGTTCCCATTGGTAATTGACTTTGAATAGACTGATAATAACTGACACGTTTTCTCATCGCCTTTAAATGTCTCTTTCTACAGGCAGATGGCACTGCATACACGCAATATGTACAAACACATAAGAATTCAAAAAAAAAAAAATTCTGATTACCAAAATTCATTTGTTTTTTTCATCAAAGTTTTTTGAATGCAACTATACGTTTTATTGATCCACTTCGTTTCATATAAAAAAGCAGTAGAATTATGTTTACAAATTGTAAATGAATCAAGTTTCCTTTTTTTTTCCCGGTTGATTTTAAAAATGACATACATCTGTTCAAGTTATTTTCTCAAATTTTAAACCTTCTGCTCAGAGTTAAGTGATATATATAGCGTGGAGAATATTCTACTCACATAAATTATATAATGTTGGTTTTTATTAATTCATTTTATCCTAGTGCAATTTTCTCTTCCAAAACACTTAAATCTTTTCAATCTAAAAGCACTTTTATTTTATTCTGATGCAAACTTCTTATCTCATCAGCAAATTTTTTAATTCCTTAATACTTTAATGCAGTTCTGGGCTAAGGAGTTAAGCTAAAGCGAAGCTCATTCAACAGTAACTAAGATAGCAATGTGAAGTGTTAACATGGAATCAAGTATTGAAGTATCAAGTATTGGTGAAATATTGATCACGCGAGGGCGCTGCTGTGTGCATCTTAGTATCAAATTTAAAGATCGTCATTCTGTAACTTAATGTAAAGTGTAAGCCGCGTCACGCCAATTCGTAACTAATTAAACATTACTGTACTTAAATTATGTCATGGATCAACTTATAGTGGACTGTCAAAATAAACTTGGTAAAATCAGGGTGTATAACGTGGTCCTACATATATTCGCCGTATAGTGTAACACACACACCACTTTTACGAAGAAACCTGAAATGCTTGTGCGTAATGATCTTTTGTTTTGAAGTCCTTTATTCGAATATTATTCCAAGCTTTAGTGAAAAATTGTGTACTTTCAGAGTTACAACCCTTTAAGTTCATAAGAAATGTTATTTCTTTTTCACAGGGACAGTAATTCGATATATGTAAAAAAAAAAAAACCTGATCTTTTTCTCTACGCTCATCTTTTGTATATTTTTAAAGCTCTCATTTTTCATACCCGGCGTATAACGCGCAATCGTAAATTTCGATCCTATTTTTGAGTTAAAAGTGCGCGTTATACATCGATTTAACAGTATAGTTTATTACTTAGTCTTAGTAGGACTGATTTATTAACTTTTGCGTTTCACGAGATTTGTGCCTTGATATTTGTTTAACACACTCACACATGGACTGTAAACACTATTTTTATTCACTTAAACGCATAGTAACTGGACATACACAGATAGTAGCGCCGTCTGGCGCACGGTTTTTGCGACAAGCATGAACATTCTCCCCCCGCGTTGACATGTAATGCATTCAACAATAACACAAATTACAATAAAACATTAAACGATAAAATACTATAGGATTACATAAAACAAATTAAGGTACATGTAAAATTCTAATACACAATATTTAGAGACAAAATTCAAACTGGCATAGGTAAAAGACTAACTCTTGAAATGGCTTTTTATATTCTCAACTTGTGTTTTTACTTTTACAACCCTTATTAGTGCATCACTGCCATTGTAAATCTCAGTGATTCTCCCTAAAGGCCATTTAAGGTTGGCATTTTGTCTTCAATGAGAACTACCAAATCACCCACCTTAACATTTTTTTAATTTACATTTATTGCGCTGTTGTAATTCACTAAGATAACTTCTGTGCCACTTATTCCAAATTAGTTGTACTAGTCTGGTTATCCGTTGCCATTTTTAAGGGCATTCGCTTTAATTCGATTAAATTGGGCTCGACTACAGAAGTCATAGACCCTCCCTATCAAAAAGTGGGCTGGAGTTAAAGCGTTCAAGTCATCTGAATTGCTCGATAAAGGGCACAGTGCCCTGGAATTTAAAATTCCCTCTATTTGGATACAAACAATTAGAAATTCCTGATAGGTTAAATTTGAGCCACTGATAACTCTCTTAAGATGGTACTTTATTGACTTAACCGAAGCTTCCCAAAGGCCACCAAAGGATGGCACTCTAGGTGGTATAAACTTCCATTCTATACCCTCAGCAGATAAGAAACCTGCTAAATTATCATCTGAATCCTCAATAAGTTTTACAAATCTCTTGAGCTTTTTTATTGGCACCTACAAATGTTTTCCCATTATCGGAATACAATTTAGCACATTTACTTCTGCGACTAAAAATCTTTTAATGTAGCAATAAGCATCAGATGTAAGATCCGACACAATTTCTATGTGAATCGCTTTAGACACAAAAACATACAAATACACAAATATAAATTTTATGCAAAATTTTCTTTGATTTTTGTACCTGATCATGAATGGGCCACAAAAATCCACACCAGAACAGTTGAACAGGTAATCTGGGGACTAAACTATCACGGGGTAGATTACCCATTAGCTGAGAAGTAACAAGGGGTCGGCTTTTAAAACAAACAAGGCACTCTTGCACTTCTTTTCTGCATAATGAAAGACCATTTAATGGCCAGAACTTTTCCTTTACATAGTGTAGAAGAGAAGAAGCACCAGTATGCAGATTCTTTCTATGGAAATGGGCAATTATTTGAACAGTTAAATTATGATTTCCTGGTAAAATTGCAGGATGTTTATTAACATATGGTAAATCTGAATTACTCAGCCGTCCTAAAACTCTTAATAATCCATCACTGTCTATAAAGGGGTTTAAATTTCTAAGTTTACTATTAGATGAGACAACTCCTTTACTTTATAAGCTCTTAATCTCAGCCAAAACCTGTTCTTGGACCATTCTGATCAGTTTAGTTTCTGCTTGGTCTATATCTGTAGCAGAAAGGGGACCACTCAATGTTAGTTTACGTTTGTTTACATTATTACTAAATCTTAACACATAACTAAATATACGAACAATTTTCATATAACTATTACTTTTACATAACAAAAGTAGATAAAATAGAAGATACACAATTAGTTGAAACACAAACACTAGATGTAATTATATCAGAACTCGAACCAGTTTCAGTTCCTTAGAATACTTCGCATTCCTTAACTGGTGACAAACTTGTTTCTTCACTTGACAACTTACCTTTTCAAGGAATTGTGGATCATGCCACCATAGCCTTAAATTTGGAAGGTCACAAGGGCGCAATCTCGAGACACAAGATCTGCTGGGTTGAGAACAGATGGCACAGGGTTCCACGGGAAACCTTCAGTCAATTCTTGCACCTTGGCGACACGATTGGCTACGAAGGTTTTTAAACGATTGGCAGGTGTATTTAACCATGCCAATGCAATAGTTCAATCCGTATGTAGCACAATATCACTTATATTTAACCTCAAGGTGAAGCGTATTTTCTTGACGAATTGAGCTAATAAAACACAGACACAAAGCTCGAGTCGAGATATGGAAATAACTCGAATTGGTGCAACACGAGATTTGCTGGCAAGAATGCTCACTTTGGCAGCACCGTTGTGAAGAAAACACTGTAGGTAAACGACAGCTCCGTAGGCCGCTTCAGATGCATCCGCAAATCCTTGGAGAACGGTTCTAACATTATTGTCAGCCATAATAAATCTGTTAATTTTCGCTTCCTCGATACCTTTTAATGTTGTCACAAATTCTCTCCACTCGTTGGCAATTGAATTAGGTAACACATCATCCCAATCCAGTTTACATTGCCATAATTGCTGCAGAAAAACACCTTTGCTTTCGCAATCTCTGGGCCTAAGAAACCCAAAGGGTCGTATATAGCTTAGTAATTACACTTAAAACTTCAAGTTTTTATATATATATGTTTAGCTGAAACAGATGCCTTAAACACGAAACAATCTTCAAATGGCTTCCAACTAATTCCCAATGTCTTCACAGATAAGTCAATGTCAGTAGAAAATGAATGCTCGACGTCTGATGACAACGAACTATTTAATAACTCATTAGAATTAGATGACCACTTATGAAGGTTCATTCCACAAGATTGCAGGGCATCTTTCAGTTGCGATTGCAAATTGTTGAGCAGTCTCCAAATCCGGCGCTCCGCTCACAATATTATCCATGTAGGTATCATATAACAGGGTTTCAGAAGCTAAAGGAAATCGGATTTTTCATCCTTCGTTAACTGCTGCAGGGTCCTTATGGTAAGGAAAGATGCGTTGACAGCCCGTAAGTGACAGTCTTTAGTCGATACGTTAAAATTTCTGCATCTAGTCCATGTTTCCATATAATGCGCGTTGCAAATCCTGCTGATCTGATTTATTAATATTTGCCTGCATGTCTTTTGATGTCAGTCGTAAAAAGCAAATTTGTGTCTTCAAAACGAGATATTGTCTCAAACACATCTTCCTTGGTCGCTTGGTCGCGACATCTTTGGGCACTGGAACGCGAAGCGTTCCTCCGTCCCATACTTAACGTATTGGGCGCTTGATGTTGGTTGGCCTGCTTTCGAGATGGTGTTTCCTTATTGGTGGACATGGAAGGAGACAGTGGGCGGGGCGAACTGTTGGTTTCGGCGGTCTCAGAAAATCAAGTCCAAATTCATTCAAGCAGACGAGAAGCTCGTCTGCTATTGGTCGTCAGGAGTCGGTGAGCGAGAACTCTATTCGCTGCGCCTGGTGTCGAGTATCTAATTAAGAAAATAGAGATGGGAACAAAAGTGGGTGCCTGTGTGGGTAATTGAATTTAAATTAAAAAATTAATAATTGAACTAAAAAAGAAATAATTTAAGAAAAAAAAATAAAATTTAGCAAGGGTGGTCATTCTCCACATGGGAATGACCGGGAATTAATGTTATGGAGGATTTTGTAAGAGTCCAGTAATATTCTTCTGGGTCTCTTCTTTTTTATAGATATTAGGATCGTAGTTCTCTTAGATTTTGAATGTTAACGTTGTTTATATTTGAAAGATTGTCAAAGATTTTTGACCTAAATTTTTTATTTGAGCCTTAAATGTAGGAATTTTGAGAACTTTATAAATATTTCTATTTCTATTATATCTATAGGCTCTGGTGATATTTCTAATTAATGCATTTTGAGCGTTATCTAAAAGTTTTATATTAGAATTGGCTGCATAGCCCCACACAGGACATCCATACGCGAGGATGGGCCGCAGGACGGCAGTGTAGAGAAGTACCTTATTGTAAATATTTAAATGAGAATTCCGGCAAATTAAGGGATAAGGGATCGCATTGCGTTCCGAATTTGTCACGCGTATAATATGTGTTGTTTCCAGGTGAGATTTTCTCAAGACAAGTCCTAGGTATTTAGTGCTCTGAGACCAGTGTAGTGGTGTGGAATACAGAGTAGGTGGTGTGCATGGCTTTCTTCTCCTGGTGAAAAGAACTCAAGTGACTGTTTTATCTACGTTTATTTTAATTTTCCATGTATTGAAGAATTCTTCTAGCAGTATTAGGTGTGCATTAAGTGCTTTAGTAATTGTGTGGTGATTTTTGTAGGTGGCCGAAATGAAGTGTCATCCGCATAAATGTTAGTCATAGTTAGTGTATGAGAGGGAATATCATTAATATAGATGTTGAAAAGAATGGGACCGAGGATTTCCTTGAGTGACCCGTTTTTGATAAAACGGTGCTGGAAAGAGTGTTATCGACTTTAACTTGAAAAGATCTATTGACTAGATAGGAATTAAATTGAAAAGATCTATTATGCAGGGGGAAATTGTTATAATTAGTTTGTAAATGAGACCACTCACCCAGACTCAAAAACCTTCTGAATGTCGAGAAAGACAGCTCCAGTGGATCTGCCCTCTGAAATCCAGAAGTGATTTTTTCAGTCAATCTGAGTAGTGGGTGGTAGGGTGGAGAGGTGCCTGGTGAATCCATATTGATTGGGATTTATGTAATTAATGCTATCCGTAAAGTTATGAATTTATTAAGAATAATGTGCTCCATAATTTTACTGAGAATACTTAAAAGGGAAATGGGTCGGTAGCTCGAAGGAGACTTTCTATTTTTACCTGGTTTCTTAATTGGAAAAACAATGGCTATTTTCCAGTTATTTGAAAATGTCTTAAAGAAGAATTTTATTGATTAAAAAAGTTAAAAGCAGAATAATTTTAAGAGGGAAATGCTTGACCATTTTATTAGTAATATTGTCTTTTCCTGGGGCACATCTTCCTTCACTTCACCTCTTCAATAAAAATGTCATTAAGGCTTATACCTGTTGTGGTGGGTAATGAACTGTTAAAGACGATTCTTAATTTAGTAGTCAGTTTTTCAGGGCGTAATACACAATGGTGGGGTATGTAGTAATGTGTAGGTGGTTCACTTGGCTCAATTACCCTTCCAAATGACCTAACTCCTCATACTCCTTCAAAAAATTCCGCACAATGATAAATATCTAGGAATCCCTAGACAACCGTTTCCTTAATGAATTAAGTCGCCTAATAGCAATATCTTTGAGTTTTCCTAAAACAAGACGGATCTTTATTTAATTCCATCGATACATACATACCCCCTCACAATTCCTCCCATGAGTGCACAAAATGATCCTCACACAAGGACACTCTGTATCAACCTTAGGCTTTATGTGAACACCTCAATTTCTCAGAATTTTTTCAGTGTTTTGTTTAAATGGTCATCAACAATTAATCCGCAATGAACGCGATTCTTTAATCTGTGTGTGCGTGATCTATAATTCCACTTACAACATAACCAAACACCGTATTTTGCAACACTAAATGAGAATTATCACAACAAAATTTTTAAAGGCTTTAACAATTTGTAAAAGATTTCAGCAAACAAGTAAATATATCAATTTATCTGGTATATTAAATTTATCATCAGCTAAGGGCACAAACTCTGAAACATTAACATCTACATCAATCACCTTGTTTGGAATGAGATCTGTAATCTTATTAACTACCAACAACATTCACTCACTCTCAAAATTTTTGGCTTCATTTGCAAGTGAAGTTTTTACGCAATTTTTAACAACCATAGAAGCATCATTTACACATGAAGTCACTGTATTTATTTCTCCATTTTCAGCTGCAACTTCTCAGCACATACCCTCGTACATAAAGAAGACTGCGATCCTACATCTAACAAGCATCTGACCTCCACCCACTGAGAGTATTTATTTTTAACAAGCTCGTAAAAACAGTACTCAAAAACACATTCTTTAGTCTGCCTTTCTCAAACTCCAGTCGCCACAAACTGCGATTGTGAATTTGTTTCAACTGATCCCTTCATTCTGCCCTGGAACGAAAGTAGAGCATCCAAATTTAAATTACTAGTGGGAGTGGGATTCCTAGTTTTATCACGTGAAAATGAATCAAGCTATTATGAGGTCTAAGGCAAAAACAATTTTTTTCTGAACGGCATTCCTTCAATTTATGTTGTAAAAACAACGAAAAACAAAGATTAATCCGTTTAACACTACCTCTACTCTATCCTCAACAGACAGTTTGCTAAACTGATAACACTTAGAAAGGGGATGAAAATTATTACCCTTACAAAGAACGCAATTTGTTTCGGTTTCGGCCATGAAAACATTCGACGAGTTTCTCTTGCCGCCGAGTGCCGCCAACCGTCTGCCCCCCCTCTATCTCGCCCATCTGTTTTGACTCCACTCCCTGGATTTCGCTCATTAAATCAATTCGGTAGAAACCTTTCCTCTCGTGGATAAATAAACATCACATTCCCCCTCCCAAGCTGTTGAGGCTTGAAATATGTTTCTCCCTGTTTCGTTGCAATACATGATTCATCGTATTCTATCTAGCGTTTCGCATATTTTATCTGAAATTATTAGATCACACAAAGAGTGGAATTCATTAACTTTACGCAAAATGGCACATAATCGAACGTTGCACTTAAGCGGAAGCAGATTGAACATTGTTTTCGGATGGTAGTTTACATTCCTTTTAAAGTCACTCAGACATTCTTGAGGCGTGGGTTCAAAAACTCTTTAATATTAATTCTTTTAATTTTAACATATTGCTTAAATCCTCTTGACTCATATGTTAGCAAATTATTGACTCTTTCTCCTAAAATATTTAATAGAATTTCGGCTTTTAGCTCATCAGGCACGGATTTGATTTGAAATGCCTTTTCTAAAGAATGAAAAATAAATTAAAGGACTCTGACCCAACCGGTACTTGAATTGTCAAAGTTTTAATGCTTTTTACCAAACTCCAATTTATCAGTTATGGAGCTTGGTTCTCCGCTTTCAAGAGTTTGATGATTTTTCGATTCCTTCCTCACCTTCGCCAATTCTAATTGTTTTTCAATCTGAGATAATTTAATTTTTCCTAATTGAATTTCAGCCTCGCGCTCATTTTTCAGCCTCTTGTTTACTTTTTTCTAAAGCATTTAATATCATTTTTATACACGGCACTTGATTCAATTAATTTTTTTAAATTTATTTTTAGCTTTGCTAGAATCACCAAACCCATTTCCACAGCAACCGAGATAAGCTCGTCTTTCTTTAGATTTAATTTCAACGCCATTTTTAAACTTATTTTGTCACAACATCTACACAATATACACTATCTTCAACCAAAAAAGCATTTGTAATATGCTATTCACAACCTCAGAACTAAACGCACTACTGGGAACTGAAAGCACTCTAAATTACACTATTGAGAATAGAAAGTATACAAAAACACACAAGAATATCACAATCAACACAAAATCTACAAACACTAATTTCAACCATGATATATCCGTTAAAACTATTCAACTATTAACACCAACTTTAGCAAACACAACCAAATAATTCCTAAAACCATCATTAAGAATAGACACTCACCTATTCACAAATTTCAACTAATAAAGCACAAAAACCATAGTTGTTGTTGAACTCCGGGAAAGTTGGACCAAAATGTTTGATCACAACCTGGATAGTTCAATAACACACCTCACACCTAGACTCTAAAACACTATTTTTATTCGCTTAAACACATAGCATTGGAGATACAATAGACAGTAGCGCCGTCTGGCGCATGGTTTTTGCGACGCCATGAACAATAAGTATTCACATAACATATATAATTAAGCATACACATAATTAATTATACACATAATTTATTATTAGACTGCATTAAATATTCTTTCAAATTGTCCGTGTAAAACAGAGGTTCCTTCTAAACTTTTCTGTCTCATAGACCCCTTGCCATGTTTTTCGGATATGGAGTAGACCCTTGCTTTATTAATATTGAATTTTTGCAAATTTATCAACTTAAATATCTTTTTGATTGCTAGTACTAATACTTTAAAAGAATTAAATATTATAACTGATGAAGAATAGAGTTAAAAAGTTTATAAAAGCTTATGTTAATTAATTAAATTAAAAGTTAATTAATATATAAAATAAATGTTTAACAAAAACAACCAAGCAACATACAATTGATTTTAATAGGAGGGTAGAACTGGCGCTACAATAACAATTTTTCTACATTTAGTATCAATCTTTTCAGGTTTAACTTTATATATCCCTCTGTTAGTAGTGTCCAGTTTCTTTTTTGTTTTGGAGATTTGGCAACATTGCTGAAACTGCTTCTTATTAGAAAAAATAATTAAAAATTTCCTCACGATATTCCATAATTCAAGACAAATAATAGGTTTGCTTTTTAAAAGCACAAATCGCAGGAATCCGTTTTCTAAACTTTAAAATCTTCATTGGTGCATATGACGATCAGTTCCCGTTGTCATGTGACATTTTTCCAACTGTGACTATAAATTCATTGCCTACTGTGGTATTACCATAGTCAGCATTCTCAAAATTGGTTTCAAAAATCTCAATAAAGGCAGTTAAATGTTGAACGTAGGTTAAAACGTGTTGACAGACTGGTTCAGTTAATTTGAGAAAATTCCGACCTCCAGTATTATACTTCTTTAGTTTAACTCTGAAAGAAACTCGGAGATGTGGTTCATGTTTTAAAACAATTTATGCTGTCACCTTGTACGGGCAAATTAACGTCATTAAATTTAGTAAATACATCTGCTAAATAAATAAAATTTGGTTTCCAACTGATTAAATTTTCTTTGAAATTAAACTCACGATCTAGTTCTTAATGAGATTGATTGATTGATTGAATATTAACGTCACACTGTTCAGCTACACGAGGGCTTTGGCGACGGACCACGTAATTTTGAACCATGGTCAAGTGACTTGACGACACCTGAGCTGGCACCCCCAAACCAGTACTACACACCACAACAACGGGAGCGACGTTTCCAGCTCTCGACAGATTTAACGTGCATCGCCGCCCTCCCACGGCGGGTCTTTGCGGTACTGGGCTCGAACCGTGAAAAGGCAAGCCACGGTCCGATACCTATACCACCCGGCTACCGCGGCCACTCAGTTTAATGAGAGGCAATATCACTTGACTCACTTACACCTCATTGACCCCCTTCAAATTATTTTTTGCTGACGTACACTCCCCTTGCAGGTCCGTCATAGACTACTTTGGGAATCACTGGTGGAAAAGATCTTAATTAAAAAAGGTATTTTGTAAATTTCTCTTAAAATGGTAATAGCATGCAAATATATATATATATATTATTGTTCAAGTTTTAATAATTTAATCTTACAAAAGAATATATATATGGCTAACTTAATAGTCTTAGAATAGATTAGAAAATTATATATTTATTTCACATGTTATTTTCATAAAAAGAAAAAAGTGTCTATATAAGTAAAATTAACTTATTTTTCTTTGAAAGCTCTTTTAACCTGTTTAGAATAATATAAATTAAATATTTAGTAATTACAGACTAGTTCATTTATCATTAAACAAAATTATCACAATATATGTTGATTACAAAAACAAAAATCATCATAATAAATATAACTACGTTGTATTTGAATTCGAGTCATTGCTCTTAGGATCCTTTTATGTATGGTAAATAATTAATGAGTACTCAAAAGTCATTAACGGTTTGCATTTTAAATGACCTACTTCGTCCTATAAGCTTAACAAGGAAGTTATTGAGATATCTCTGGTCATCCACCCAATGATACTCTAAATTCACTGCACATACCAGAAGTCTTAGACTTCACCCAGGATAAACTTGCGATCCTTACGCTCAAATGTCAAAGGGCTCAGCAAACAGATTTCGACGATGTTAGTTTCATAAAAAATGTTCATTATTCATGTTGTCAAAGACGTGGTTGATAACACGATGCAACGTAAGCTTCGATACCTAACTTCGATTACTGCGTTCAGTTTAAAAACGACAGGCCGCAGAGCAGTTGGTATGCGATCTATCGCAAGCAGAAAAACTCGCATGTTGTGACTCCCTCATATGAACATAACTTATCGTCAACAAGGGGCTGGGTAACGATATTGGGGGGACATATGTGGTGGCAGAATGCCTATTTGAAAACGGACAAACGGTGATTTCGGTGGCGTCGCATACATTTCTTGAAATCAAACGGTACAAAAATTAAAGATTTCCGTATTTTGTACTTTTGCCATATAAATACTGAAGGTGGTTCTGCTCTTTAAAGAAACCTATCACTCGCTTCCCATGATTTTGAGGGGTGATTTTAACTTCAGTTTGTCGCAGCTGAGCCGCTCATAGCTTTTTTGAATGATGAATTCAAGCTCGAAATGAACATAAATCAAAATGTTTCGACAGCTAACACACAGTGTCGTTATTGACGCTCTGTTTTTTCCACCGGTTTTTAAATACTTCAAATCACAAGTATATGTGTCATATTTTTAGCTACTATAATTTATTGTCTCCGCTCTTCCCCAAATTGAACAAGAATAATTGTTTTTGATAAAAAATTGCATTACTCCTTGTGTTAATTTAATAAAATTTTCATTAAAGATATAATTATTCGATAGAAAATTATTTCCAATAATACTCAATTCATTTTTTTCAGGATATAAGTTACTATTGCGTATTTACTAAGGTAACATGTCAGGTGTTACACATCATATACGACTACTGTAAGGCTCGTTTCTCTCTTCTTTTTTTTTTTATTTTTCTTATGTTACTAGCAAAGGACGCTGCATTTCATATTTTATTTCAAAAAATACAAAAATCGCACTTTATCTGTTTTAAACATGGCTCTAATACCGGAAAGTTTCAATATAACGAGACTTCAACGCTTGATAAATAATGTTAAGGCATTATTAACGTTATGCAGTTTTAGTGCGATCGCTGCGCCTCTACTTCCTACGTATGTTCCTTTTTCCCATAGCATATAAACAAGCTAATATTTATGAAGTTTCTAATACAGGAGCACAACCTCAGCGGCTTAAGTGTGATTTTTCCCCAGAAAACGGTTCAAATGGAATATATTACTACATTGTCATTTTATCCTA
>BMAU01017232.1:0-47500 GCA_019973935.1 Trichonephila clavipes
GAAACGGACATAAAGAAAGAACGTGACAGTTTTTAAATAAAAAAACAAAACAAAGATGGAACGATGATAGCACAAGAAAATAACACAACACAAAACCATATTACATCGAAATCATGACATGAATAATATGATGTGCATGTATCAGACCACCAGAAAAAAATTATTGTAACCTTTAACAATGCTCAAAAAATAAGAAATTGCAATGATTCACTAAGAGCGTTGACTACAATCTTTTTTTTAAACGAAACACAATTTAAAACGAATATTGCAATTCAAATCTAGATTTAAAAACTATGAGTGCGCATAGGTAAAAAAAAAATATAACCTCTGAAAATGCTTAATAGCCTAAGAAATTTACAAAAATTCACTACAAGCATTGGTTACAATTTAAAATAAAAAAAATATTGCAATTAAATTAAGAATTGCAAACGACGAGTGTGCATGTGATCAAAATCCACCCCCAATGTTTACAAAGGCGGAAAAAAAACCGAACATCCTATTTCCTGCGATAGGACGATTGCCAGCCACCGCCGACACAAGAAACAGAATGCACAATCAAGATAAAAAAAATGCAAATCCGGTTGTAAAAAAAACTATTGATTAATACTTAAAAAATTTTTGAGAGAGAAAAAAAAGAAAAAATAACAATTTCTTCTACATTCAATACATGTGAATTTCCATAATGAGAAATGAATTCCAGAAATCCCAAATGGAGTTTAAAATATAAGAGAAAAAAAATTGTAAACATAAACTTTTGATAATGCAACCCACGACATACGTGGGAACACATTCGGAGAGTAAAGTAAATTTAACCAAAAAAAAATTATAACAAGTGCTTCACATAATTAAACAACATAATTCCCCCCAGAAATTTCAGTTCACTAGTCAACATCACTTCTGAACGTTCCAATTAATTCAACGTATTGATTTAAAGTAATTAAATTCAAATTAACCTTTAAATGATTCTTCAACTTTTCCAAAATACCATTTTCTCAAAATCATCTATATCCTGTACCTCAACAACACTAACTTAACTTATCTGTAACTTTCAATTAATTAATCAACACTTCTCCACAATACCATTAACTCAAAATTATCTATGTCCATCAACTTATTTACTCAAAATCTCACATAATCCTTAACTCGAAATTTTCCATCTCCATATCAACAACTTTCTCAAATATGCCACATAATTATATATATATTAACTCAAAATTTTCCATCTTCATATATCAAACAGGTTTCTCAAAAATTTACCACATACTTATAAACTCAAAATTATCTATCTCCTTCAATAACTTTCTCAAATATTTCACAAAATCGTTAACTCAAATTTACCTATCTCCTTCAAATAATTAATAAAAAAAATTCGCACCTAATCATTTCAACATGTACAACACCAAAAAATAATTATCATCAAACTCAATATCTACAAACTTTAACAATACTAATTAGCCTCTAAATCAAAATTCTCCTCTTTGCAAATACCAAACTCAAAGCTAACCTAACTACGCGTACACGAAATCTAAAATTTAACAATTCCATTATCTCTGACTATAAACTTATTTCCAAATAACAATGCAAAACTACAATTAAAATCCAAAACCACAAAACTATAAAAAAAAAACTCAATTAATATCAGTACTCTATTCAATAATCTAACCAAACGCGCTACCATGAAGTAAAAAAAAATATCTTAAACCAACAGACCTAATACAATGACATAAACAAAACATTCAATTCATAATACAAACTAGCACACAAGCGAGACAAAATTATATATATATATATATATATATTGACTACATTCCTTTAACTAAACAACAATTTCACTAGAGAGCCGTGAGAAAAAAAATTCCAAATCTATAGCAAAAAACACACACTCAAAAAACCAAAATAGCTTTGAAACACCTAACCGCGATTAACAATACAAGTTTTAGACAGAAATTAGCAATCATTTGACAAAACAAAAGTAACATGAGCAAAACAGAGTTAAGTTTCGAAACAATTTTCCAAGAAAAAAAAACTCAAACACAACCACCTCTATCAATATCCTGACAAGCATAAGTTCCAGAGATATCATTTTTCAGTAAATAAACAGCAACTTAAAATTAATATACTATCATCAACGTATCAATAAAATTGCATCTAACAAAGTACCGTCGCTAAACAAATATTTTATGCAAACTCAAAAATTAACAAGAAAAGTACACAGTTATAACACAATCAAGTAAACATGAACTAAAAATATTCAAGCAAAATACCTTTTATATAAAAAAAAAACGTAAATACTAGGTAATAACCGCAATACAAAAATATTTGATTAATGAAAATGCCAAATATATATAAATATTAACAGCATTCAAATTCCTTGACAGGTGTCCAAAAGACCCCAAAATATGATTTCTGATGCTTACAACATGTATTACATATAAACAATCTAAAAAATCAAATTATTTACGTGCATACATGAATCACATAGCAAAATAAAATCTCCATCTTATCACAAACAACAAAATTTATATATTGTCATGAAACACATAGCATAAAAAATTAGCCTGAGCTAATACATTGATATTAATTAACCACATACAATGTTGTCTCACTTATGCATCAAAACCTGACATGAAACAAATGGCAAAAAAATATGAGCACAATTTCATTAAATAACAAGGCAAAACAATGAAAACAGGTACCGTTTCTAGGTGTGGACTCTCTCTAAGTGACGGAGCGTCAACAATTTAAACAAACAAACAAAATTCTCGATATCCTCAAAAACATTTAGCGCGATAAGGATTCAAATTAATTAAAACCGAATTGCCTGCACGAGTCCTTAAATTATACTGCGGACTTGAAACAATAATTTTTACCTTCGTATGATCTGGTAGTATAAGTCGTCTAAATTGTTTAAGTGCAAATATGAGAATCTCTTAATAAATGAAATCATCCGATTAACATGTGCGTTAAACCTCTTCCTCAATTATTCAACATGTTGAACTCTATAACTGACGTTAGAAAAACGCTCTACTACTCTGTAGGGACCTTCACACTTAAGTCTAAGCTTAGGAGATAAATTAGATTTAATATTAGGCGTCTTAATGAAACACAAAGACCCGATTTTGTAATCATAATGATGTTGCTTTGTCGCTCTCGTATTCAGATTAATGTGCGATGCCTCCTGCTCTTTTAGATTTTTAAACACCTTATGAAAAATTTGTTCCAAAGACGGTAAAAGCTTCTCAACATATTCGTACTTATTTTGTAGTGTGCCCGAGTTTTTCTCATAAGTGTAAGACAATCGAATATTTCTGCCATGTTCTAAGAAAAGAGCGACGTGTATGTAGCCTTATGAATCGCAGAGTTTAATGCTAACATTGTGTGCGGAAGTTGCTCGTCCCAGTCGTTTGTATTTTGCGTAATTGATGCAAGGATATTGGCTAGCGATTGATTGGGTTTCTCTACTCTCCCGTTGATGTGAGCTGAATAGTTTGATATGTGTCTTTTATGAATACCCATAACTCTGCAAAATTCAAAAAATTCTGACCCCTTAAAATACGTAGCGTTATTTACGACTAATTTGTGTGGGCAACCCCTATGTACAATATAATTATCAAAGAAAGCCTTAGGAATCGTGCTAGAACTAATATCAGGAAGTGGAACGATATGAATGTATTTTGTGAATGCATCTATCACGGAGAAAACATAACCATTACACTTAGACGTGGTCTTTAAAAGGACCGAAAATATCAATATTACACGTTTCTCCCGGTTCTTGACTTAGTTCTACTGGTTGATGAGGGACTGGTGGAATTTTGAAAGCATTTTTCCGAGATAAACATAAGGTGCAAGAACAAACAAAATTTTAGTATCTTTGTACATATTTTGCCAAAAGAAGTTTTCCCTGGGTCGATGATAAGTTTTAAAAAATTTAAGATGCTCTCCATATTTGGAATGGATTGATTCGAGAATTTTAGCTTTAAGACAATGTGGAATGCAAACTTGTTTTCTAGTGGTATTAGACCACTAGAAAACACTTGTATCTAGTGGTATTAGTGGTATTTGACATAACAAACCTTCCCCATTAATAAAGTAGTTGCTAACTTGTGGGCTAACGTCATTTTGATCATCTTTCTGTATAATATGACTTAGAACAGGATCTTCACGCTGCATTTCAATGAGATCTTTTGACTCGGGTAAAGCTATTGTGATGTTATTAATATAAGGAGAGAGATGATATGTGCGACTGAATTTAAAGAACCCTTGATATAGTGTATCTCATAATTAAATTCTTCTAGAGCCAAATTCCAGCGCAAAATTTTAAAAGAAGGATTATTGTTCGAAAGAAAACCTGAAAGAGGTTTATGATCCGTAAAAACTTTGAATTTTCTTCCGAATAAGAAAGGTCTAAAAAAATTAATGCTGTATATATTGCAAAAAACTCCAAAACAGTTGCGTTATATTTAGATTCCGAAGGATTTAATTTCTTTGAAAAAAATATAAAGGTTTTATTTCTGAGTTAAGATACTTTTTTTCTAAAACTGCCCGATACCGCGAGATGAAGCGTCCGTCATGATTTGTACAGATGGGTGACAAAATAATACGAACACCTGTGAAAGAGGAGAAAAGCTTTATTAATAGGGAGTTGGACCCCCCTTTGTCTGAATTACAGACTGTATGCGACGTGGGATGGACGCATAGAGGTCATGAACAACTTGTAATGGAATATGAAGCCATTCTTCGTGGAGAGCAGCCTCTAATGCCGAAATCGTAGATGGTGGAGGGAATCGAGCACGTAGTTTTGACTCCAAATATCCCCACAAATGTTCAATAATATTTAAATCAGGTGACTGAGGGGGCCAATGAAGATGACCTACTTCCCCCTCATGCTCTGCAAACCATTCTTGCACGATTTTAGCAGTGTGGATAGGAGCGTTGTCGTCTTGATAAAGTGGGCATTCTCCGGGAAATGAAGTCTGGACAAATGGATGCCCCTGATCCCTCAGGATATTGACATAGTGGGCAGCTTTAACCTTGCCATGCAGAGTAACAAGTGGCCCAAGACCACGCCAAGATATCGCCTCCCATACCATAAGGGACCCACCTCCATGCTTAACAGTCGGCGCGATGCATTCAGGAGCAAATGCTTCTTTGGGCGTTCCTTACACATAAACGCGTCCGGTGGTTTGGAATAGGGTGAACGTCGATTCATCCAACCAGATGACTTGTTGCCACTGTTGTGGGGTCCACTGTCTGTGTGGATCTACACCACTGGCGTTGCTGTAAAGCATGACGTGCTGTTACCAATGGTTTACGAATTCCAACTCTTCCATACAAGTTCGAAGCATGAAGTTCCCTTTGGACGGTTCTTGCTAAAATAGGGTTAAGAAGATGACTATTCACCTCAGACGTTATCTGGGATAGCGATTGCTTGCGCTTTCGGGCCACTATGCGGGTTAAGACTCTTTTATTCCTGTCGGTAAGCTTTCTTTTTCCGTCCAATGTTGTGCTTGCCAGACGTCACATACCCGCATTTCTTGTATGCTGTCATAACGGCAGATACAGTACTCCTTTCACGCCCCAAATAAATGGCTGTTTCCGTCACCGAGCAACCAGCGCACCTCATTCCAACACTCATACCTTTTTTGAACTCTGACAGGTCCGTCATTGTTGCGTTTTTCAGAAATTACAATTAATGCGTGCAACACCTATCGCAGCTGTTGATCGACTGATACTTTACCTTTCGAATCCGCTAGGCGGAGGACTGCAACGCTAACTGACATGCGCGTTGTGCGTCTTTGAAATGGGCCATGCCTTTTTCACGGGTGTTCGTATTATTTTGTCACCCATCTGTATGTCTGCGTTTGGATCAGGTAGTGCCAAGACAGGTGGGTTTAATATGGTTTCCTTAATATCATCGAATGTCTCCTGCGTCTCAGATGTCCATACAAATGGAGTGTCCTTTCGTAAAAGATTCGTCAATGGAAGTGCTCGTTTTGCGAAATTTTTAATGCATCTTCAATAAAAATTACAATACCCTAAAAAAGATTTAATTTGCTTTTGATCCGTTGGAACTGGAAAATTGTTAATTGAAACGGACTTATCTTTATCAATAATGATACATTCCGGCGTTACGAGAAACCCCAAAAATTTACAACTCTTGGTTAAAAATTGACATTTACCCGGATTAAATTTTAACAGAATTCTTTCAAAGCGTTCTAAAACCTTACCCAATAATTCAAAATGTTCATCTATACCTATAGTAAATAAAATAATGTCGTCTATGTATACCAAGGCTCCATTATGTAATAAATCTCCCAAAACTTCTTGTGTAATGAATTGAAATGCTTTAGGCAAGTTTTTTTGACCGAAACAAAGTCGATTAAATTCGTATTTATCACCGTCAGGTGTAGAAAATGCCGTCTTATGCCTATCTCTAAAGTGAAGTGGAATTTGATTAAATGCTTCATGTCTAATGCAGAAAAATAGTTAGAAGCTGAAATTTCATGTAAGATGTCGTCTAATGTTGGAATCGCGAAGTCTTGAGTCAAGGTGATTTCATTGAGTTTCCTAAAATCCAAAAAAAGGCGCCATTTTTTTTGTTTTACAAACAGGGCTGGTGTGTTGTACGGGGATTTAGATTTAGAAATAATCCCTGCCTTCTCTAGATCAGCAATCTGATGTCTAAATTCATTTCTTAAATTAAATGGAATTTTGTAAATCGGACATTTAATGGGATAGTCATGTTGCAGATGAATTCTATGATGCTCAGTAGCAGCAACAGATAATTCAACAGTAGAGCGAGCGAAAGCGCTTTTATGCGAAGTTACAAGTTGAAATAATCTTTTTTTCATTTTGCTGTCTAAACCTGAAAGGTTGAAATCCTTCTCCGAAAGTGGGGGTAGAATATCTTTAGAAACGGGAAAGTCGCATAAAAAGTCTTTGTAATTATTGACAGTAATTATTTTCATGTTTCTGTTAAGGGTGACAATGTTATCAGAATCGTTTCTAATGTTTACAATAGTGTCATTAATTTGCGGATCGATATTACACTGCTGGACAATTGCTAAGGACGGATCACAAATTGCTATGTAGCATAACATTAAGCGAGACATGAGGCCTAGTAGGATAAAATATAGTTGCCACACTGTTCAGACATTAGAATAAAGAATATTTATTGTTCTGGAAAGTACAAAATCTGTGAAACATCTGAAAGAAAAAAAATGTTCATTTCATCTGCATACGGAGAAATGGAACAATGCATCTAAAAGTCAGCAGGCACCTTAAAGAAAGGTATCAGTACGGGACATGTCCACCGTGGAGTGTGATGCAACATTCCACACGTCGTACCATACTTTGCACAACATTATCCAGCAGCTGTTGAGGCAATTTATCCCATTCCTCTGTGAGTGCACGGATGAGGGTGTTCTTGTTTGTCGGAGGATAGTTTCGACCAGCATTTTGCCTCTCAAAAGCATCCCACACATTTTCAATGGGGTTTAGATCTGGAGAACGCGCTGGCCATACGAGACGTTGAATACCCTCGTTGCCAAGACAACCCTGAACAGTGAGTGTTCGATGACATGTTGCGTTGTCGTCCATAAAAACAAATTTATCACCGACAGCACCACGGAAAAGACGAACATGAGGAAGTAAGACTTCATCAATGTATTGTTGGCCCGTCATAGTCCCATTCACAACCATATGTAGGCCGTTCGGCCATTGATCATGATGCCGGCCCAAACCATGATACTGCATGTCGGATATCGGTCCTTTACCTGGATATTTTCTGGACGATAAACAGTACCACTCTCGCGCCAGATCAGCTGGCGTCTACAATCCGATGACAGACTGAATTTACTCTCATCTGAGAATAGTACGCATGCCCAGTCCTGTTCAGTCCAATTGTGATACTCACGACACCGTTGCAAACGGGTCTTACGGTGCTGTCTGGTCAATGGGACACACACAACAGGTCTGCGTGCGTATAGTCCTCCTCCCCTCAAACGTCTGGCAACAGTTTTTCGGGAGATCTGCTTTCCTGAGGCAGCAAGAAACTGATTTGCGACCTGCTGAGCTATGGCTGCGCCTGTTCCTTTTTGCTGATAGGACGATATATCTGTCTTCTGCAGGCGTCGTACTTCTAACACGACCTCCCCCGTGCCGTCTACTACATATTCCAGTAGTTTTAAATGACCTCCACAGCCGTGAAACAACGCTGTGAGCGATGTCGAACTCCCTGGCAACATCTGTTATTTTTCGCCCTTCTTCGATCTTTCCAATAATTCGGCCATGTATAAAATCATCTATGTGATGTCGGGAAGACATGCCAAAAATTTTAAGTTCGTCTATTAAAACTTTCCTGTAAAACTTTGACTTGAAACAACAACTGTCCACACGCGTCAAAACCTTTAAAGCTCTTATGAACGCTATCACGTGATGAACAGACGTGGAAAAAAATTTCCATACTTATACTTCTTCTTACTAATATCCCGCACTTATTCTAATTTTCCACATTTTGCTTCCTTTCATTTTGTGGTTGCTATGGATGATAGTGTTATCCGTCCTTAGCAATTGTCCAGCAGTGTAATTTGAGAGGAAGTTAAATGGATATTTTTTTTTCTTTTTAACTTTACCGAACCCTGTATTGTAGGCGAAGGAGTAGAATAAGGTAATGTTGGGACGTAAACACGAACACTGGTGACTGAGTGAGGACCTACAATAATTTTGTGTTTTAAAAAAACATGAATATAATTTGTCTGAACGGCACGCGAAGGAAGCGTATAATTGATAAGCGGAACTGAAAAAATGTTGATTAATAAACGGTTATTTCTCATATCCAAAACTGCATTCCATAATTTTAAAAAATCGTATCTCTAAATAACGCAATAGTTATCATTAATATCTTGTTTAGTTATAAAAAATATGTGTTGAAATTGAAGTTCCCTCAATGACAATTGTATTTCATAACAAACAAGGATTTCCACCGTGTCTCCGCTGACCGCTTTAATCTGAATAGAAACGTTAAATTGGTTGAGAAATTCATTTTTTATTTTGGAAAAGACTGAACTGGACATTAAAGAAACGGACGAGCCTGTATCAATTAAAATTCTAAATCTGTAGTTCAGAGAGCTAACGTCATTAATTGGTAGATCAACTGTTTCGTCTTTGCTTTGCAGGGGAGAAAGTGAACCCAATCGTCTCAAGTTTAACATTGACTTTCTCCGCGGAAGTTTAAATTTTTATTCCCTCTATTCTGCCGGAACCCGCCTGCATTTCCCATTTCACAGAAATTTCTTTGTGAAACGGGTGGAAAACGTCCTTGGATGGAGCGAGTGGCCGAGTCGTTGAAATTTACGCGTCGTTGATTGACAGGTTGAATGCGCGAGGAACGGGAAACAGGAACTTCACCCCTAAAACTTCTCCAAAAACGGGGGAATTCTAAGAACGTTGATCAGAGATTCTCTTTCTGCATTCTGCTTGTCGATGGTCCTCCAGGCTACAATAAAAACACTTAAAAACATTTACTTTTCTGTGAAATTCACCCTTAGATGTTTCTCGAGCAATTACTGTACTAGTCTCCTGTAACCTCTCGATCCTCAAACTTAGTTCCTGCAACTTATCTGTCAATGTTGAAATGAACGGTGATTCAGTGGGTAGAGACGACAAACCGGAGCGCTTGTTACTGGCGATTTCATTTAGTTTTAAATTCTGCTCTTCGATGAGCGCAGCGTTAATAGATTCTTCGAGAGTATTGGGATTTCGCGCCAACATTAATTTGGGAATGTCGTTTCTTAAAATGCTGATGAAACGGGACTGCAGAAGTTGAGCATTCGCATTGCGCGCTGCTGTGGTTAGAACCGAATTACTGGATTGGAAAAATTGTGTTCCCAATTTATTAATGCGTGCTGCGAACTCTTGCACACTTTCGGACGAACCCTGAATGCATGATGAGAATAATTGGAACCGCGTAGATAACGGAACCGTCCTCTTAAATCTCGTAATTAGAACTCTAACGATGTCTCGTTGTAATCGGTTAAATGACTGTGAGTTGGGTCAGATAAAAAAATTCCTCAGCTAATCCCGCTAATTTTAACTTAAGAATGGTAACTTTTCCAGCGTTAGACCAACCAACTAACTCTGCCATACCATTAATTTTGCCAAGAAATCTACGGATTCCCAGCGCGATTCACTTCCGTCATACATTGGAATCAATTCGATTAAATTAAATTTTTCAGATGGGGGCCGAACCAACGGGGGCTCCAATTGTCACGTTCGCGGCATTATGTTTAAACCATAAGTGAAATAAAATGTTAAGGTGTCACAGGGGTGTTAAAAATGTTTCGAGAGCACAAAATACAAACAATTTTCGACTAGAAATAATTCTTTGAGATTAAAATAAAATAATTTGATTCTTTTACACATTTCTTATAAAGGAATAAAGTTTCAAAGAAGTATAAAATATCTAAAATATAATCATAATTTAAAAATAATAAGCACATAAAAATAAGAAAATTTTTTGTAAGAAGCAAATAGTAAGTTTTACGACGCGCATGATATTTTCTGCAATAATAATTCTAATAACTAGCAATAAGTTGATTTATAAAGTCAAATACATCCTTATTACATGCTAGCCTATCTTATATAAATAAAATAAAAAATAATATTTTTAAAAATAAAAAAGTACATTTTTTAAAATTTTTTTAAAAAATTCAATTTTTGTTGAAATATTTCAAAACATTAAAAATTTATCATACTATAAATAGCTAGGATTTGAAGATTATGATAGAATTCATAATTCTGTAAAGTTTTATACATAAAAGTATGAAAGTTTTTGAAATGCAATGCGCGTAATTGAAAAAAACACAAACTGAGAAAAGGGTTTTAAAGTTTTAAAATTGAATTTGAGAAAATAAATCTTAAAACCTACACGCTAAAATGCTCCAGGATCATAAGATATATCTTCCTGTTCCTGAAACAGCTCAATTTCTTTACTCTTTTTAATTTTCTTGGCTCTGCGAGCTTCAAAAGATGATTCTAAGCGCCTCTGTCTTGACGTAAAGATTCGACGATTGTCACGTTCAGACAGGGACACACAAACATTTCTGTTAATTTTCAAGCCAACATTCTCTAAAATAGTAATAAGTATTTGATTTCCATCATTAAAAACACTGATTGCTAGATTTGCAGGAATCTCTGGAATCTGAAGATTAGAACCAATCATCTTAGGGGACAAAACTTCCAAATTAATGAATTTAAACTTTCATTAGGATTCTGTGTCTTACCTCCTAAACATTTCTTCAGGAGTGCCGGATGAGATAAGTCTGCAAATACAGGCTTAATTACATCTCGAACAGCTTTAGCAACTGAGGCTTTGTGTTTATAATTTTGTAAATTATTATTAATTGCGGCATTATACTTACACCATGTATTTGGATTTGTAGGACAAAACCAGTGCATCGGTTCATCATCAGTGCTGCAAGAATGAACCCAAACAGCCCAAATGGCTTTCCGCATTTCCTTTACACTAGTAGAATTGCATCGAATAGCATTACCATAGTAATACGCAAGTATATCAATTAAACTATCAGTTAACCTACCTTTACCGCCAATAGTTTTACCATCAGATAATTTCTTTTTATTATATACTAATTTAAGCTTCCTAAGTCTGGTACCCATTCTCTTTTGCACATGGCCTACACATTCTATTTTCTGAATAAGATGATCATCGCCGTATGGCTTGTTTTCAGAAAGGGCATTGAATGTTTTTGTGTCGCCATCTCCTATGTAGTTCGAATATTTCAGGTTGTGAAGCTTTTCTGATCGATTAAAAATCCTCAACATCCCGTCAACCTCCATCTTACCAGCAGAGCCAGAATAATTTTTTCTACATGAAATATTATGCGCTCTTTGCCATTTATTGTACTTGATACGAAACTTTACCCCTTTATAACTGTCGCATCCTTTCAAAATGAGGGCAACACTTCCCTATCCAAAACCTTACCTGTTTTGGCCCCTATTACAGTACATACTCCAATCAACGATGAATGTCCTCTCGTCTTCCAGGTACCATCACCACTTACCGTTAAAAGGTTATCAGGTGACGAAGAATTTTCTTCAACAGCTGCCCTTTTCATGCTTTCTTCAGCGACTTCCTTCAAAACACGTGAAAATTTATTATTAATAACATTATATAATTTTTGTTCAACAGGATTAGGAAGACTCATTACAGCACAAAAGGTTTTTAATGACTCTAAACCTTGGCCAATGCATGTCATTGCTAAAATAGATCTTCTGTTAATTTCTGGAGCATTATTTTTATTCCCAGTGTTTTCACAGCTTGAAAAAGTACAAACACTCTCACAGTTTTTACAACGTATTTCAAAATTCGAACATAAACCACGAGTGGACTTTTCATTAATTGTTAATAGTTTATGACATTTTAAACAACATGATACTGATAAAATAGAGCTAAAAGTTGAAATAAAATCAAAAATACGATATCCTTTGAAGTTTTCACTTACCTTTACAAGATTTGACTTTAATGAAGTCTGAATTCCTGAGATTTTATTACTGGAAGCACACAGTTACTTGTATCTCTCCTTTCTGCAACATATGTATGAGAACATACCTTCATGAATTGGTTCCCTCTAAATCTTCTTTTCTTAGGACGTTTACCTGAAGGTCTACGATGAGTATTTTCCATTTCACTCGAGCGAATTTTGTTTTCAATTTTGATAAACGGTTTTAAACAACGCTGTTTTGAATTTCGATAAGTTATTTCAAACAACGTGCTAGCATTACCAAAACAGAATCAAAACACATTAAAAAAGTGTGTGTTGAGTTACAAGCTTCCTTCTCAATTAAGCAAGTGTTTAAAATATTTCATGAGGTTTTTAAAAACAGAAAAATAAAATGTATGTGGAAATCAAGAATAAGTGGGTGTGGCATGTAGCCATTTAAACATTGTTATTACTAAATTGCTGTTTGGAATTTTTCGAATAACTTTCGAAGTTTTAGTAGTACTATCACGTGGTTGATATCAAAATGTTCAAAAGAAAATGAGGAACAATATATATTTTTTTAAAAAAATTCAAAAAAATCCAAGATTAACACCCCTTAATGAGAAATAATGTGCCAAATTATTATTAACATTAATTTTTAATCATAACTGAATTACAACGGATAACAAAATCTAAAATTTTAGCACTCGTGCAGGAAGAGAAAAAAGATTGGGAAATCAAAACTTTTTTTGTATCTATTGATAGCATAAATAACAGATTTTTGCGTAACTACAAACAATAAAAAAATATGCAACATCGATATACTGATGGAGAAAAAATCGGTACCTGTAACATTGCAGACGCTTCTTCCAGGAGAGCTTTCAGACGCAACTGAATATCTAAAAAAATACTGCGAGAAAAAAAAATTCTACAACTGATAAATAATCATAATAAAAAAAAATTAAAACACAATGGTACACAATAAGAAATTATTAAATGTTTGTGAATTATTTATGAAATGTTTATGTTAATGAGTTATTAATGTTTTTTCAAATTATTAAATTATTAAATGTTTTTTAAAGATTATCATTGGGTGACCCAACATTTCATCTAAATCTAAACTCGTGAGGGAAAAAAAAGAAGAAAAAAAATTCACAACACAACATAATGCCAAGGAGAAAAGAAAATTCGACGACAGGTCACAACACCAAATGATGCGAGGCTAGTTTAAACTTATTAATTATAACATCGACCCAAGTTCCATAAGTTAGCATCGCATCATGACTACAAGTTAAGTTACTAAATTCTAAATTAAAAACACACACACATATCACGTTAAATTAAACACTGATCGTATAGTTTTAAAATATTATTAAATTTATTTTATATAAAGAACATGGTTTATCAGTTCATTGAGAAAAGACGTTACTTATCTGAAAGATATTGAGTGAAGGATTGAGATGGGCGACCCCGGGGGACGGCTGAATCCGTTAGCACTCTTTAAAATTTGTAAGAAAAATCCACGAGAAATCGCGTGCAACCTTTTTAAAGGTCGACCGCACAACTCCGAGAAACATACACCTCACACTTCTGGCGGTAAATTCTACTACTCTGATTGTACCAACAAGCCACGCAAGAATACAGCTTTGCCCCTGCCATAAGGTACAATGACCTTTGGCACACCCCAAATTCCTTAAAACCTGCTTCCAGTAAACAGGGCAAATATAAAAATTACAATTGTATCTCGGCGTTCGGCGGCCTCCCATCAATATATATATATTTATATATATATATATATATATATATATATATATATATATATATATATATATATATATATTTATATATATATATATATATATATACATTTATATATATATATATATACATTTTATATATATATATACATTTTATATATATATATACACATTTATATATATATATATATATACATTTATATATATATATATATACATTTATATATATATATATATACATTTTATATATATATATATACATTTATATATATATATATATATATATACATTTATATATATATATATATACACAGAGAGAGAGAGAGAGAAGGTCTACCTCTTCTAGCAATAAATATCTTTAATGAGGCAATAAATGCCTGTGAGTTGTTAAGGTCAGTCAGTAGAGTAGACCCCTTTTAAGAATCCATTTTGATATTTTGAGATTTCTTTAAACCCCTAATCGGGAGCTTTCCATTGATGTAACATAGAAGCCATTATATGAATTAGAAGTACTTTAAAATGATTTTTAAAAAATAATCAGCTTATAAACCGCGCCCATTTGACAGGTAAAAATGTAAACATTGTCTTTTTAAATCTGGAGCAAAGTTGCAAAGCCTCAATTTATTTTTTTAATACGCAATAGATACTTGTATAGTAACTGCAAATTTAACTGTGTTAGATATGCAAAAAAATTTTCTGCGAAATTTTGAAACGTGGTTTTAATTTGAATGTTATATTTAATATTTAGTGATTTTACCTAAATTTAAACCTGTTCTTCACTTTAAATTTAGTTTAAATAATTAGTAATAATAACTAAATAAAACTTTAAAAGGATTTGAAAAACGCTAAAAATATTTCAAAAATACTTGAAAAATTCGGATTAAATTCAATACAAAGGTAAGATTTTTTTATAAAAAAAATTCTGTTTTCAAAAACTTTTTTTTTAAAATTGTGTAAATTCACTGTATGTATGTTTAAAATTTATATTTTTAAAATGGTGTAAATTTATTGTGTGTATGCTTCTTATAAATGCAATTGGGTATACTGAAGCGACAATTTTGAAACATTCTTAAAACATTTAAATATAAATCAGTTATCATAACAAAAAATTACAATTTTTAATAAATTCATAATAATATTTGTTCAGTGAACTAAAAGTTTGTCTTTAAAAAATTAATTATTATAATTATAAAAAAAATCACTTCAGTATAAATATGCCTAATTAATATAAATAAAAATATGAGTCTTTATGTTTAATAGTTTCTGAGAAAAAGGTATGAGATGATATGTTAAATGTCATGTTTGTTGCCTTTGCGAGAAGCTTGTTACATACATAAAAATACATAAAAATTTCATGTTTAAGAACATAAAAACAGTTTTATTTTGTCTGTTTTAGAAATCATTTGTCCAGTTTAAAGTAACTTTCGAAGTTTTAAACTTAGAAACTGTCTGCAACAACAAGACCTAATGATAATGTTACGAAAACTTAACAAAAACTTAGGAAACGTCGTATAATCAGGTATTTTTATAAATACCATCTCAAATTCACACCAAAACAATATTGATATACTTTCACATTATATTTATGATGCTTTCTGTTCAAATTTGATATCTGTAATGTATGAAAGCTACAAATTGTTTAAAAATTGATTCAGTATTTGAGAAAGTTTTGATGTTTTCTCGTTAAAAAAACTGAAAAATGCTGTTCTGAGCAATTAAGACTTTTTTGTTTATTATTTTATGCAACATAAATTGCAAAGATGCTAATGTTTAATAAAATGGGACAAATACATGCTATAATTCATGATGATTTTTGTTATAAAATGGCACTTTATAGTAAAAATTAAATTTTTTCAAAAATGATGTTTTTAAAACTGTATTCATCTTTTTATCAGAATATAAGGTATAAATGTACATAAAATATTTTGCCTCATGTTACTGATATGTAACTATATATATTCCTGTGAGTTTCTTGAGGAGTTTCTCAAAATATTTGACTGGAGTCCATATATCGTGACAAAAAATGTCAATTTTTTTAAAAATTCAGAGTGATACTTTTATGTTGCATGTTTTTGAGAAAACTAAACAATATATTCTAAATATTGCACTTCATTGCAAATATTAATGTATATTTATTGTTTAGACAAGTTTTTAATATTTAATATTTAAAGGGTTTTCAATAATAGCTAACTAATTATAACTCAAATGTGTAATGCTTTTTGAAAATTACTATATATGTATTTTCTGAACACTTTAAGGTTTTTTGTTTCCTATTTTATGTTTAAAAAATTAAGAAGATACTAATGTTTAATACAATAGGGCAAATACATGTTGTAATTCATTATTTTTGTAATTAAGTGCCTTTTTACACTTAAAATGCAATTATCTCAGAATGATTGTTTTCAAACTACGTGTACCTTTTTCAAAGAATCTAAAAAATCAATATACCTGCAATTTTTACTGCACATAAATAATATGTAACTATATATAATACAGCTACTTTCTAGGAGATTATCCTAAAATATTTTGCTCAGAACCAGTTATCGTAAAAAAATAACAATTTTCACAAATTTCAAAGATATACTTTTACGATGAATTTTTTTGAAAAAAAGTAAATAATATATTTGAAACATTTTACTGTTATTTAAATATAAAAGCCTAATTATTATACAGCCAAAAAATTTGAAGTTTTTATATTCAACAACTTCTGAGAAACAGGTTCCTAAAATGGCTCAATTTAACATTGTCGGTATAGGCCCTACCGACTAACCTTAAATCCGACACTAATCAAAATTTACAGCTTTAGTGACAAAACACACAAAATTTGAAACATATGTTTTATACAAACTACCTTTATGCTGTTTCATTCTCTTGATTCAAAACGGTCCAATAAAGTCAACACCACTAGAATCAAAAGGAAAATTTTCCATAACGCATTCTTTTGGCAAATTGCCCATTATTTGTTCACAAGTTATAGGTTTCATATTAAAACATACAAGACAATCATGTACTATTTTTCTACATACAATACATTCCTCTAAGATACCAAAATCCATGTCTCACTTGATATAGTAAATCCTGGGGACCTAGATGGAATTATTTTAAGTGAAAATATTCTACAATTAAATTCGTTAATTTATGGTTAAAAGGTAATATTATAGGAAATTTGCATTCACAAAGTTCAAATCACTGTTACAAAGTCTTCCACCAACTCTAAAGCACCATCTTGATCTAAGAAAGGATTTAAACTTTTTATTACACTTTCTGTAGATACTCTTTTATATTTTTTTCAATCAAACTCTTTATATCCCTTTTGAACTCCTGTAGTTGCACAATCCTGATTAAGGTGATCTCCGTTCGGTTGATCTTCTGGACATCTAAAGGTCCTCTCTTTTTTTCCTCCTCTACAATTTCCTCTATGAACCTAAAAATAAAACTTAACATTCGAATTACTTTAGTGTACTTATTACTTAAATTTAAGAGGTCAGTTATAAATGTGTGTGTGTGTGTGTGTTGACTTTGTTACATTTAAATTAACACACACACAGTGCTTTGCGTTACTTTTAAATTCACAGTTAAATTCATCACTATCAGTCAGTGATGAAAGGATATTCCTTTCCAGAAAATCTTTCGTCATTAAAAACGTACGTCCATTCCACCACAAAGAGTTGTTGTGAAGACTAGACGGTTCGAGACCTCTGGATTCGATGTCAGCTGGGTTCTGTTCCGAAGAAACTTGATGCGACTGATCTGCAATCGTCAGGTGTTGGGTTGCGGCAACTCGATTTCCCACGAAGGTTTTAAGCAAGTTAGGCTCCTTCTGGATCTACGCAAAGACAATAGTCGAGTCACTCCACAGGTACATGTAGGGTGTTTTCATTTGTAAGGAAATCTTAACTCTTTTCATCAGCTTTGCAAGAAGAACGGTGGCACACACAGCTCGAGCCGCGACATTGTGACACCCTTCACACGTGCTACTCTGCTTTTACTTGTTAGAAGCTTCTCTTTTGTTACATCATCTAGCGATTGAGAACGGTAATGTCACTGCTCCGTAACATTTCTCTGAAGCATCAGCAAAGCCGTGAAGTTCCACCCTTGTCGCTTGAAGATGCACAATACATCTAACAATTCAGATACCGCTTACACTTTGAAGTTCTCAAGGAAACGTTGAAAATTATTTGGCTCTCTCAGTAGGCAACTTATCTATCCAGTCGATTTTACGACTCCACAGACTCTGCATGAAGATATTGGCTCTTGAGACTACTTGACCTAATAATCCTCTCAAAGGACCAAACAGTCTAGCTATTGTCGAAAGAAAACATCTCTTGGTGTAGGAAACTTTTAACTCCACTGCGATTTTGAAAATAAAACCATCCTCTTGTGACTTCCAGGACAGTCCTAACGCCTTGGTTACAATTGGATTCTCGAACTCATAATCTCCGATGATGTTTGAAGCCAGTTCTAGATGATTACTACCCCACTTGTGCAAATCCGTTCCTCCTCCTTTCAAAATGCCGGAAAGTTGATTCTTCAAAACCTGGGCTTCCATTAAAGACGCAGCGTCGCAAAGAACGTCGTCCATATAGAAATTCTCTCTAGGAACAGGTGCAGCCAAAGGAAAGCTCTTCTCTTCATCTCTCGACATCTGCAGTGAAGTTCTCGTTGCTAAAAAGGGTGCAATCACCGTACGATATGTGACTGTTTTCATCTCAAAGGTTTTCAATGGATCCTCTGGACTCTCTTTCCATAAAATCCTGAGCAACGGGGCTGTTGGCTCTCATGGATGAGTATCATTCGTTACATCATCGTCACATCTGGCGTAATGGCATAAGGATGCTCTCTAAATTTAATTATAATTGTAAATAGGTCATTTTGAACCAGTCCTCCATTGTATTGCATGGAATTCAACGATAACCAATTACTTGTCGGATTAGTAGCATTAAAAACTACCCTGGGCTTTTCTCTCTCTAGTTGTGCTCTTTTCTAGTCTAAAGATGCCATGGTGTGGCATATAATAGGCAATCTCCGAGATGTCCTTCTCTGCGACAACCTCTTTCATCGGACCAGGTTGCTCATATACTCATGCATAAAGTCTCTATACAACTTTAGGTATTGATGATCTCTGATTCATTGAGTCCACAGCACATTCAATCGTTTTAGAGTGATGTCCCTCGACTCACCTAAGCAATTTGGTTCGTTCTTAAGGGGCATCTTAACCACATACCGACCCTCATTATCTCTAGAACACCTTTTTAGAAAGTGAGCCTCTCAAAAAATTGCTTCTTCATTTTTAGTTCTTTCTACCTCAACGTTTTCCAATTCCCAAAACATTTGTAAAGTCTGATTATATCTTTAATTAACCCGCAATGAGCTCGTGCTTCAGTATCTTCAAAAATACTTTTCCCTGAAGCCATGAACCCAAACACAGTATTTTGGAAAATAAGATTGGAATTCTCAGAATATGAATTTGCCCACTACGCAATAATTCATAAAAGATTTCTGCACCCAAATAACAATCAATGGAACCTGGCACATAAAATTAATCATCTGCCAAATTTATATTTTTAGGAATTAATCCTTTCGCATTTAAATTTTTAACTGGATTTAAATCAGCAATTTTTTCTACAACTAACATTTTTATTCTCTTTTATAGCTGCCATTTGAATTCAAGATTTCAGCAGTTACGCAATTTGTAACACATTTAGATGAGTCATTTAAACACGTGACCAGAATATTTACTTTTTCTTTTCTTAATCCTAATTTTTCTACGCATTGCTTAGTTATAAGATTAGTCATAGAACCTCATCTAGCAGACCTCTTACTTTCCTTTTCTCGCCATATGAATCTTTTACAAAACTCTTAACGGAACTCAAAAACACACTGGTGTTTTCCTTCTTTTGATTAATTGCAAACACGGCGTTACTATCTTTCTCCGAAACCTGTTCAAGGGGGGAATCAGTAGGATTAAACACTCGAGAGAGAGAGAGAGAATCCGCATTTAACCTTGACTTGGTTGATGGATGGAAAGGATTCGACTTATTATGGTTTGTTAGAAAATTCGTATTCTGTTATGGGAAATGTAATGATACATGGTGCCAATTAGCGCAGGGGTGGTGAATCTTTTTGGATGAACGGGCCATTTTTTATTTAAGAAATGATTGAGGGGGTATAGACGTGCATTCAAATAATTTAACTTGTGATTATTGAGAAAAGAATAAAACTAAATACTAACAACTCAAAACTCTTTAATTACAACGAAAAAATACATTTTGTACAGTATAGTAGTAAATATTTTGTTTATAAGTGTAATTCAAATTCAGATAACGTTAGTGTGAATTCTGTTGTGGTAGATTAGATGACAAATACCTTAGATTTATTACTTTCACCACAGAACGCAAGTTGAATTGGAGTAATCTTCCAAACGGTTTGTGAGTCTTTAATGTTATTCATCTCTGAATATAATGACTCGCAGGCTTAGGAAGATGAAATATGTTTAAGAAAGTATGAACCTGTTTTTTTCAAACAGCTAAATGTATCTGAAATCGAATTCCTGGTTCCAACATTTCATTACTAGCATTTAAACTTATATTACTTGTTAATATCTTTCTGTTTTAATACACAACTCCTATGGTCTCCTTTTTTTCAACACATTTTTGAATCCATATTGAACTAGATATGAAATCAATCGGAGTTGCAACTCAATTTCTTCAATTTACAACTAATAGGATTGGGAACACTTCAGTTTATTAAATGAAGTCACATCAAGGTACATAAAAAAACTTGAGCGTATCCGATAATTCTTCTAACTGAGAAAATCTCGCTGAAAACTGTTACCATTCACTCACGTTTCTCGTAATACTTCATATTTAACATTGTTATTTTGAATTAAAATGCAAACCGTTTTGATCGGTGGCATGCCCAAAATGATGTGTCACGTGCCATCAATAGTACGCGTGCCAATGGTTCGCCATCCCTGTCTTAGCGCATAAATTACAAGGTTTCGCTTTGCACTTCCATGCCGCACAACTCACTCTTAAACACAGAAAGGAGAGTCGCTGTTTTTTAACCATCTCAATTCTATCATTTATGGAAAGTTGCTTAAATTTTGCACAAAAAGAAATAGCATGATTTTTACAGCAATTTCAACATTTTCTTTCATTGACGTCGAACAAAAAAACACTAGTTACACCTTTTAACCCCTTTCTGTCGACGACACTCTTAAAGAATTTTTTTGTCTGAAACTCGTATTTATCTCATTTCTACTTGAAACTTTAGAAGACATGAACGCATCCAATTCACGACCAAGCTTATCTGGCTTGTATATACTAATTTTCACACATTTTAATACTAATATAACTAGTCAGTTATTGAACAATGGAATTAGTTATCTGATTGGCAACAATTAACTGGCATAACTCAATAATTCACTAACGTTTCTCAATTTACAATAATAATCAAACATTGCTTCAATTCTAGAAGCAAACTGACAATAATGGGCATTCTCTAGTTTTTGGGATCTTCGAAACTGATTAAGCAATACTCGAGGTGTGTTGGTTGAAATTGTTTTAACACTAACCGCTTGATTTTCTCATAATTACCCAGTTTCTCTTGCTTAACATAAATCATTAAATTTCCCACCTTTTCTCCCAACATATTCAATAAAATCTCTGCTTTAAATTTATCCTCCACATTTTTTGTTTTAAAAGTTTTTCTAACGATTGAAAAAATAAATTAAACGCATCTACATATATTAGACGGGACAGGGGTATTGTTAGAGTTTTGATACTTTTAATTAAGTTTTCAATATCAGATGGAACAGATTCGAAATGTTCACTTTTACCCTGCGCAAGAGACGATTTACATCTAGCATTAGTTAACTCAAGCTCTTTCTTTAACTGTTCTAATTTAATTTTTTCGAATTCAATCTTAGCCTTTTTTCAGATTCTAATTTAAAATTTCTTTTTCAATGTAAACTTTCTTTTCCGCCAAAACACCACCAATTACACTTTGCAGAAACTCCTTATCAGTTGAAAGAAATAATTTCACTAATCTCTCAATTAATTTTTTTAATACTATAGTTTTTGAAATCTGGGAATGTCTAATCCCAGCTCCTCCACGAACCGCAAAAGCCCGTCCATTTTAAGGCTTTTAACTGTCGACATTTTAACACATAACATTAATTTGATATCAAAATAAGAAACAAGGAAATCGCTCTTACTTCGAATGATGATTTGCGCTGGACTCTCAGGACACAGAAATATCTTCTTTGAAGTAACTATCTCCGAAGGAACTCAATTTCAATTTTTGGTATACAGACACAATTTTCTCACAATCACCACTATCGTTTATTCTCCGAATTGTACCGGACCAATGTTACGGCTCACTCCGTCGATAACATAAAACTTAACTCAATCACAATACAGTTTCTAGTGGACTGGTATCTATTTATTTCTTGAAGCTTCTTTTTACATTCACATCGGAATTACTGGGCATTCGTAGTTCAGGCAGCGCAGTTGGCTGGCCAGAAGATATGTTCAACACCACTTTTATATAAACTATTTTAGATATTAGTTGTACTAAGTCAGCAATGTTTATAATACTGCAGCATCTCTATTTTATAATTTTTAATCTTGGTTGCTCATGTGTCCTTCATTATGCGATTTTCCTACTGTCTATATGTTTTTCGAATGGGATTCATGGATGTTTATCTCCTGTTTGTAGAGAATTAGACCATATGTATATACAAATGGATGTTTGTATGTATAAAATCGCTTCACTTCAACACCGTTCAATAGACCACTGTGAAAATTTGGATGTATAACTACTTTTTTACGGAGAAGGTTTTTGTGCTATCCTCTTTCATGCAGCTTCCAATCAGGTGGTGCTACGGTATATCAATTTCTGCACCACTCAATCAATCTCCAAATTGACAACGTGGCCACCAAAAATGATGTCATCTTTGGTCTATCGCCATAATTTCCCTATGTTTCCATTAAATCGCCCTTATAATGCAAGAAACAGTGTTGTGCTTGCGAATGCTACAATTTTAACGTAACATAAATACAACAGAAAGAATTTTTTTTCTTTCTCGCTTTATTACATCCTAATATAAATTTTATACACTATTTCAAGGGTTCATTACACAAAATTTGTAGCATCGTGTTACTTTTGCTTAACGGAGATCAGCTTAAAAAGGTGTTTTCAAAAATCGACCCTCAAGAGAGTTACTGGGCGTTACAAATAAAAGATAATCATTGTTATCATATTGGCTATTGGATCTACAGACTTAAAATTCAACTATTTTTTTGTTGTTGCTCTGCTGAGATATGCAAAAAGCATTTCTTTGATTAATTTGCAATTCACGTAAAATTAACTCATTAAAAGCTTCCTTATTCTTCAATCTGTATTGTTTAATTTTCAAATTCATGCTTTCAAAGAATGAGTATACCAGCTAGTACATATATAAGCCACAGTTTGCTGTTTCTTTAAACGAAAAAGAAAAGCGTTGAAAATAATGTACGTATTAGTAGAAGTATTTGTGTGCAGAGAGAGAGAGCAGAGACAGTCTTAGGATTATGGAGGAGCCCTTAAATCCCTCAGAAATATATTGGGAGTCAGAGAGGAATGTTCAAAGTCTTGGGGTCCGTGACATCAGGGGGATAGTTAAAGAGGGACCTCTGCGATCTAAAGTTTAAGAACCACTGAGTTAGTTCATCTTTAAAAAAGGGAAAGTCACTTTATATATATTATCAAGGCAAAAATAGAAGGCGATAGGAAAGTATATTGAGAAGAAAACAGGTAAAAAAAATGCACACACAATTAAAACATCCAAACCTATTGAAGCAATACTACTTCTGCCAGATAATAACCGTATTGAGACCTCTAAAAATGAGAGGACAGTTATTGTATACGAAAAGTCAATTAGTGCTGATAATATTTTTGGAAAAAATACATATCTAGAACTAGAAATTTAAAGATCTAATTTGGATTTTTCAGTGTCCTGGAACAGTACCCTACATTCACTCTTGATGATGACATACATGATCTAACGCGAGCAGTCAATCCATGTGATTATAAAGCAATAAATATTTGTTTGCAACTTTATTGCCCACTCTATAAAAAAGGACTTTCTCCTAAAATTTTGCGCTGTATGACGCTGGAGACTATAAATAAAATAATCAAATTCTTATATACGATGGATCGTGTTAAACTCATTCTCCAAATGTCGAGGTAGGGGTATTTTGTGAATTATTTGCTTTTTTTATATCCCTGTCGGACATTCTGGAACTGCTTTTGATGGTGAGATAGCTGCTATTGTGATAGCTTTACAATAACTCCTAGTTAGAAATTTGAATTTGTTAAGGTTTTGATATTTTCTGATTCAAAGGCAGCTATTCAAGCTTTTTCTTATGATACCACTGCATATATTACAATTTGAAACTTTTCGGCAACACCTTAGGAAGAAAGATATCCTGATTACTCTCCTTTGGATTTCAGCCCATTGTGGTGTAGATGGCAATGAACAAGTTAGCTGAAAATGGATCAATTATACCACAGAAGATTAAAAGTGATATTTCTTATTCAACTGCTAAACGTATTATCAAACACGCTGCATCTTTTAACTGCAACTGCGATCTTATGAGCAGAAACTTCTCAAAAAGTGGTTGAATACTTTTAAGGAAATATTCCTGACTGGCCTCACCCTATAGTTGGAGTGACATTGCGCCAAACTACTTGACATGATTTTTTGGCGTCGCTGTTGTTTCAGCTTGGCATTTTTTCAAACCCAACCTGCCTACTTTTCAGTAAAGATATTCCAGAATGAGACCGTTTTTGATGGTGCATTGAATTGCGAGGAAACTTTGAGATTGAGAGATATTGAGTTGCGACGCTGCGCATGGATCAATGACTTTAAGGCCTCACAGGACTCTTAAATTGCAAATTTTTTAATTTTTTGAAAAAAAAATATATACCGTAAAGTCTGAATATTTCTGAGTATTTTGGTATGAAAACTGTGTTGATACTGTGAAAACTTGCAAAGTTATTCAGAAATAAGTAGTGAAATTTAAAGGAAAATTATATCTCTTTCTTATGTTTATAACTTCATTTTTCGTAAAACAAAAAAAAAGTGTGGCGTCCACGCAGGATTTCTCAAAAACTATTTATGATATCAATTTTAAATTTATACACGTGTTGAAAATAAGACACTTCATAACGTATACATATGTTTTCAAAAAAAATTAATAGAAGTTTTTTTTATTTGAATTTGAATTTATTTTTTTCTTAAAATTTTTAAATTTTCGTTTTAATTGTATTTAAAAAAATATTTTTTCCTTTAAATTTCTTAAAATTGTGTATAATTTCAAAAGTGAACATTTTTATACCAAGTAAAATTAATTTACTAAATTTTGTTCGATTTTGTACTTCAGAATCCTGCGCGGTGTAAAATACTGCTTTTCATATTTTTAAAAAACTGTCCATTTTTTATTACTTAATAACTTTTTAAATTTTTATCTCAAATTCTCTGAAAGTTTGAGAAATATTGCAAATATATATAATTATCATGTGGTAAAAATTTCAAATTATTGTATTGTTTTATCGCTGAGTTATATTGGTATGAAGAAGGATGTTTTTTCCAGTGCATGGATATTTGTTAAGGATATATATATATTGTTCAAATTTTCAATCTTGAATATAAAATACTTTTTATCCAGAAGTTGTATTTTTTTTCTAACCTTGTAGGGGAATGTTAATTTAATTTGCGTTATTTTTGGCTTAGTAATAACTACCTGCAACCAGTACGTTTTTATAACGAAGTTTTAATTGGTTTCAAATAAATTTTCTTAGACTTGTTATGGATGACACTTGATGATAATACAGTTTTTTAAAATATTAATTCATTAATTAAATTTAATAAACGAAAAAAATATTTGTTAACTTTGCATGAATTGACTTTAATTTTTTAAAAACATATTACTTGTTTACTTGCAATTGGAAAGCAAATATTTTTACTTTTGAATTATATTTTTTGTTACATTTCTTATAGCGCTTCGTAATTTGATGCATGTTTGCATTAGTCAAACATGACTTACTTCTAATATTCTGCTTTGCCATGTGCTTAGACAAGGGCTGCGTCTCAGGGTTTGGCAACCTTATAGGTAAGGTATGGCAAACCAATATACAGCTCAGTGTTCCATGAATTAGGAAATATTTGAAACAATGATCCCTCGACAATGTATCCAGATTTAAGGAATTGAGGCAAAAAATACAGATGTAGAGATTTATTTTATATTAACTGTACCCTGCCACGAGTTGGTATGGCTCAGTACGATTAAAAAAGGAATGAGAAAGCACACATTTCTAATATTTTAACCATTTGTACTTCAGTACGATTCTTTGCATTTGCACTTAAGGTAGGATTATTTTTCTAATATATATATATATATATATATATATATATATATATATATGTACCTTTTCATGCCATTAGATATTACACTGAATCCATTTAGCTCGTTCTTGCCATCACCCATAATTTATGTTGACTATTTGTGAATAGAAGCAAGGTGACAGTTTTATGATAAATTTATCCTTTCATTTTGAAAGTTGGTACGAATAGCTACAATTTCTATTCCAAACGATGTTTATTGGAAACGTGAATTGTATTTCCTGGTGTTAGACTGGAAATGCTTTAATTCCATAGTATATTTAGCAATCAAAGTTCAAAATGTCTTTGGTCGTTCTTCCAATTTGAGGCACTTTAATTTTTCTAGTGGTACAACACATACCTCTTGTTTCTCCATTAAATTTCAGAGCCTTGCAATTAGGACATACTTCAGTCATTGTGCCGATGAGAATATTCTGGCTTAAAATATAATCATCAGCTGGGTTGTACCGAATTCTAGATGATTGTAATTATGTGTTACTGTTTTGCCCAAAGTTATGTTTGATGTTGTTTCTCGTTGATATTTTTCAGTCATACGCAGCCTAATGTGTTCCTTTGTTGAGAACAGAGCTGATATGATGTTGTAAAATGATAATGCTGTGCTCAGAAGCATTCATTGTCAAGTCTGGCTGCTCGTTGCTCTGCTGCTTCCTCGGCGAGTATTTCAACCATTCTTTGTCTGATTTTGCTGGTTCTCTGATGCCTGTTCTTCCTTATTTTTATCTAGGCGAGTATGATGACTTGGAATTTCTTCAACGCATTATTTTTATGTACTGAAGCCAATTGACAGAACTTAAAAAAGAAAAGGTTAAAATAAAAACGTATGAAATTGCAATTTTTTTGTTTAAAAAAAGAAGGGAAAAACAGGGACAAAAAAGTAGGGAAAAATAAAAGCAAAAAATGTAAACCAAAATATAACTTCAACCATAAATCTACCAACACAGCCCAATTTCAATGCAATGAGAAACAGAATATTTTATTCCATTCAACAAATCACTTCAAAGAGGTTAATTTCACTATATAATTTGAGGTCAAATGAGCATTAATTGACAGAGCTCAATTTCCATCAATTGCACTGAGAAATAAGAAAGGCAGTTAAAAAAATAATTAAAAAAACAAAAAATATAAAATATACTTGCATAAAATCAGCACTGCAATAAAAAACGCAGTTCAATACCTATGCACAGTGTAGTACAAAATAACTAAGGTGACTGCCTGTTTATTTTTGCAAAATATCACCAATAATTAAAGCATATAATTAATAACAAGAGTTACAGTTTACAACTAAATCAAATATGTGCATTGTTTGCAATTAGAAATTGGCTGCCTTTTTTCTTCATCTCCAACAGAGTTAGGAAAGAGTTATAAATCACTTAACTGAAAAAATTTTTTGTTGAATATGCAAGGAAAATTTAAATATGAATATGGATTTCACAGCAGAAATCTACGACAAAGTCTTGATAAAAAATGAAGTTTTTTCAATTCTAAATTTGACCGGCACTTGCAATCCTTATCAACAATGTTCAGGGTCTACCTTTAAAATTGAGCAGCTTAGGTCTAGACATTGATTGCTCCTCACATGGAGAATTATTTGTCGTGTGTTCTACAGTATTCGGTGATGGTAAGTATGAATTGAATGCAAACTGAGGAATTAATACTGGGACAAATATTCTATTGTTTTTAAACCATAAGAGCTTCTTCACAGAAAAAAAGACAATTTAATACACATTGAGGCCTCTTCTATTGAGAGAATGTAAATAGTTTTAGGTTCACAACATAAAGACAAAAACAAAACCTTATAACTTTAAGAGTATTCCGTTAATAAATAACAAATGCAATCTGTTAGGAAATTTTCTGTTTACGCATATAGTACTATATATGTTTTTCATTAAAAAAAATCATACCTTAAGGACAAACGATTAAATGTATCAAAATGTATGCTTTTTTATTCCTTTTATTGTTTTAAACCAGACTGGACCACAGAAACGTGTGGCAGTGTACAGTTCGTTTTTTTAATAAAAAAATCATAGCTTAAAGGCAAATGATTAAAGATATTAGAAATGTGTGATTTCTCCTTTCAAACAGACTAAGCCCTAGCAACGCGTGGCTGGATATATATATATATATATATATATATATATATGGCTAGTTATAACAAACTTAAATCTAAAAGAACTATCAAATACAAAATAATGTTCAATATTTTAATGAAAAACCATAAACAATTCCAAACAAACACAAAGTATAGATAAGAAAATCTTAATTTAGCCATTTGTATTTCAGGATAACATCAAATAAAATTTTGAAATTCCACCACATAGATCCTTTTTAATCAATCTAATATATCACCGCCCCAACTCTAACAACTATTTTGGCAGAAAAATCCGTATCCAAGGGCAGAAAAATATTATTTTATTTAAACAGGTATAGCACGATTTCCCATTATTGAATGGCATTTGGCGATGTCTTCTGATTTGAGGTAAATGGTGAACTCAAAAAAATGTACCCTCCTAATAATAAAAATTATATAAAAATTTAATTTAGAATTACTGGAGAAAGATTTAATTTATATGAGTACGCTACTCGTTTTTGGCATGATTTTGAAATCACCCAACTCTCTTTTCACACAATTTAGAAATGATACGTTTTGCAAATATACTTTTTCACAGAAAGTTTTGTTCTAGAACGAATTTCTCTTTTTCCTCCCATTCTAATTTTAATCAGAAGAAGGTCGGTTGATGCACACATATATGTGAGAGACTTGATCCATATATATATGCCATGGCTTTTTTACTTTATATTCTCGAGTTTCGGAGAATACTTGATTTTTAAAATCACTTTTTCCTTTATTTTGTTGTACTCAATAGCACTTCATTCTTCAGTATATTGTATTTTGCATTAAAGTAATCAGTTTGCAAGATGCAATAAATACTTTTAATAAATTTCTAAGAGTTGATGTTTTCAAGTTAATTTTTTTTAATTCAATGGTTACACTTCCAGTATTATCAGGGTAATATAGCAGTAATGAAAATACGCCGCATAATGCAAATGTTTCAATGTAAACCCATGAACAAAAGAAATTTGACTATTGTGAAGGCATGGAGAAAGTTAATGATTATGGATTACACATTACGCATGCTTTTTCGCTATTAAACAGTTATGCTAATCGATTTTGAATGCATGTTGGAGAAAGATTTTCCCAGCATGCATCAAATTGGAAGTTTTGTAATACAAAAACCAGTTGTGTGGTCCAAAATTATAAGTCTATCAAATGAAACTGGTGGCGAAAGTTTTAATTACATGCAAAAACACTAAAATAATAAAAATGAATCGTTTTTGTTTTATAAATATGTAACATAGATTTCTTTCTTACATTTTTTGCACAGTTTTCTAAGGAAAAAAATCTACCGTTGCAAAAAACGGTTGGGATTAATTGATGTTAAAAGATTTGAGAGCTTGTTTTATCAATCTGAAAGCATAATTAAAAAAAATATTACAATTTTCGCTTACTAAACAGGCAAGTCAATTTCGCATACAATTACCTGAAAAATATGTTTATAATATGTAATTTTTATGTTTAAAATGCTATTAAAACAAAATAAGGTAATAATTTGATAAAACCGTTAAAGGTAAACCGTTTTTTGGAAAATGGAAGTTTCTCGTGTAGCGATTTTAAGGTTATATCCTTTGAGAAGCTTTAGCCTGTAGGTGAAGTCTAAATATATATTTCTGAATACCGCCTCTTCGGATACGTCATAACCTGCGCGTGAATCCCCTTTACAGTTCTAAATGCATGAGCACGCTTTAAAAGCTTTCTTATGCAATGACGGTTTAATGTTTTTTTTCTGATGCCACCTGTCTGACGAAGTCAGATCGAGGCCCAAGAAATTCATCGCGATAAGTGGCTGGATGTATGCCTGTCGTTGGCCTTGGTCTTGATCTCCATACAGGTGACAGTACGATTTAGCTCGGGAAGTTCCCGAAGGCACGATAGATGGCCACACCACCTACCTCCACCTCCACAATTTAGGCATGGAAATGAAGGGGAGGGAAATATTCCCCAGTCCCCTGAACTCATGATTCAGCCCACAAGACCTTAGGACCTACTGATTTAACGATCACTTAATCTTTGTGTACCCGGAGGGTGTTTGGTGACATCGGACATCGAACCCAGGATTTCCGGTCTGGAGTCCGATGCTCTAACCAAAAGGCTGCCCATGATCCCACACTTTATTGTAGTTGTGTTGAAGAAATGTGGTACTTAAGTAATTTAATAAATACAGTATTTAATAGATATATTAAAACACTATTTTTTCGGATGAAAAACATCTCTCTTCGGGGCTGATGAGGAATAATTAAATGACGAAGAGCATAACAGCAAGTATTATTCCCACACTGAAGTCGATCCTGATTTAGCAGAGGGAGACATTGTTGAAAACAAATGTTTTATATGTAAAGATGCAAAAACCTTTGGGAAGAACGTAATTTTAAAGGAGACAACTGGTATACATGATATTCACGTTCAGACGAATTTTTGAAAGAAAAAAACTATTGCTGGGGCAATAAGAGAAAATAAAAAACTAATTCCAAAATTTTCGAAATTAATGAATTAAGAAGTTGATTCCTAAATGTTTCGTTTTAAAAAGACGCAGTTTAAAAAAAAAAAAGAGACAGTGAAAACATCGCACTCACTCACGACGAGATTGAAGGAATGTATAAACAATGTACTGCATGCCCTTATAAAAAAACTGAATTTACGTGTGAAAAATGTAATAAACCTATTGCATATCTCACTTTTCTTCCTTTTTAATTTTTGTATACAAGTTTGACGGTAAAAACACAATGTAAACACTCTTGGGTATGAGATACCATGCGCGAGAACTTTCGATCGTTTTTTTGCACAAGCGATGCCGGGTTACTAATAAATAAAAAGAAAACAGTTAAAATGGGTTATCAACAACATTCTCATAATTGAATTAAGTTATGATTCTTACGAAAAATTGGAGCAATTGGGTTTTAAATGCAGATTACTTGATAATAGACACGTATAAATTTAAAATTCAAATTTACATGAATCTTTTCTTGCACGTCATGCACATGAACACCAAGTAATTAGAATTAGATAAAAACATAGTCCGTTGAATAATGCATGTTTTTTTAAAGGACATATTTCGATTTAAAGATAGAACACAGATTTTCGAGAACTTTTAGAAAAAAAATATTTTTAGCGGAATCCAATCACCCATGATAATCACCCCATAATTTTTTGCATTTGCGTTTTTTTGAATGAATCACTAAAAAAAAAAAGATAGAAAAAAATCAGAGAATCAATTTTCTGAAACGACGGAGATACTCCGGAAGTCTATGAAAAAATTCTTAAAAAATAAAACCATTTATTTTTATTTGAGAAATCAGCCTTAATAGTTTGCACATTTCCCAAATGATTTCCAGTCGAAGTCCACATGCCAGTGAAGAAAATAGTTTGAGTGAAGTGAATGTAAACAATCCATATGAGGATACAAAAAAGAAATCGGTAGTAAATGATCAATCTACGTTAGCCAATTATTTTAATTCTTTTAAAATTAATTAATTTAAATGCTTAGAAAAAACATTTTCTATTTATTGGAAAATTATGTACTTTTATGCGTTGATAGATGGCAATTTTGAGTCACTTGTGTGAAGAGTCTGGTCTGGCATTGAGTGCGGCTTGTGAATTTATCTGAATTAATCGTCTTTAATTAACCTTATTTTTCGATCTTTTAAACCTTTAAAGTAGCAAGTACAACTTTTATAATATTCCGTTCTTCAAATTTAAAGTCCATAAAAGTACTTGTTATGTTTAATAAGATAATAACAATTAAAGTGAGTTACGCTTATATAGTTACACATACGATGCATAAAGAAACGACCATAACATCGCAGCAATACGGAAAATACGTGCGAGGTTTACCCCCTATACTTGGGAGAAGATGCCACAGGATTCAGAAATGAAGGAAATTAACATTATTTTTTTTCATTTTATAACGCTGTATATTATAGTATAAAATATAACTACAATTAATAATTAGACTGTGAGGATGACACAGGGGATCTCCATAGAATTAATTAGGATGTGCAGGGCTGAAGTCGACTACGACATCAGTTATTGTTGTTTAACATTTAATTTATTAATGTTTATCTTATCTTTTTATTTACTGTGGTTGTTGTGGCTTTGTATGGAGGAAGGTGCCACAATTAATTGAATTTCTTTAACATTAAATTTCTTATTTATTTTCATACTAAGAAGGGAATTAACTTATATAACCAATTAAATATTGAAAAATACGGTTTATGTTTTTTATGGTTTTGTCATTTCAATTTTAATGTACTAAACCAAAAATTCTGAACTGTGGCGTCTTCCCCGAATAGCCTTATACATTTTTTTCTGATCATGCTTGAATATATTATATACAGTTTGCATTGATCTACACATTTCATACATAAAAATAAACTTTATACACAACATTTCATGCTCAATTACGTATAAAGGTATCTTTACATACATACAATCGAGGTTAAAGTATACTTTAATTTGAATATTTCTACATATCAGCAGTGCAAATAAATATAAAGAAGAAAATCAAGAACACTGTGTGTGTATATGATATAAGACACTGGCATGAAACAGGGACAATAATCTGTATAAATAAAAATATAAGTTTGTGTGTGTGTGTATTATGCCTTCCTAAGCCATTTATCCAAATTCGATGAAATTTGGGGAATGGACCGCGAAGGGTTTCTGAGTTATTTAAATTGAACACTCTGATGTGCGCAAATACATATGATTTCCGAGTGGAAAAATCGGAGTGTATTTGGCATATCCAAAAGTGAATGGGTGCACGCGTCTTTTCAATCTTCAAAGCAAAAACAGAAAATAAAGGTAAAGTGATGGAAAATGCCTAAGTGGCCGTAAACGACTCAACGATATTTTATCTACACAGCATGAAAATTGTTCTTTGGGTTGCTTATTTCCATCTTCTGTCATCAAAAAGAGCCCTAAACATGGAATGTATCCTGAGGGTATAAATTCATGGTTTAAGTTTCAAAAGGCAGACGCTGAATGTAACGAAATGGACCATGATCATAAGCACATACACACGTGCTGTATACTATGATGAATTAAAGGAAGCAAAATTTTCGAGATTTAGTTGATCCTATGTTATTACCAAATTGCTTATATGGAAAGACTCAGAACCCAAATGAGTCAGTTAATAACAACATATGATCAGTGTGATTACAAAATTTATATTATTTGAGTTAAAACTCTAAAATATTAGGGGTAAATATGTCTACTGCGTAGTGCAATATGAGTCATGTACCAAATTACTTATCTTAAAATGTTGTGATATTGAACCAAGTTATAGCTGCGGGCCATGCTTCAAAATATTAGATACAAGTAGGATTCATGTAGCCCAACAAAAGCATCTTAAGATTCAAATAGAAAAGGTTGATTGTTAAAAATTAAGAAAAAAAGAAAAGAAAATTTTAGAAGAGTCTTTTGTTGAATCAGAGGGTAAAGAAAATACTTCATATATGTTTCTGGAAAGTACTAAAAACAATAAAAGCACAAAAATTACAAATTTTACTCTAAAGCCTGTTTTCTCAAAATGCAATATTTTTCACTTTATGTACCTTTTTTTTTTTCAAAAACTACTAGTATACATTCCTAAATTTTCAGTGAGTATACTTTTAACATGTTCACACATTTTAATGGAGGGAATTAGATATATTTAACAAATATTTGTGTAAATAAGGTTTTTTAAACTAAATTTTAAGAAAATATAGGACTTTTTTAAAAAAATCATATAATTACTTATATTTTTAACAAAAAGAAAAGAAATTCTTAAAAAATTTATTGATAGGACACACAACATAACCTACTGTAAAAGATTTATCCATTAGAAGTAAGTCGTGTCTGATAAAAAGGTTCATAAACTTTCGCAATTTAACGTGAGCTCTTATAGAAGTGCCGGACAACATTAAGGCTGTCTTCGGCTAATGTTAAAGAATAGGGATCAAATTCCGAATATTTTTTCAGATTTAAAAGTATTCTAACTTTAATATTATATTCATGAATCACTATCCATTAGAGAATCACTTATTTTATTAAACTACTCATTTTTATCCGAGCTTACACATTTTTTTCTTTTATAAAATGTGTTTCGCATTTTTATCCCTATACCGTAACGCTAAAAGAGCTATACTTTTGCATTTTAAAAGGAAAATCTAATTATTTATGAAATAATCTGAAATTTTAAAAACAATAAATTATAAACAAATGCAAGAGTCACAATATCAAAATTTGTTATAAAAATTGATGTATTTTTTCCTTCTGAAAATGTGCTCCGCGTCAAATTCACGCCCTAGTACATATGCCGAAAACAGCCTTAAACAGAGAAATAAAATGCTTCAAGGCACTGATTCTTAAAATGCAGTCCGCTCTCTCATTTAACTTTGTGATTCCCTCTATTGCATTTGAAAGGCCTCGTGGAAAAATTGAAAGGTGTCCCATACTAGACTAGATTACTTACGAAGTATTTATTACTAATCCGCAATGAAGAAGCTCTTTTAGAACTTGTACTCTTAAGATAAGTATTCAGTCGGTGAGGGACGTTCGAAATTTTGAAGGATCGTGATGTCTCTCTGATACATAAAAGCGGAAGATAGGCGGGGGGGCGGTGATCGAAAGTTTAAGAACAACTGTCTTAGGGTTATAGAACACATTTGCGTGCACAAAAATAAAATTTAAAAAAAACCCGAGAAGATGCGTTTAAAATTTGTTAAAGCATAAGATTTGACTCTGACACACACCCACACCCACAAATCGCAGGAAAAATTCAAAATTAATTCAACATTAAATTTAGAATTCAAAGGCAAGCTTCCTAACCAAATAGAAAAAAAATTGCAAAGAACGTTTTTTTTAAATGAATGTTGCAGTCATTTTTAAAGATATACTATGTAAAGGATGTTTTTTTAGAGGTATAGAACTTTAAATTGCAATAAAAAAAACGATGTATTATTCGATTGACATGGATTTTTTTTATTCGAAAGATAATCTTGTGGCATTACATATTAAATATGATTTCTGGCATATGACTGCCACGAGTGGCTCGGATGTAGTCCAATCTGGACGTCCAATTTTCCATGACATTTTCCAACATTTGTGGCCGTATATCGGCAATAACACTGCGAATGTTTTCTTCCAAATGGTCAAGCGTTTGTGGCTTATCCACATAGACCAATGACTTTACATAGCTCCACAGAAAATAGTCTAGCGGTGTTAAATCACAAGATCTTGGAGGCCAATTCACAGGTTCAAAACGTGAAATTAGGCAGTCACCAAACGTGTCTTTCAATAAATCGATTGTGGCACAAGCTGTGTGACATGTTGCGCCGTTTTCTTGGAACAACAGCTCCTGGACATCATGATTGTTCAATTCAGGAATGAAAAAGTTAGTAATAATGGCTCTATATACCGAGAGAGATTACCATTGACTTTAACGTTGTGGCCTTCATCGTTTTTGAAGAAGTACGGACCAATGATTCCACCAGCCCATAAAGCGCAACAAACAGTCAGTTTTTCTGGATGTAACGGTGTTTCAACATACACTTGTGGATTAGCTTCACTCCAAATGCGGCAGTTTTGTTTGTTGACGTAGCCATTCAACCAGAAGTGCGGTTCATCGCTAAACAAAATTCGCTTATGAAAATCGGGAACAACGGCAATCTCGTGTTGGGCCCATTCGACGAATCTACGCCTTGCTTGATAATCGTTTTGATGAATTGCCAAACCAAACTGAGAATAAATCACTTGACAGCCGTTAAATCGGTCGCCATCTTGGAAAGTAATGCCAACTTAAACTTCTATACCTAGAAAAAACACTCTTTAAATATATATATATATATATATATATATATATATATATATATATATATATACATAGTTTTTATTTAATCATAAACTATAATTACAATGTTTACTTTAAAACAGGGGCAAAAATGGTACAAAAATTTTATGCGACTCATTGTGAAAAGTTCGCACACGCTTAGGTATTTCTACGTGGGTTTTATCTGTAATATATGTTTAACCGTAATAAACATCCACAATAAATTTGAATATAGCGATACAGAAAATTTAATTCAGTAGCAAATTAAAAATAATATATGTATGTAATTACACGGTAAATTATACATAATCTGCAATCTACTTATTAAGTTTTTTAATTAATCTTTATTAATCCTGTTTAACTATGTTTTTGTGTTTACTTTTGATATGAAATGTTATTAACAACGAAATATTCCAGGTTTAAGAACCAGTGTCCACCCAGCCAGTGGTTGGGGATTTCACATTCGACTTGTACTCGAGTGGGATCGTGTATTGATGCGAGACCATTAAATTATAATTTCACTCTAAATAACCCAAGTTCAGATTTATTTAATCGCTTCATGGCCAATGTAAAATGAACAATGTTTTACCTGAATTACTCAAAGATTAGCCCAACATTAAGTTAAGTGTTATGATTAAATTTATTATTTTACATTTAAAATTTTACATTTACGAAAAAGAATACAATAAGAAAAAAACTTAACTTTAAATGAGAATGAGAGTGGCCTGGCTGGCGGCTGGACGGTCTGTGTCCATGGAGGGGAGAGGGTAGTAATTGATTCTCCACTACAAGGCGTTATGGGGTGGAAGTTGGATGGGGAAAAAGTCTGCCGAAAAGGGCGCACGTCTCATTAAATAGTTAACGGAATCGCGCCTTCAAATTCTTGGGCAGAACTCGCTGCTGTCTTCCAAGCTAAGTTTCTCTCTCTCTCTCTCTCTCTCTTTAATTAGATATTTTCAATCACGCAAAGTTACATTCCACAAGATTTACGAGATTTTAGACCTCAACAAGGGATCTAAGATCTTGGCACACTCCCTTTCCGAAAAAATGCAACGACGTCCGCTCAAGGGGTACTAATATAGAAATTACCAGAAAACAGGGAACCGTCCAGCGTCCCATTAGTATCTTCGGAAGAAGACGGACTTCCCCCTAAAATGGATTTCCGTCTTGAAAAGAAAGCAGAGAGCCCTTACTGTTCTATACCGGGGTAATCGTTTGTAATAAAGTCTGTATTCTTTTGTGATTGCACTGTTTTTTTTCGGTTCATCTATCTATCGTCTTTCAAGTGTTTGCTAGGATGAAACGCACAACAACAATATGTATGAGAGTGAAGAACGTACTTGGGTATTTGCTAGTTTAAGAAACACACAGCTTTAAAGTAATTTCTTGCAAATATTAAGTCTTTGTTCGCTTTTGTTTCTTTATTTAAAAAAAAGGCAGCATATAAATTTATTTCATAAGCATTCTGATTTTCACGGCTTCTTTACATTCCGCTGTAATAAATGTGCTTTATTTTATAGTTTTGAGTTCACGTTTAAAAAATAAAACTGATGAAAAATTTTCACCAAGTTTTGAGTTTTTATAAGCTTTTTACTCTTCGTTTATGAACACTTATGACTTTTACGGCTTTTTAAGGGAACATATAATTTCATTATTTTCTCCGCTTACCAGTATTTTAACGACGACTCTAAAATTCAAATTCAAAATGGAAACTGGTGTATCAACTTCATCCTCATAACTATTGTAGAGATGAACAATCTTTGCTATTAAAGTTTTTAGAGTGCTCTTGGAAAATTTACGAAATATTTGCTTTTAGGTAAAAAAAGGCTCATATACGTGCGGTCAATGTTAAGGTTTATTGGCACTAATTTTTTGAAACTATAATGCAGTCTTAAATATAAAATTATTTTAAGAAACGAAAAATGTATGCCTACGTTTGTGAGAAATTTTTCAAGAAAAAATAATGCGTAATTATATTTAAACACCATTATATGGAAAAAAATGGGAAAAAGAATATTTTATTTGAAATATCAAATTCGATCATTTTTTTTCAAACGTTTTAGAATTGAAAGGGTTGAGATAATCAATATATTTTTCTTACACTGTGGTAAAATTTTCGTTCTTGTATGAAGAAAAATCAAAAATATACTCCAAATTATTAATTTATAGCACGCCAATGCTCTCGGGGGAGCCTGTAACCCCTAGAGATCGCGTCCCCAGGTGCCGGATAGGGGAACGCCTTCAGTGGTTTCCACTGGTGGTAGAAGGGAAATAAAGTACCTTCCGCGGACCAGCAGGTAGAAGTCCAACCTCCTGGAGGCTCTAGCAACCCCATCTACCATGGACTGCGCAATATTGAACTGCACCGAGGCCCAACTAACGCCAGACCACATCCTAGAATGTCCGGCCCTTACTCCACTTATTATACGGCTCGGAATGGTGCCACTAGCTTCGGAGCTACACGAGGTTCTTTAGAGCGCTGATGCGCCGAGACTTGCGGAGGCGGTTCAGAGAGCTCACGACATTATCTGATTGTCCATGGACACGACAAAAAAATGAAATTACTGTAAAAAGCATAGCAGTTACAGAATAAAATTGTAAGTTTTCTCAAATGTAAAATGAAACATTGAAATATTAAACATGTTTGGACATAATGGTGCTCAATGCACTAACTCTACTACAAGTCTTTGAATTATATTTTACGCCATTGTATTCTGTAAACTCTTACGTTTTCCTCAGAAGGGCATAGTAAAAATTTTTAAAAAAATTAAATAAAGTAGCATGGTACATGTTCATGTATATATGTATAAATATATATATATTGGACAGTGAAACAGAGTTAAACAGTGTTTTGAGAGATCTCAACCTTCCCTTTCAGAGGAAACTTTCGACATAATAGCATAGGAGATAAACCAAGGCAAAGGCCCAAAAACCCACGTGTTTGTATATAACATCAATAGAATAAGAATTGGAAAATAAAATTACTATAGGAATCCGGACGAAATAGACAAATATAAATACGTATAAACAAAAAAAAATTGCATAACACACACACACACACACATATATATATATATATATATATATATATATATATATATATATATATATATACATATACACTTATGGGCATAAAATTAGAGCACCGTGAAGAAGTTGTCAAAATGAAATGGAATTTTACATTCGTAATGACAAATTTGATATAAGTAAATGATTAGAATATCAAAGAAAAATTATCCTTTATTTCTGAAAAAAAGACAAAGGAATGAAGGATTTAATACCTGTTCAACCCAATCTAGCGGAAATATACGTTGCGATAAGATCGGCCATTGAGGCATACAAGTACTGCATGATATTTTGAGACATTTCGTTCCATAATTGCTGTAACATTGCTTCTAGTTCGTTCAAACTCGTGGGATGCCCAACTCTCTGTACCAAATGATGCCAAATGTGCTCGATTGGAGGAAAATCTGGGGATCGGGAAGGCCAAGAATGCGTAATAACAGTGCAGAGACCGCCTTGTGGTACCCTGACCATGTGAGATCGAGCATTGTCTTGTCGAAAACTGGCTCCTGAGAACCGTTGTATGAGTGGCAACACATGCGGTTGCAGGATGTCATGCACATACAACTGGACTGTCATGATGCCACAGATCAATACTAGGTGTGACCGTGTAATGTAGCCAATGTTACCCCATACCATCACACCAGCTGTGGGAGTGGTGTGTCGCTGTAAAGCAAAAGTAGGATTGAGGCGTTCCTCAAGGAGGCTCCACACACGAACACGATTATCATCATTGTTGATATTGAATCTGGATTCGTCCGTAAAACGGACCTGGTTTTATTCAGATGCCATCCGGTTTCCTAGTGCGCGGCACCACTCCAAACGGAGGCGTTGATGGGTGGGTGTCAAAGGCATCACACGTAATGGGTGTTTCTATCCCAATTGTCCTTCAGCCAGACACCTTCTTATGGTTCGAGAAGACACAAGGTCACTAATGAAGGTACTGCCAGTACCTGGATGGCGGCCGATAAAGTAGTTGGCTATACGCGTTTATTTCTTACGACGTGACGGTCTTCTCGAGACTGGTCTGTCGAGGGCGTCATGAGCCTGGGCTAGGTGTAAATGAGATCTCTCGGATCCACTGGTCCCAAAACCTCCTCGCAACACAATCAGAACGGCCTAATTGATCAGCTACTCACCTAGCTGACCACCCAACTTCCATCATGCCAACGATTCCCCCTCTCTTAAACTGTGACATCTGCTCATATAGTCTTCGAAAACTGCTTAATGGCGTGTCAACCTCTGCTCTTTCATTGTAAGTGTTTAAGAACACTCGAACAAATTTTGGTTACCTTTTTTATACTCCACGGAGAGCGCCGTTAAATGCCTTTTACCGGCTATACGTAATGTGCAATCACGCTGCATTTCTAATCATTGGCATATCTCTCCAACATCTATCTTCATACAAAGTTTCGTTACGATCCCGCAATTATTTCTTGGTGCGCTAATTTTTTGTCAATGAGTGTATATCTATGATGAATCCCCAGTCCTTCATGTGTCAGTTAGGATAAACCTCCTAACAGAACAGCTCAACGCATCTCCCGCATAAGTATTTGACTTCTACTTCGGCGGAATTACTGAAAACTTGTGGTGGAATGACGCACTGGCTCCCGATTGACGCTGAAATCGGACTTGTCTCTGCCATGGCTTTGAGTATGGACTGTTTTGATGAACAATGGAATAAAGTAGGATATGATCAACCACTGCTTTTGATTTTGGACAGGCTGTCAATCATTAAGAATTACTCCAATACATGATATTAGCCGGCAGGATTAATTGTTTTCACATTGTTTCGACTAAAAATCAATATTCCTCAGAGAGTCCTTCTAAACGCCTGCGTCTTTGCGGAAACCCGCTATTTGCCAAAAAAGAGTTATCCTCATCTTTACCAAGGATTGCTAAGGTAAATTGCTTCTTTGTCAACCAGAAAAATGTTACCTATTTCTCTTTGGAAAGTCTAGGTATAATAGGTAAGCATTCATGGTATAGGCACACTAAACCATCAGTCGTCTGAATTTTAATGGAATTACTCTGTTTCAAAGATCTGCATAGTTTTCAAATATGTAACTCAGTTCTTTATCCGCAGCACTATCTACTGCTTTCTGATTGGAGTCTAATGTTAGTTGACATATTTCTCCACAAACTCTGAACTGAACAGGTACATTCTGAGCAGTTACACGACGTAAAATATGAAATGCGCCATGAAGTCTTCCAAACTAACCCAATGGTTCTAATTTTAAATTGATTGCAGAATCGTTATTGAATCGATCTATCAAAATTTCAAGAGCAATATCTGGCTTGATTTGGCTTAAAGCAAGAGCTACAACAAAAAGAAAAGCTAAAGCTTTACGTAAAATATTAACTCTATTTTCGCGAGCTTGGATGATTAAGTCTGATGCTATTTAGAAGCTTTCAGGAGTGTTCAATTTGTAACATCTATCTATTTTATCTACTACTGCTTCACGTGGAAACTTTCTTTCACCCAGTTGTTTTGCTTTCAAAACTTCAAATGCATCAACTATTTCCTGATACATGGCATTTTTGAAGCACAAGTCTATACTTAAATAATACGATTTTAACTGGTCAAGAAAACCTTCAAATTCAGGATTTTTATAGAAACTAATCATTATGTCTTGTTTTTTAAGGTACTTTATAAGATGCATGGCAACCGGACCACAAACAAAGCTTCCAGATACACAGCTGTTTATTTTGTTTATGAAGCCTAATCATCATTTGAACACATGCATCAATGTCTTCAGAATTACCTTCACAAGTACGAATAACTGTTTTAAGATCTTTCGTAAAAGTCATAGATGGAACTCTGAACTATTCAAATTGACTTTTCTTTCGATTATAAAAGTTCTCTCTCATACTTCTAAGGCAACTGATGGTTTTTTGTCTTGCATCCACATATTTGTCAATACCAATAAATTGCTCATTAGGCAAAAAACGAACACACATTTGTGTAACATTTCTTTTTTTCATGAAATAATCTGGAAAAATTTGAACTTCCTGTTAATCGTCTTAGAGAATTCATTTCATAATACTTTTCAATAATACGATTTTAAATACGATATATATATATATATATATATATATATATATATATATATATATATATATATATATATATATATATATATATATATATATATATCACCACAAATTTGAGAAAACCTCTGATTCAATCTCGAGTATAAGCAGTTCTGTTAACAACCTAATATCTCAGCATTCTAATAGTTTCTTAGATGAATTGATTATCGTTTAAAGTCACACATTTAAGCAATAAGATGGCTGTTGGCAATGGGTAGTAGAAATCTTAGTCAAAGTTGAAAGATGGGGTTAACCCTTACTCAGTCAACAGAAAGTTCTAAGATGAAAGGAATTGATATAAATAAAAGCAATGGTGTGTTTTTTATCATTATAATTGTAAATGTGGTTCAATTACACAAGAATGGCTTATTAAAAGAGGGTTCAAAAATGTTTCGTCCAAACGGAAATGAAACGGAAATTAGTGACAAAGGTTATGTGTCTCTAAGATTATTTGAGTTTTAGAGTGTCTAGCACGTAATATACTGTAACTTTGTGACGGGCTCATCGCGTTTTCTACTAAAATCTCCTCTTGGGTTCTTTGTGCCGAAAAGGCAAATTCTTTCCAACCAAATTCAGAAGCGAAACGTGAACATGCAAATTAGTAACCTTTTAAACAGCAGATGTTTAACGTAAGCGTATGACCTATTGGAAAGAGATTATGTTAGTCTGGTTTAAGCGCATGAACTTAAGGAAACGAAGAAAGCTGTGAATGAGTATGAAGCTATCCGTGACAGAACGATCGAGTCAAGGTGGATCCAATTCCACGCGAGTTATTCTAGAGATATAGAAGATCCGAGGGTATTGCGATTAAACAAGAAACTAAGGTAGGATAATTCTAGTATCCATTAGTAACTGTGATATAAACAGAGATTATAAATAGAAGGGGAAGTAAAATATAGTGGTTAAGATCGGGCTTATTTGGTAATACGTATTGTGGGTTTTCTCATCTCAGATCCGCTAAGTTATAATATAAATATTATCATTGTTAGTGTTTAAGTTAAGAGTTCTCAATAAATACATTTTAAGATCATGACAACACCTGGTTATTCATTCAATCCCACATCTCTAGGTCACGAAGATAACTTAGTAATAAGGTGTCACCCACGGGGAATACTTCACAACTTTTGTTGGAAAATTGAACAGCATTTTTAATGGTGAAACGACAGCGTGTTGATACGGAAGAAGTGATAGGATCGTACTATCGTAATATATAAAGTTACGTATTATATATTATAATTTATTTTTTAGATTTGCCCTATATAATATCATAGTTCGAACTTTTCGTTCATTAGGGTTTCACTCAAATATTTTAGGTGAAAAGAAATGGGGAAGAAATTAATCTACTGATATTAAAAATCATAAAACTATAGCACGCATAAGAAAGATAACAAGACATAAGAGCATTCTAACTCAAGAAATTTTATTATGATTTATGTTTGTTTCCTTTCTCCGGACTTTCCCTATTGTTTTATAGAGGAATTAGTAGTCAAACCGAACCCTCTTGAATACAAGCGCGTGTTTTTAATAATGGTAAAAGAAAACAACACACACCCATGACGAATAGTTTACGTGTGCTTTAGTCGTATGTTTATAATATGAGAACATTTATTGCTTATTAATGTTAAGGAAATGTGATGGTAAAAACCGCTATAAATAAAATAAACTTACTTATCATACTTTTTTTATTTAAATAATATGACTTGATTTATTGTTTGTTAGCTCTGTATGATGAGCACAAATGAGTGTTATCTGCAAAAAAGCTCGTAATTTTAAAACTGACAAGGGATAAGCGAATATACATGATACTATTCTAAAAATGTCCCGACGAACGTGAGAGATAAGTAACGTATACGTCAGACTGTTTCGTTTAAATCTTCAGTTGAACAAGTACTTGAAACCAGGAATAGACAGAAATTCTGGGCAAAAACTCTCTACCACTAACCACAGCTATTTTGTGAGAACAGGAACTTCACGAATAATTCTTCAAGAATAGACGAAATTGGGAACAGTTTGGTACTTTACAATTATTCATACACCTATTGATTGGTACAAATAACGATTAAAATCTAAAGTAGAAGCACACATATATGATGGTAAATTCCTATACTTTTTTCGAATGATATAGTGCGTTTAATTTAAAGGTTTATTTATTTCTTTGTCCTAAGTTTAAGAACTAAAAAGGAAAAAATGAGTATGTTATACATATAGAAATACGCACACACACACACTTATTTATATATGTGTTGCCGGTAAAGCGGAAAATCCGTTATTTCATAAAAAACTAGGTATTTTATGAAATAACAAGATCAATCCGTTAAAGTACATAAATTATTGAATTCTACAATGTCATTAAGGTATTTTATAGAATAACGATTGCTTGATCGGTATAGTATGAAATACGAAATAAAGTTCTTTGAACAGCTTCTAGCTGCTTTGGGAAGGACTTTACAGATTAGAAACTAGAGATGGCCGAATAAAAATATTATAATCTGCATATCAGTTCAGTATATGACAGCGAGAATTAATTTCCATTGTTGAAGTTCCATATATTGACACAACCCTTCAATTTGTTGCAAAAGATCAAAGTTGTGGTACTGAATAAGGATTTAAAAAGTGCTCGTGTAAAAAATAAATGTGTAATACAAAACAGTGTGTTTGTTTCAAAAATAATAAGTAATACTAAAAAAAGGTATATGTTTAAAAAATAATAAGCAATTCAATCCAAAGTGTCATTATAGCATACCTTGCTCTAATAATTAATGAAAAGTAAAATATAGGAATCTCATAAAATTGTAATTAATATTCTCTTACATTTTTGTTTTAAAAAGTGTGCACAATGTTTTTATGAAGAAATTGTTTATCTTCCCAGCATGTATTTTTGTTGATAATATTTAAATTATAATATATTTTTACGCATACTCTCTATTTTTTAACCTTTTCAGTTTAACTAATAGCAATAAGGCAATATAAAAAAATTATATCATTTCTGCTTTCCCTTATTATTTATCAATTATTTATCCGCAAAAGGAAAAAAATGTGTTTTTTGAAGAATTTTATCTATTTATGATCAGTTAATTTATAAAACATCTTTTAAATTGTTTTTTTTTTCATTTTAACGGTCTATTTTTAGTTATTTCATAGAATGAATATATAAAGTATAAAATTATTCATTTATTATATAGTTGAACTGATTCGCCTAATTATTTTATGTAATAGTTATTCGATGAAATAAATGAATTATACACTTAAACGGTAACATATGTATATGTATATATATATATATGTAATATAGGGTGCTTTTGATCAGAAATGTCCCGTTTTGCTTTGTAAAAGTTTATTCCAATAAATAACTTTAATAAAGAAGTATTCTCATATATATATTTATTGAGAATATTGCCCATAATTCTCTGATTTTATTGATGCGAAATATACCCTTCTATTTTTATTGCAGGCTGTCTTATAAAATTTCCAAAACACAAATCATAACTTTGTTTTCATATTACTGCTAGCAATTCTGTCTTTTTATTTTGGATATAAATCTGTCTTAAAAATTCAAAACTTCTAGCAAATATAGTTCAGAATTATTCGAAAAACAAATATAGAGTTTTATCTTGTGTTGTTATTTATTTTTTCATTGATATGGAGAGAAAGAACTCTAGATCCAAGTGAATAATATTTGAATTCGTTTATACAAAGCGAGATATCAGATAAAAAAGGCAAATATGTCACAAACGCTGCATTAATAATAAGAAATATGAGAAAAAATTTGAATTAAAGAAAATTGTTTTAGAAACTAATAACGTTAAAATATTGTTAGAGGGAATAAAACCATTTATTCGAGCAGGGGTGAGCAAATAGCGGCCCACCAAGGCAGTCAGAAATCCGCTTTGAATCGAAAATTCTTTCAGTCTGCGATCAAAGATTCGTCTTTATTTTTCACTATTCGGGAAAAAGAAGTATTTCTACTGAGAGATCATCTGAGGAGTTTGAAGGATGAGGTCATAAGATTTCACTATTTTAAGAAAATTGAGCCTAAATTCACACACACTTTTCTTTATTACTTCATTACTGCAGTTACTAACACGCCTTTATAAGTTTCACTTGTATGTAACGAAATCTTTGATCTCGAATTCTACATTTTTAAAAGGTGGGATTATAATAAATAATATAAATGCATTATTTAAAATAATGTATCCACATTAATTTTTTAATACATTTTTTCAAGATTGAAATAAAATGGGAATTTAAAGGCAAATAATAAGTAACTTTGTAGAAAAAATTCTTAAGACATAAAAAAAGAGAGAGGGAGAGTGGGGGGGTTGGTTACAATAATAAAACATCGGAGAGTGCTGTGTTACTATTTTTTTTTAATTATGTATAATTTATTTATTCACTTTTTAAAGTTGCAAGTACAGTCACATCATTGTGTACTTTCATTAAGGGGGGAGACTTATGTATATGGAAAAAACTTTTCTTTTTAATAAACGCTTATAAAATTGGAGATAAAAAAGGCTTATCGGCTGGAAAATGATTTTAAAAAGGCATCTTAATTGTTCGAAATTAAAATAGTCTTCCTATTTTATTTTATTTTTCGCTCTAAAAATTTATAATTTCGTTAACGAATTAATCCGAAGGTATTAATGACTCCGAAAATGTAAATTTAACCTTTAATTACCCCTAGAAACATCTACCTTTAAGTATGCATAGCATTTTTAA
>BMAU01017232.1:57500-212500 GCA_019973935.1 Trichonephila clavipes
TGTTTTTCAATTGTTATCCACTTGAAACCACCACCATGGCGTGCTTTTTACTCCCTGCTCGTGTCAGAATAGATGTACAAATGAAAGAATAAAGGTCGTCTTTTCACTTTTCTAACTTTAATCTGATTCTGTCTTAAAAATCATGACAGAATTAAAGCCGGCAGGATCTTTGTCTGCGATCTTAATGTAAAAAACTAATCTTTTTTATAAAATATTTTAATTTAAAAACGATAGCCAACTGCAGTAATAACTGATATGAAGAGTTTTATGGAACTTCGACGGCACTCTACATTTGTTAGCTGAGGACGTTGGATTACCAGAATTAATCTATGGTACGGAAAAAGAAACGCGCTAGTAATCCCCGAAAGAACATCGCTCTTACCACCAAAGAAATAGAATCATCCTCTTCTCCCAACAAGATTTCAGAAAGTCATACTTTAAAAATGGAAACAATGAATGAAATTAAAATTAAGCAAGAAGAGAATTTAGATGCTGATGAAGAAAAATTACAACAACCTATAACCGATATTAAAAATGATATTCGATTTGAAGATCTACAGTTTTTTTTCCAAAATTATAACCTGGAAATACCCATCCAAACATTCATTGGAAATTTTGAAAGTACGTGCGATTCCTTCAATATACCAGAGAAACAGAAAATCCTATTTATAATCAAGTTAGTAGATGGAGCTGTGAAGACTTACATCCAATCACAATCTATCCCTAAAAGTTTTTACGAACTGAAAAATAATTTAATACGTGAATTCGGAAAACAAGTCAATCCAGCGGAGATTCATCTTCAATTATCTAAAACAGAAAAACCTCAAAAGAGACCCACATAGAATATTTCTACAGAGTAAAAGAAATCGCATCCCGGATAAACATGGAAGAAGAAGCTGAAAAATATTACATCATAAAAGGATTAAAAGAAAATAGAGCCATAGAAATACAGTTACAAAGCTGCAGCAACATAGAGGAACTGAAGGAAAAAATGAAACTCTTCGATATCGAAGAAAAATCAAAATCAAGTAAGAATGAAGTTATATACCCCAAAGTATCCAATGACAAGAATACCTTATCATACGAATCAATTTGCCCATAGACAACAATATGGAGGATGGAATTGGAGAAATGACCAATCTCAACATCCGGATACCATAACCAATACAAGATATAAGGTATACTCTCCTCAGTTTCCATCACCTTATCATCACCCTTCCTTTTCACTTCAGCGGCCGACCCTATATCCGAGAAACCAACGATTTCCACAACGACCGACAGTTTTGCGACCCAAAGCTCCAACTTTCTACCCCCGTCAAAGAACACAAAACCATAATACGGTATTCCAACATCATCAAACATGAGAACTTATGAGCATCCAGGGAAGAATCAACTTCAAACAAGTTGATGTCCTCTTGGATACAGGATCAAGTGTCAATATTATTCCAAAAAATATAATATCACAAATCAAGGGATACCACAAAATGTAGAGTATATCAAAACAAAAATTGCCACCATCAATGGAGAAATTGAGGTGAGTGAGGCAATTACTTTACAATTGAAAATAGGAGAAATTATTGAAAATATTAAATTCCTCATAGTAAATGTAGAACTGAAATATTTAATAATTTCTAATAAAACTATGAGTATTTTTGAATTAAATATTAATTTTAGTGATTATAAAATTTTTCAAAGAGGAAAACAAATTGTAAAAAATTATGAATCTAAGAAAAATATTAAAGAAAATGAAATTCTTAAATTTAGTAATAATAAAATTATCACTAAGAAAACTGATAATGTGTTTAATATAGAAATAACTCCTAATAGTGATTATGATATTATTAATATGATTATTGATAAATATAAACATGTCTTTGCTAAAAATAAGTTTGATGTGGGCGAGTTAAAATGTAATTCTCCTAAAATAATACTTACCTCAGAATTATCCATTGCAAATCGACCATATAGGACATCTTTTAAAGATGATACGGAAATAAAAAAGCAATTAGATGCATTATTGAAAGCAGGAATAATAAAACCATCTTATAGTTCTTACGCTGCCCCTATAACATTGGCTTTTAAAAAAGAGGATTATGCTCGTACACGATTATGTATCGATTACAGAAAGCTAAATGCTATCACAAAATTAGATACAGAGCCAATTCCCCAAATAGATGCAGTTTTAGACAAATTAACACATGCAAAATGTTTCTCAACCATTGACCTATGTAGTGGCTATTGGCACATTAAATTAGATGATAATGAATCTGAAAAACTTGCATTTTTACATCAAATTAAGGTCTTTTTCAATTTACTCGTTTTCCTTTTGTGGATATAAAAATTCTCCAGCTATATTTCAAAGAGCTATTAGACAGATTTTAAATAAATACCAAATAAAATTTGCATTAAATTATTTTGACGATATAATAGTATTTTCGGAATCAATTGAAGAACATGCAAAACATTTAGAGGAAATTTTTAAAATTTGTGGAATAGAAAATATTAAATTAAAATTATCAAAGTGTAAATTTAACAAAGATACAATTGATTTCTTAGGATATGAAATAAAAAAAGGGTCATACACTCCAAATAATACAAATGTCGAAATAATTACAAAACCTTTTACCCCCTAGAAATGTAAAGGATTTACAAAGATTTCTTGGTAGTATTAATGTCTGTTATAAATTCATTCCTCAATATGCAAAATTAAGAATGCCCTTAAATAATCTTCTTAAAAAGGATCAAAATTGGAATTGGACCCCAGAATGTCAACAATCTTTTCAAAAACTTAAAGACAGCTTAATTTCAAAGCCCATTTTAGCTATATTCAATCCAAATTATCTCTGTCATCTTTATGTAGATGCATCGAAAACTGCGAGATCTCATGTATCCTCAAACAACAAAAACCCAATGGAAATCAACATCCGATTGCATTCCACTCGAGACGACTGAGAAATTATGAAATTAATTACACAATAACTGAATTAGAATGCTTAGCTATAATTGATAGTTCATATATATTCCATTGCTATCTTCATGGATCTCATTTCACAGTTCATACCGATCATAATGCATTAGTTTGGCTAAAAAATTTCAAAAATACCACGGGTAGACTTTTTAGATGGTCTTTAAAAGTTTCTATGTATGATTTTGATATAAAATATAAGAAAGGTAGCACTAATGTTGAAGCTGATATGTTAACAAGAAATCCTATTGCTTATCATATAATTAATACACCCTCAGAACCTTTATTAGATATCAATGAAATAAGACATTTTCAAAATATAGAAAATACATCAGCTCCTAAATGTTTTAAGAGAGATGGTGTTTTTGTAGTTAAAAGACAAGGTTTAACTAAAATAATTGTACCCAAAGCTCTAAGAGTGAAATTAATGGAAACAACTCATAAAAAATTTGGCTACCCTGGTGTAGCTACCATGTTAAAATTAATATCACCAGAATATTATTGGATAAACATTATTACTGATATACGAAATTATGTGAAACACTGTGAAATTTGTCAATTAAATAAGAAGTCACATCAGAGAAAATACGGACTGATGCAATCACTTCCCCTTTTTGAAAAACCCTTTGAACTTTTATCGATAGATAGTGTAGGTGGTTTAAATTATTACAACTCTGTTAAAAATATTTACACATTATTATTGATCATGCAACTAGGTACATTTGGACTTTCCTATCAAAAAATGCAACAACAGATACTTATATAAATTGTTTAAGACAAATCTTTCAGAATCACATACCGGAAAAAATATTAAGTGATAGAAATACTGCGTTCACCTCTTCAAAATTTAAGCATTTTTTAAAACATAATAATGTCACTCAATTATTAACTACTTCTCACAGACCACAAACCAATGGAAAGGTTGAACGTGTAAATTAAACCATCATTTTCCGCTTAAAATGTGAAATTAGTAATAGCTCAAATGAAGTCCCATGGACAAAAATTCTAGAAAAAGTAACCCATCAGTATATATATCAGTATACCCATCAGGCCCTTATACCGTTTTAAGAAAATGTTCTGATGTATTATTTGAAATTGATAGACCCAATGCCCTTAATAAAACTGACACTGAATTGGTTCATTCAGTTCGTTTAAGACATTTTCATCCATCTGAAAATTTTCAGTTAAATTACATTCAACAAAATACCCATAATAAAGAGAAGAAGATAATAACTAAAAGAAACATTTTACGTAATACAGAAATAACTGAGTTCTGCTTAACAAGACTTTTCGGCGAAAAAGAATAATATATGACATGATATAGTATTTAATTTTTATAATATAGTTGTGTTATAAATGAGATATTTTCTTTATATTTTAATTGAGAAAACAAAGTATATAGGTTTAATCATACAAAATTTTGAGAAATTTTAATATACTTCTCATAATTTTATCTTAAGATGTCGAATGAGTTAAGAGTTAAGATAGAAATAGGTGTTTTAAAGTTGAAAAATATAAATTAAGTTTTTAGAAAAATGATTAATGTACTAATACTAATGATATTTTGATAAGAAGCACAAGTAAAGTCACGTTGCATTCTCTTTTCTCCACTGAATTCAATTGTTTTGTTAATTATTTTATTCAGTAGTAATCTTATTGCATGTCATTTAATTTTTTTTTATTTTTTAAAATTGTGTGTTTTGATATACCGGCCATATATCAGAATTCACTATTTCTCGAAATTTTCCTTATCTAAAATTAAAATTAAATTAATAACTTGAAGCTTATTTTTGGATATTACACAATGGATAAGCGAATGTACAATCATTATAATTGTGTATATGTCTCGAATCATTAAGAGGACAAACTTGTTTAGTTTGATATGTACACCTCTCATTGTTTCTTATCAGCATCCCTGAACATCTGTAAGTTGATGACGTAGATTTCTCAGAGAGATGTCTTCAAAATTAAGTAAGGTGATACAGTTTTATTAGTGAATGTGTGATGCAAGAGAAACTCAAGAATTTTTGTCTATGAAACGTATTTTTAGAAGGTTACGGAAAGATTCAAAATATTGCATGCGATATTAAGTTACAATGAATATTGTGAACAATTTTCAGAAATACTAAAAGTTATTATTGAAGTGAGTCCACTTTTCCGACTCAAAATAATAAAAAAGAGTTCTTATATTCTTATAATTTTTATATTTTATAACGCACATGAAAATAAACATTATTTATTGTGTTGGATAGTGCATAGAAGTTGTGTGTTATACACCGTTTTCATATTATTAATAATTTCATTTTATTAGTGTCTATATTTTTTTATCTTTTTAAAAAATGTATTTCATATATGCAAAATGTGTGTAATAATATAAGGTAATACAACGCCAGAGCAGATTTTTATACAAAATTATTATTTTAACATTTGTATGATTTAATGTATTTTTATATTTACTATCTTATTGTTTGATATATTATTTTCCAATATAAATTTTTTTTGAAAGCCTTATCTACTAGCTACAATATAAATATATTATTATGAAGGAATAGAAGGAAACGCGAGCTCTTTTTCTGGATGTCGAATAGATTTAAACAAGCTAATCTTCAATTATATGTATGGAAATTCATTTTTATCAATTAATATGTTGGAAGTGTCCTTACTGTGTTTGTTGTTATAGTTTCGTTTATTGTATTACTTTTTTATTTTAGTATTATTATTGCTTAAATATTTCTACTGTGTTTAATATGTCTTTCTAAATAATGTTATGTATTGTTTTGTGTTTTTTGAAAATTGATTAAGTTTGTAAAGAGAGAAAAAAACCACGCCATGACTTCCTTTTAAAATTGGAGGGCAAATGTAAGGATAATTAAATTAGATTAAAAATTAAATTCCCTATCTCGCACTTGACTCATCTTTCTCAGTGCACATCTTCAAGTATCAAACTAATCACCCATTTATTTCTTCCGAACATATGGCCTAGCCAATAAACATGTCTAATCCCAGATCGTTAGATTTAATAGTCAACATATGTCAGGATTAACTTGCAAGCAACCTCTTCAAAGCAGCGATACTAACCATAAGTTTTTCAAGTGTTATCCACTTGAAACCACCACCATGGCGTGCTTTTTACTCCCTGCTCTTAGTGTCAGAACAGATGTACACAAATGAAAGAATAAAGGTCGTCTTTTCACTTTTCTAACTTTAATCTGATTCTGTCTTAAAAATCATGACACATCTATATATATATATACACACAGGGTGTCCAGCCTTAAAATCACCCTATGGTTAATTCGTGAACCGTTCAGTTTAGACATGCATTTATAATTTGAAAAATGTTTTTACGTGCTTTTCAAACCAAAAAACCTATTTAGAAAAAAAAATTACAAAAATTTAATTTTTATACTGTCCCCAGATTCTAAAACTTATATTTAGGAAATGATGCAGTTCACACAAAAATAAAGAAAACACAAAACGTTTCATTTTATTACGATAAAAACCGGCCGAGTTATGGAACTTTGAAAATCATATATATAATGCATTTTCTGGGTTATTTTCATGAAGCTAGTATGGGGCCGTCTCGAAAGTGAAATTAATTTGAACTTTGCCTGGAAACTTTCGTTCTTGCACGTCACTATTATGTAAATCGTTTTTAAATTTAAAGTTAATATTACAATAATTGAGTACTTAAAAAATAAAATTTATTATGTGCCCATGTAAAACATAGACAAAATAAAATATTTTGGAGTAAGAAAACATTTCAAAAGCAGTTCCAAAAAATGGGTTTATTTGCTGCGGCTTCAGACTGGTTTGCTGCGCTACTAATAATGGCGAAAATTAAAAATCTGCTGCGTAGTCGTTTGCAATTGCCTACAGTTGTATTCTAATATTACGAATTCTAGTATGGGAGAACAAGATGTATATAAATGAAGAATAGTGCGAAATGCTACTGTTGTATGGGCAGGGTAATCACAATAAGAGAGAGACGGCAAGACTTTATGCCATTAAATTTCCCAGTCGAAGACATCCATTTTATTGTACAATTGCCAGCGTTTTTCAACGCTTGTATAAAACTGGGAGTTGTCATAGACGTATTCCCTTACCTCGTGTTAAAAAAAAAAAACCTTCAGTGTATATTCGTTGAGGATGTTCTAGGATATGCCCTGGCTCATCCTGAAAGTAGTGTCAGGGATATTAGCAAGGCTTGATCCTATTAAAATCGACAGTGTGGAACATATTACATAGGTATGGTGCATGTGCTTATCGTCCAGTCCTGGCGCAGGACTAATGCCCAGAGACCAGGAGCGTCGTTTTGATTTTTGCAATTTCGTGTTAAACACACTGGATGAAAATCCAGATTTTTTAAATGAAGTTTTGTGGTCCGATGGATGCCAGTTCTCGAGGCAAGGCACTATTAACACACAGAATAAGCATTATTGGTCCCTCGAAAACCCACATCTAATACGACCGAATCACAGCCAAGTGCGTTGGTCGGTGAATGTGTGGTGCGGAATAAGGAAGTGCACCTTAATTGGTCTAATATATTTCGATGGATCTTTAACATCAGAATCATACACGGAAATTTTATCTGCACCGTTAGCTGATTTTTTAGAAGATGAAGTTTCCTTTCGGGATTTGGTACCAGCATGATGGTGCCACCGCACACAGACCTGCGCAACCATGTACATTTTTGGCGCAGACATTTGAAACTCGAATAATCAGCCACAGAGGTCAGAAGGTTGTAGAAGCTACAGGCTGAGTTTCTGACGCGGATTTGGTACAGCATTTCTGCGGAAGGCAGTCATTTTGAAATTTTTTTAATTTGGTCATTCTGATATAATAAAGCCCCAGATTCATGATTGGAGCATCATTCCACAATGTGCTATAATTTGAACGGCAAATCATTTATTCTTTTGCTGCTATTTCTTTAAACAAGATGTTTAAATCTTTATGGTATAAATTGTATTTCCTTAATGTAACTTTTATTGATTGCCATATAGCAACACAAATTATCAATCTATGACGTTTTCTACGACGTTTTAATATTGCTATGATGTTTTTCTTTTGATCTTTCTATAGATAGTGAATTACTATTCTCTAGATTTAATTTCTATATGACCCCATTTTCTAAGCAATTCAGATGCTTCAACTTTATGTAGGCATAATTCGACCAGTTTTTATCGTAATAAAATGAAACCTTTTGTATTGACTTTGTTTTTGTGTACTGCATCTTTTCCTAAATATAATTGATTGGACCTGAGAACCGTACAAAAATTTAGTTTTTTATAATTTTTTTGTAAATAGGGTTTTTGGTTCGAAAAGCACGTAAAAACATTTTTTTACCTTTTTTAAAACATTTTTCAAATTGGAAGAGCTTGTCTAAACCGAATGATTTTGGAATTAGCTATTGGGCCAGTATAAGGCTGGGCATCATTTATATATATATATGTACAATCTACTCTCGCTAATTCAAACCTTCGATTATACGAAACTCTCGCTAAATGTAGTATAGGATCAGTCCTCAGAAAAACTCTTGATATTTCGAACTAAAACAATATGTTTGGATACACTCAAGTAAAATTTCTGTTTGGTCAGACTACAACACGCGATGACTCGAAGTTATCTCATATAGCACTCCACAATTACAATTCGAATACCCAATGTCATGTAGAGTCCTGTGGTAACCAGGCTGGAGATTGCACGTTTTGCATTGAATTCTATTTGTGTGTCTCCCCTATAACGTACCCTCATTGATGATTATCTGTCTGTCATCACTTCGTTGTGTTTCCCATTTCCTCAGGCAAAAATACACTTTTATTCCTTACCTTCTTTAAGTGGCAAATAGACCAACCAAACATGTTGTCAGTCGTCCATATCTTTCATTTAACAAGTGGCTTTACTACATGTGTGCTCAGAAAGGATGGTCTACTATTGTTAGTGATGTGTAGGTTTGTGTATTTTGCATCGCAGTGATATGACGATTTATGTTTGATCTGTGTGACTTTCCCATATAGCAACAAATAGGGCACGGACTGGACTGAAACCTGCTTTGAAGAACCGATGGTTTGGGGGGCTCTGTCTTACGGTGCCGTATTTGAAACGATTTCATTTCCTATAAGGAATAAATTTTTTATTACTCTCCTGATACTGAAAAGTATTTCATTGGTCCATTCAACTTCGAATTATCGAGAGTATATATATATATATATATATATATATATATATATATATATATATATATATATATTTGTGTGTGTAGGACTTATCGCGGCCATTGATAATCCTTTCTTGTAATTACCATAAGAAACGGCGTATAACGCGCACTCTTAACCCTAAACATAAGATCCAAATTTAAGGGTGTGCGTTATACGGAGATTTTAAAAATGATAGCTTTAAAATTTAAAATTAGCAAAATAGATCTGCGTATAAAAAATTACCTCTACGCGTATCAAAATACTGTTTATTTTAAAGAAATGATATGCCTTATGAACTAAAAGCGTTAAAATTCTAGAAGAAGAATATTTTATGAACTAAAAGAGCTGTAGTTCTATAGAAAAAAAAACTATTTTTTCAAAAGTCAGAAATATTATCTCATAGAAATGACTGTAAAACATAAGACCATTGTATACCAACACTTCAGATTTTTTCGTAAAAAAGGGCGTGCGTGTTATACGGCGACTATCTCTAAAAATTTAAAAATGCAACCCTAAAGAATATGTGCGCCTTATACACCGATGCGCGGTATACGCCGTGTCTTACGGTAACTGTTGATTGATGATCATTTGGCAGAGAATGAAAATGCACGTAGAGAATGTTGGACTGATGAGCGAATTATAAATATTTATGTCTCTTACATTTAACCCAAAACTTAAAGCGCGAAAAATACTACCGGCTCTTCACGCACAGGGTTTCTCATACAGAAAAGTGCTTACGTTCTGTTTTTACAGTAAAGTTTATATATAAAGGTGAGAGAAAAAGATGAAAAGTAGGAAACACAATATGTTTATTACACTTTTCCAACGTAAATTTAGTTTTCCTGTTCTTTTTATTAGGACATTCAGTACATTATATATACCAGGGGTTGCGAGACAAGGGGACGCGTGCCATTGATTTGACGTGGCACAAAATTTGGCCACACTACCGATCAAAACGGTTTCCATTTTAGTTATATATAACAAAGTTCACTTTAAAGTATTACGAAAAATCGTGAGTGATCGGTACTGGTGCGTCGGGAGCACTTCGTTGTTATAGCCCCAATCCTAATATAAGTTGTTTGCAATCTAATCTGTAATAACAGAAATCCCACTAATGTTATTTTAAATTGAATTACGCGAATAACGATAACACATTTATTTACTCAGAGTCACTGAATTGGTTCACATAGGCTTCCAAAACCATCAGCCCACGGGTAGGCTATTTGTGGATATAGCCAAAGCCTTTGACAAAATTTGGCATGATGGCTTCATATCATATCCAAGATGACGAGACTTGGATTTTTTGACCAAATCCTAAAAATTATTCACTCATACCTAAACTCGAGAGAGTTTAGAGTTAGAGTCGAAAACTGCATCTCCAGCCCTCGTCCAGTAAAAAGTGGAATTCCTCAAGGAAGTTTGCTTGGACCAAGACTTTTTAACCTATATATTAACGACATTCTGAAGGCTTACAATGTCCATTTAGCTATGTATGCGGATGACACTGCTATCATTAGTCTCAACACACTCTTATAATTTCAAAACTATTGAAAGATTACAAAATTGCATCACAAGGCTTCATCTCTGGCTCGTTGCTTGGAAAATCAAAGTTAATGCCTCAAAAAGTGCAAGCATCCTCTTTACGAAACAAAGATGTATAGGAAACTTACCCAATATGTACATTTTTGACCAACCCGTCCCCTGGGTCACTGAATTTAAGTACCTAGGGTTCATTCTCGACGCAAAATTGAACTTCTCCCCCCACATCCGTGCTGCATTTCAAAAAGCGGCAGGAATGAGCCAAACGCTCAATTGCTTAATTTCTCGAAAGTGTAAGCTCCCAATCAGACACAAGGTTTTGCTCTATAAATTATTTCTCCGACCAATTTTGTTACATGCATCTCCCATCTGGGCTACTGCTGCAGTAACTCATTTGAAAAAAATTGCACGTTTTTCAAAATAAACACCTCCGAAAAATTACTAATGCTCCCTGGTTTGTCAGAAACGAAATCTTGCACAAAGATCTTAAAATTGATCGAATTCTTGATTTCATTAAAAATCAGTCCAAAAGGTTTTTTGACAGATTACCTCAAATTCCTAACCAATCTATCCAAGTCATTCCTGCCTATGATAACTCGGTCCCAAGCTCTGCAAAAAGACCTAGAGCTGCTCTTCACCACATATATCAGCATTTTCCAGTCCTTAAAAGACTTCGGAGATCCTAAATATAGTCTTTGGTAACTCTTTTCAATTTTTTTTTAAATTCTCTAATTTTAACTTTTGTCATTTTGTGTGTGCAAGATTTCATCTTCATTAAATTACTTCGATTTAAACCCACATTCTTTTGAATCGGTCTTGCGTGGTAGTTTAATTCCATGTCAATTATTCTCATTTTCCACTTCTTTCGTGGATCATCTTTTATTTTACTCATTTTCCAGCAGATGGCACCACATTATGGACACTTTCTGTGTCAACGCCCTCTCTTTTCGTTCGCTGTTCAACGACACTCTCGTCATCACTACACGATTCATCAGTGTTTGTCCTTTCCCTTTATTTAAACATCATGTACCACGAGCACCACGTCATTAATTGCTTTTATTCTCCATTTCATCTTTTTCTATCTTCCAAATTCCGTATCTATTTTCTGATTTCGTTCCGTGAAGGAGGAATTAGAGAAGAGCACAGATTTCTACCACCTCCCTCCGGGATGTTGCCTCATTAAATATGTTCCATACTTGCCGATTGAATTATTTCTGGCTCTCTCACTGGTAGTATGTCCTCAGCTACTGGTGAGAAGCTTTCTTTTAGAACGGCTCAGAGCTGTTGTTAATAATTTTGATACTATCTTTTAAATTTTATGGAACTTTCAATCAATTCTTCTCTTTTGTCTTTAATTATGATCAGAGGGTAATACTGTTTTTTGGTAAGGTACCTCGTATTTTGAAGTTGTGGGCGTGTGAACGATAACATTTAGTATAATACATTGCAAAAATGTATTTTTTGGTTGTATATAAGTTTTTTAAATTGTTTGTTTTTAGTTTTATTGTTTTCCTAATAATCGCGTCAAAATTATTTGATGGCACGTCTACACCTCGTTAAGCATTTGTTCAGAAAAAAATGGCACGCTGATTCAAATAGGTTCGCCATCCCTGGTCTATGCACTCCTTTGTTGAGAGTGAGTGTAATGATTTCACTTTTGTTTGTATTTTAATTTTTTTTTAAATCTCATAGAAATATTATTTGCTGGTTTTTACATTCTTCTGTTAATCTAAATCCAGAACACTTCAAAAATAAGCGTCTGGTTCGATGCTTAGTGGATGATTTCTAAATGAATAAAATAATTTCAGTATTTGTTGTAGCAACGTTCAACAACAAAAAACATATTGTCATAGGCTAACAATTAGATGTTCTGTCCATTGAATATAATGTGGTCATTTTATTAAGAAATATAATTACTCCCTCAGTTAAATTATTTGGATATATTTCAGTAGAGGAATCGTACTTGCTATTATACTCTTCATTATTCGATTCTTACTCAGCATCCCCGAAAAGAGACTTTCTTCATACGTAAAAAACCCTTTTTTACTGTATCTAGTATATATATTACTGTATCTATTAAATTACTTAAATATCACATTTCTTCATCATAACCACAATAATACATCATTGCATAAGAAATATTTTTAAGCGTGCACATGCATTTAGAACTTTGACGGTGATTCATCTGCAGGGTATGCCATACACGAAGAGATGGTATAAAAATATACATTTAAAATTTATTTACAAGCTAAGGCCCTCAAATAATATGACTTTAAGGTAAGCTACACGAGATTTTTTTTTCCGAAAAAGGTTTAGATGGAGACTTGAAAAAAGTTAGGCGTTGCGTATGACATACCCTACGCGAGAAGTGCTAAATATTACTAATTCTAACAATTTCTACTCATTTTTACAATATTGATATGATCAATATATTCATTGATTATTTGCACTTAATATATTACATCAAAAACTTACGAATTTATAAGAAATTATGATATAATTTAAAACTAAACTATACGTGTAAAATTATAATTTTTATTTGCTGATTCTTATTTTTAATTAAACATAAACTTTGTGATTTCGGGAGTAAGACCTACATGGATATTGAGTTGAAGGACTTAAATCCCTGAAATTTATAAACATGTTGCTCTTTAATGAAAAAATTAAACTCGCAATTAACTAAATGTATTAATTTCTAGAGTTTTTAGTATAAACTGAGAGTTTCTGCTGTTAAGATAACTCCAAGAAACTTCCTTTGATGATTTCGTTTACAAGATTCTATCTTTATAAATACACATACTTAATTTTCAAAAGATATTAGAACTCTTTTTAAATACAATACATAAAATAAAGTTGATAAAATTTTTTAAAGATTTAAACGACTTGAAGTTAAATAATGTATTGTTTCCAAATTTACATTGAAATTGAGAGAAGAAAGTCTGGTTTCAAATGTTCAAATTAGGAAATCCTCACTTTCGATTGACACCAATCACCTAAAAACTAAATTAAGCAAAAATATTTAAAAGTTCTCAGATAAATATCGCAAAAGTTAGTAAAAAATCACAAAATAGTCGAAACGAATTTTTAACGAGATACAAATAATCTTTTCATTCAAAAGGTATGAAAGTTAAATAAAAGAGTCTGAAGAGTGAATAAAAAAAGGCAACGATAATTATTAATTACTTTGAATTAAAATGATTAAATATTCTTAATTTCATTTCACTTTCAATTTTAATTAATGAGTTTCCCTGTCATGTAACATTTTCAATACTACACATTATTTTTCTGAGGTGCACGCCGTAATATTGTCTAAGAAATAATAATTAATTAATTTGAACTTTAGTCGATTTCCACAATGTATGAATCTAATTTTTGTTACTGAAATATTTTAAAAGTACTAATAAATAATAAATAACGATTAATCTTGTAAAATTTTTACGTCGCTATTAAAAAAGGTAAGCTAATATTGACACGCAAAGGGAATATTACAAGAAATAACTGATTTCCTTATTTCTTTTTTTTAATTTTGGGAAATCCTTTTTTTTCACAATCCCTAATTATAGGAATTACTAATACCGAGATTTTTTATCATACCTGTCGTAACTCTACAAAGCTCTCATAAAACACTCTTGGTTGTATAAGTAAAACTAAGAATCTATCTACTCACGCATCTTCTTAAAGTTAGGACCACCAGGATTTAATTAAAATGTACCACGTTATCAATATGAATAAATATAAATAACTCTTTTTATACTATAATATTGTTTAATATATGAAAATTTTAGGTCACACAGACAGACTAAAGATTATTTCAGAGGAAAATTCCTTTTTCATCTATTAGCAAATTTTCGAGTCCATCAACATTGTTTTCTGTGGCTGTAAGAAGTTTTATTTTGTTATTAATCCAGTGCTTCTCAAACTTTCAATACTGGCACCCCCCTTTTCGATCACAATTTTTTCCGCGCCCCCCTTATACATTAATAATGTACTGAATGCAATAATAATGCACTTTGACGCTAGAGCTACAATAGGCGATCTTAATTATAAACCATACAAATTTGTAACATAAGTATTAAATTTTGTATACTATTTTACGCAAAATAAATAAATAATATAATAGGATAATTAGAATGCTAATTTTCCTTTCTCTAATTTTTGAATTGAACATATTGCAAAATCAGGTGGCTGCTTAGAAGACAAAATATAGATATCTGCTAAATATAGAAAACTAACTCAGAGGGTCAATTTCTAATCATAAGCATTCCTTATAAAAACTTTGCTTTGCAAGACAAGCCCATAGAAGTCGTTAATACTTATTTTATTAAATTTGTTCTTAATGTAGTATGAATTAATTAGGAATAAAATACTCTAAGCAGCATTGATACATTAAAAGTATACCGGCTGAAGTGCCCGCTCTTTGCACGAGTTCATTTATATGAAAATAAAACATTATTGATATAATAGCTGAATTGTAAGGAGAGCAAAGCCAAGTGCTCGACAATGCTTACAAAAATGTAAAATGATCTTTTTAAAATGGTTGCTCAAATTATAATTTGCTTTAAGCGAATTGTAATTTTAAGCCTCACAGAATTAGCACTTATAATTGATGTTAAATAATGAACAATAATATAAATTTCCGATGAAGAATAATTGTATTATTTTTAATATTTAAAGCGAAAAGACTTCCAACATGTTTTAACCCGGGAGCAGGCGCGCACTCGATACGGACGAGTAGGGTTATTGAGTCACTCAAATATTTTTTTTATAATTATTTTATTGTACACGATACAAATCGTGATTCCAGTGAATAAATTAACTAAGAGAAAGTTTACTTACCTACTTTCAAGAACTTTTCAATTTTTCTTTGGTAACAAACAGTTTTGCCAGAATTAACGATTTCGTAATCTGTGTGTCCCGCGCGACCACTTCTGGGTAAAAATTGTATTCATTATGATAATATGTATGTTACTGCTAAAACAATTGTGTAAAACGTTGTTTTGCATGGAAAAAAGCGCAACAGATGAATACATTACATACAACTTCCCTAAATGAGAAACAAACACGTAAGAGAGGGGTCATAACTAACTGTACCAAGTAACTTAGAAGGTCATACAGATTACAGCTGTAATGTGCAGTATTTCAAAAATAATGACATTGATAAATTTTTTATGTTCCTAAATTTCTTCGATTCTGGGATCTGTTTTTTCTCTGAAAGTTGTATGTTAGACTTAAAAAGAAAGCGTAGTAAAAAAATCTCTCATCATGGGATTACAGCAAATCAAATAAAAGTTTTTTTTATTTGGTTATAGGATGAAAGATAGATAATTAGGTATTGAAGACGTTTTTATTTTTGATGACTTAATATCGCGTGCCTATAAATTATATCAGAGTAAAAGTACATTTTTTATTATGTCTGAAAGTGTATTTTGTTTTAATTCATTCCAGTAGATTAATTATTTTTAAATATTTATTTTCGATATGCTCGCGCCCCCCTCGTAAGGTTATCGCGCTTCCTCAGGGGGGCACGCCCCACAGTTTGAGAAACACTGGATTAATCGCATTTATTTCAGTGGCGTTTCTATTAATGATGTCAATTGTATATTAAAAACTGAATAAGTTTTGACTTAAATAGCAAGAAATGCAATTTCATGAAAACAGAGGTCATTTATATTTCATCACAATGCTGGGGGGAGTAACGATGAAATAAAGGAATTATACAATTAATCTACTTTTTTTAAAAGTCAATTGCTATTTCGCTAGAAAAACGTTCTGGCACCATCTGTTGTAGTTAGTTGTAACTTCTACAGAAATAAAACAGAATAAATTTAAAATTAAAAAATAAAAATTAATTAATTTATTAATTAGAGAAAGCTGTATTAGCATCAAGCGTCATCCACTACACTACACGTTTTAAAAATGTATTTGAACTTGATTGGATAAATAGAAAGTAATTTATTAACGATTGGAAATTTGAACAAGATATATATATATATATATATATATATATATATATATATATATATATATATATATATATATATATATATATATATATATATTATATAGAAGTCAATTTATATAGAAGTCTTTGTTATATAGAAGTCAATTGCTTTTTTCTTGATTTTTTTTTCTGAATGAATGGTTTCCCCTGGAGAACTGCATAGTAGTTTTAACCTTATTATTGAGTTTGGAGCTTCTGGAAAAAATAAATAAAACTCCACAAAAGTTTGGCTCGCTGTGAAAGTTTGGATAAATTGGCTCCAGATTAGATGTCGACCTTGTGATTTGACAGAGTTTCAATTTGCAACTACCATTCACCAATAGACCACACGTATCTACAAATTCGGAATTTTATAAAAATATGCACTGCAGAATACAAATGGTTAGAATTTTTGTCATTCAATCCTTTGTGGATATCAGGGAAGAATTGTCGCTTTTTGAATCATAAATTTAAAGATAATAAATTTTCCAGTATAAAAGTGATCCTCCTTCCCTCCGAAACAAATGAAATAATTCAAGTAAAATGTATTATAGATGATTCCAAGCGGATGGATATAATTGGCTCTTATCAAAACGGGTTTTGCTTGAAAAATTCAAAAATAGTGATTACGCAATGTAATACAATTAAAAAAACCAAAAATTGGACGACAGAAATCTTACGGAGTGGAATTGTGCAAAAGATCGGCAATTATTATTTTCTCAATTGGAAAGTGTCAGTAGTAAAACAATCGCTGTTGGAAGACAATTTTTTATTTCACAGCCATTTTATAACCGTTCCAACGGTATTGTAAAATTATTGCCTAAATTATTTAAAGCATTATAATACGGAATGCATTGTTTCCTTCAGTTCTGGAAGCTGTTAGATTTATGACAATGCACCAAAAGAGAAAAATACAAGGATTTTTTAAATAAATGTGTTTTTGTGCATGAATACACTGTCTGAAAAACGTATGACGAATAATTTGTTATAAAAATATCATTCGGAAGAAAAATCAATGGTTTCATTTAAAAAAAGGTTTTCCTTGCATATAAGTATTTGACGACTTTATATCTGATTGTATATCAATAAAAAGTTTAAAATTTTGTTGAGTTAAAGTTTTAAGTAATTATAAAATTATACACATTTCTTGTATACTAACTAAAAGTTGACCTTAAAAGAGTAATGTGACATTGCGGGAAATAAACAAAAAGGGCTATAAGTTTTCATTTTTGGCAGATTAAAAACATAAAGAGATCATTTCTAAGGTCATTTTTTTTCATTTTAAAGCTCAAGGCTTGGTGTTAAAGAGCTACGTTCTTATATGAATCAAGAAACTACAAAAAAGAGGCAACATTAAAAAAAACTTATAATGTTTCATTAAAATTGTGTAAAGACTGGAAAAAGGTAGAGAAAATATTATATACAGCTTATATATGAGAATATTTTTGAAAGAAAAAAATAAAACTAGATGAAAACAATTATGTGCAGGACATTCAAATTGCTTCACTGAACGTTAGAAGTGACGGATCGTTAGGATTACATTACTTACAATATTACAAAATCAGTGCAGTAAAATTGAAACTGAAATGTGTTTACACCAGAACATCCGGCTTTCGATTACACATAAACGTCCACCTGGGTCGTTTCGACACCGCGATATAAGATATATAAAACATTTTTTTAACTAAATAATTGCTGAACTACTGTTCAGTAGGGTTTAGGTTTAAGGCTTTTTAATATTTTTTCATGTAGCTATCTTATATTAGGACCCTTTTGATATGATATAAAACTGATATTGATATTATTTTACGTGAGAGAGAGAAGTTTGAATCTTCGAGGAACTTTATAATTATGTGGTATCCATTCAGCGCCATGCCTAGTGACAAAGATCAGGATTAAAGGAATGTTATCAGTTACATCTGTACTTTCGTCAGATTCTTCGCACTCACTTTCATTCAATGTTATATTTTCATCGGAATTTAAATTAGAGCCGATTCACATTCTCAGAAATCATTTGCAATAAATTAGCAGTTTCATTAAGGCTTAGACCTCTTCTAAGAGCCATCATTTCAGGTTGCCTGTTCTGCCTTAAGTTTCTAAATTAAATGAATTTTTTTAATGAGCACATAAGTACATACTATGCAACGAAACACTAAAGCCGCATTCACATCAAGGCAGTCAGCGTCGAGCTTTGAGCGTCTAGCCAATCGGAGACTACATCTCTCTCGAATGAGTGAGTGAGTGAAGATTAACGTCACACTGTTCAGCTACACCAGGGCTTTTGGCGACGGACCACGTAATTTTGAACCATGGTCAAGTGACGTGGACGACACCTGAGCTGGCACCCCCTCTCCTACCACACCACACCAACGGGAGGACGTTTCAGCTCTCGACAGATTTAACGTGCATCGCTGCCCTACACGGCGGGTCTTTAGTGGTACTGGGCTCGAACTCGTGACAAAGCCAGCCACGATCCGATGACACCTCTCTCGAAATGAAGTCTCGTGTCAATTGAACTTTAGGCACAACAATTTTTCAAAAATGTTAGGTTGGGGAAAAAGAAATCCATTTTTTTTGGTTAGATAACTGTAGTGTCGATATCTCATAAAGTATCCATCAAACAATTTCAAATTCATGCTCGTTGTAAAGCTGATATTTTACGCTAAAAAATTCCTTTGCTTTTTTTTATTTGGTTCATTCAGTTGTGAGTTACAGGTTGGTGAAACTGGAAGTCAACAAAGAGAAAATACGGTACATTTTACAGTTTTCCTTTGAAAAACTCGAAGTGGCCGCGGTAGCCGAGTGGTATAGGTATCGGACCGTGGCTTACCTTGTCACGAGTTCAAGCCCAGTACCACAAAAGACCCGCCGTGTAGGGCAGCGATGCACATTAAATCTGTCGAGAGCTGAAACGTCCTCCGGTTCGTGTGGTGTGGTAGTTAGGAGAGGGGGGTGCCAGCTCAGGTGTCGTCCACGTCACTTGACCATGGTTCAAAATTACGTGGTCCGTGGCCAAAAGCCCTCGTGTAGCTAACAGTGCGGAAAATACACATCAGGTGGCTGAAATTGTGAATGGTGTTTATGGTGCCGATTCTGTAACAGCTAATTACATGCAATTTTGGTTTCGTCGATTCCGTTCAAGTACTTTTGATGTTAAAGATGCACCTCACCCGTCGTCGAAAATGTCGCTAAAATCAAAGAAATAATCGAAATTGACCGGCATTTTAGTAGTTGTAGCATCGCTCAAAAGCTAAAGATCGACCATAAAACAGTTTTAAACCATTTGCGCAAGAAGGTCGATGTTTGGGTGCAACAACAGTTAACACCATAAAACATGATAGATTGAATTTCCATCTGCGATGCCTTGGCCAAACGGAAAGAAATCGACCCATTTCTTAAACGGATGTTCACTGATGATGAGAAATGGGTCACTTACAACAATATTGTTCGAAAACGATCGTGGTCAAAGCGCGGTACAGCTGCTCAAATGGTAACCAAACCAGAACTAAAGGACAGGAAGGTTCTACTGAGTATTTGGTGGGACTGGAAAGGAATAGTTTATTATGAGTTGCTTCTGTATGGAGAAACTTTAAATACAGATCTCTACTATCATCAGCTGGACCGTTTGAAGCTAGCTATTGACCAACAGAAAAGGGGTTGTGGTTCATCGGGACTACGCCAGGCCACACACGTCTGTAGTGACTCAGCAGAAACTCTGAAAGCTTGGTTGAGAAGTTTAATGCATCCACTCGATAGCCAGGACCTGACACCAAGTGGTTACTACCTTTACCCGCATTGCAAAATTTCCTGAATGATACGAAATTGGGATCATGAGAAGATTGTAAAAATTTAATAACTTAAGTATTTCGCCTATAAGGACCAAGACTTCTACGAGAGGAGTAATATGAAGCTTCCTTTAAAATGACATTAAATTAAAATATAAAATGGTGCATATATATATATATATATATATATATATATATATATATATATATATATATATATATATATATATTTGACGCAAATCGGACATTCCGAAACATGTTAAAAAAAAGTCTTGAACTTCATGCAAAAATAATGGATTTTTTTTTCAACCTTATACACTCGTTTCCGCTGTTATCTCAATAACACTGCATTCAAGGCGAATTAAATAGGTGATATTACTTTGGGAAGTTTGTTTTGCCAGTAGTAATGCAGAATGAGTGTGTGAGTGAATATTAACGTCGCAATATTCAGATACCCGAGGGCTTTTGGCGATGGATTTCGTAAATTTCAACCATGGTCAAGTGACGAGGACAACAACTGAGATGGTACCCAAATCTCCTAACTACCACACCACATCAACAGGAGGACTTTTGAGCTCTTGACACATTTAACGTGCGTTGCTTTCCTTAACGGAGGGACTTAAGTGGTACTACGCTCGAACTCATGACATACCAGCCACTATCCGATACCTTGACCAATTGGCTACCATGACCATCAAATTCTGTTGGATCATAAGGTGATGGTCATGTCTCCAGATTTACAGTGGTTTCACTGTATTGAACTGAACTGAACTTCTTACTACCCAGAAGTTCTATCCGGTAACTCTTTATCAACCCTCAAAATAAACATTCGAGAAAAATTAAGCATGTTCGTGTTTTGATAAATTACTTCTGAAAGAGAAGTAATTCTACATAATTGTTCACTAGTTTACTAGGATTAAGAAAAACAAATTCTCATTTCAATATTTAAAGTGTTTGAAAATTTAGTCGTTTCCAAAGTTGACAAAAATGAGGTTGATAGAAGATTTCAATGCCGTGCCAACACTTCGTTTTCTTATGGTAACTAGAATCGTTATAAGGGCGTGGAATCTCCCTCGTATCGTGAGTTCCATTAGTCAGATGTTAGACAATATGGATGAAGGAGAAAAGGAACGAATGTGGGGAGAAACCATGTATCACGTAAGAGCAATCGTTCAAATCATTGTGGATATTCCTGAAGTTTTAAGGAATGAATTGGATGCCGTAATCATCCCGATAGGCTCTCATATAAGGCAAATGAGAACATTTGTGAATTATCATCCTTATGTTTCAAGCTCTGAGTTTGAGTTTCCAGTGGAATTTTGGACTCATTATGGAACTGTGGATACAACACGACTAGATGCGATACTGGTGCGAGATGAGAGAAGGTTTATCGGCTTTAGATACATTTTGGCTTGTCATGACTGCTTCGCGGATATGGTCGAAAAACTTTTTCCCTTATTAACAGCCGCACAAATAATTTATTTTCAGCAAATGAGACCACAGAACGAATTGACAAGTTATTGGACGCATAGCATGAAGGACGATTTGTTAATCTTCGTGAATTTAAATACTCCTCTTGATGTAGGTGGAGGGCCAAATGTAGCTCATAAATTGGCATTCAAATATACTTTGAAGGATGGGAGCAAGTCAGGAATCAAATATTTTTTCGATACCTTGCCACAAGACGACATTGAGTATGTCACAAGATCTTTCCTATTCTACCTTGATGAAAAACCCGATACACTTACGACTAGGTCAGGCTTTCTCCCAATACCACCTAAAGAACATTACAGTGATTCAACTTACTTTTTACTCTCAAGATTGAAAGAAGAACAGCGAAATACCATTTTACCAGGACGTCATACTGCTGTCATGCTGAATTTTTTAATGTATCCCTTTTATGGTTTGTTTAATAGATACGGAAATATCTGGAAAAGTAATTTTTCTTGGCAAAACATTGATGATCTACTAACAAGAATTGTGATGTTGCAAACCCTAAACACTCATTTCTTCGAGTATCATCTTTTTGCAGATTTGTGGAGAAGTTGCCCTGAAGCATACAAATTAGAGATTAGAAATTCAACGACTGAAAGACATACCGCAGGTGACCCTTTCGCAGGCCTCATGCTCGAATTAATGACAAATTTAGAAGAAAGGTGAAATTATCATGGAAAGTTTGGCAATTCGTTCGACTAACACACTAAAGGAGAATTAATCTTTCCATTCCTCCAAATTGTATAAGTAGCTTTGACTTCGTATGCTAAAAACGCCAATTTGTATATATGGGGGCAAATAGATATATAACAAATCTTAAATTGTGGGATACTCATATTGAAAAGTGTATTTAATTTTCTTTGTTAACCCAGACAATTAAAACAGAAGTTATTTTGGAAGATTAAAAACTTTCCGCATAAAGATCTATTTAAAATATAAATATGTAAACTCCCTCAAAATAATATTTGAAATTGGAAAACTATCGCATTTTATATTGATCATTATTTTGATAATATTTTTGACATCACATTAAATAAGTATAAAAGATATTTAGCTAAAATTCATTTAATGCCGAAGAATATTTTTTTTTTCTTATCGCGACAGTATTGAATAAAAATTCAACATGTGTATAACCTAGAAATATTCATTTATTTTTGGTTAAATGTTTATTAAACGTTTAATTTTGATAACTGTATCTTTCTTTTTCTACGGATTCTTGAATTATTTTGTGTTACTATTCGTAATAAAAGTGCGGAATTTATTGTGAAATTAATGTATCAATTATTATTGTTGCATAATTTTCCCGATTGTTTAATTCAAAATTACGGACTCGGGGATTTTTTAAATGTAACTTACTCAAAGAGTTATTTTTTCCCAGTTACGCATTGAATGAATTTTGCCATTGACAATAATAGATTCTCCCGAAGAAACTTAATTTCGTCGTTTCGAAATTCTTAGGAAATTTGCCGATAGCAAGCGTGGAACATTCTAATTTGGAACAGCGTCCAAGAATTACCTTGATTTCAGAAATTATTCTGTTGTGAAATTTAGGAAAACAGGTGGATACTTTTTTTGCCTTGAAAGTCTTTTGCATGTTGAAACCATAAATGTGCAAGTTTAAAGCTGTTTTCGGTTAATGTTAAAGAATAGGACCCGAATTTGAAATTTTTTTTCAGATGTAAAAGAAATGAAAATTTAATGATATTCTCTGGCATAACTATCATTTAAAGCGCAGCATTTTTTTCACTTTCCATTTTATCCGAGTTGATGCATTTTTTCTGGTATAAAATGCGTTTCACATTCCTTATCCTATACCGTAATGTTCAATGGGCTTTGCCTTCACGTATTAAAACAAAAAAGAAAGTATTCACGGAATATTTTGAAATTTTTAAAAACGCTATACTACTAACAGAAGTACGAGTAATAAATATTGCAAACATCCATAGAAATTGGATTATTTGCCAGACTGATAATGTGCTTCGCGTTTAGTTAGAGCTCACGTACTTTTACCGAAGACAGCCTTATAGTTTCTATTTCAGAAGAACTATGCACTTCAAGAACACTTTGTTAGAAGAACTATCGCCTGTAACTTGTGTTCACTATATCTTTTGAAAATTTTACATCATACTTTGCTTCTTAAAACAAATATAAAACATACTATATATATATTTATGCTAATATGTTTTCTCCGATCTAAATTTTTTTTGTGAATATTTTGACTATTTGTTGAATGATTTGCTCATTTTTAATTTTTACAACTTCTATCGTTAATTATAGAACTGTACAAAATAACTGTTTTAAATTTCTTTCACAAAGTGTTTTTTTTTACAAATAAAATTAATGATATGCAATATATAAATTTGAAATGTATTTGTACTGCTTACTGTGAAGCCTTCAGTCGCCATGGTAGCCTATTAGTTATAATCGTGATTGTTCTGGTGCTACTATGAAGACCACTTTTGAGGGAGCTTATACCCGTTAAATCATTCAAGGCTCAATGTTCTCTCGTTGCTGTGGTGTGGTAATTAGAAAAGTTGGCTCTAACTCAGCTGTCATTCTGGCCTTTTGACCGAGAGTCAAAATAACTAGGTCCTTTGCCAGTAGCTCTCATGTTGCTTTTATAGTGACACGTTAAGGCTATCTTAGGCTAATGTTAAAGAATAGGAGCCAAATTCGTTTTTTAAGATATAAAAATACTCAATAATTAATATTATATTCTGGATACACTATCCTGTAGAAAATTACTTATTTTATCATTGCTGCTTACTTTTATCAGAGTTGACTCATTTTTCTTTTGTAAAATGTGTTTTCCTTTTCTTCCTATACCGTAATGTTAAATGAGCTATCCGTTCACATGTTAAATGAAAAAACTAACTATTTATGACATATTCTGAAATTTTAAAAACACTATATATTATAAACAAATGCATCAGTTTCAATGACACATATTTTTTATAAATTGAGGCATTTCTTCTGTCCGAAAATGTGCTTCACGTCAAGTTCACAATCTCGTACATACAGCGAAAATAGCCTTAATATAGCTTTCTCACTGAAGCCTACAGATGACGTCATGAAAGCAATTAGACGAAGATGGGCTTCCGAACTTGATATCTATAGTTGCCGAAAGCGATGTATTAGCTTGTTCTCGGTAGTAGTTTGGATCAAGCTGAAGGCTCAAATGTAATTTACACCAAATTTTTATACAGCTCAATGAGATCTAGAATTTAAATTTTAGCCAAATCTATCTTTTTTTGCGGAGTACAGTAATTTCAGATAAAATAAAATGAATAGTAAAACAATGATCAAACTTGTAAATTCTGGTTTATAATACGCGATTGTGTGATGGGTTCCTTTCGAGAATACTTTAACTTTGTTACTATCGAATAAAAATGTTAACTTGTTAAACCAATAATCTAATTGTATCATGAATGATTAGTTCTTCTGCTATGTTTGTACATAAGCTAATTACATTAAGATGTTATTCAATTTCTACTGTTAGTTTACAATCTCCCTATATCTTGTTCACATTTTCAATCGTTAATGAAATACATTTTAAAGTGCTCAATTAAACTGAAATTACACGATTAATTTGGAGGATAAAAAAAAATAGCATAATTTAATTATAATTAATAAAAATAATTGATTAAAACTATTTATATTCAAATAATTACAAGTTCATCCACTTTGGGACCTTTTTGGGGCGACTTGTATCAAAACTATTAAAGGTTTTTTTCTCGCATTTTAAAGCGCTGATTTCAACTGAAATTTTCTGTATACGATGGGTTTGTGTGATAATACGATAATTTAATTATAATTAATTTAAATTAATTGAAAAAAACTAATTATTTATAGGATTAGTTACGTTGGCTGCGTTTTTAGTGATTTGGGTCAAAACTTATTTTTTTTTCTTTTTAAAGAATTCAGATGAATTGTAATTTTATATACACGATTGTTTTAGATATTATATTTTAATGATCATTGATAAAGAATTTCCACTTATTATAGTGATTGCGGCATCTGTATATGCATATTTATATTAATTGTAATTATTGAATAAAAAGTAACGAAAATAAAAAAATTCTGTTTTGTATGTAGGAAAGGACTTTAAGAATTTTTTTTTTATATTACTTTTTTACATTGTTCAGTAAACAAATAGGCGTGGTCAAAGATGTGTGCAAAGAGCATAACTTCCATGGTTGGAAAAAAATAATTCGTGTTTTCAGTAGCAGTGATTGAAAGAATTGCTTTCTACTGAAAGTGAAAATAGAAAATTTGATAAATTTTTAATTATTTGAAATTCCACTGTACCCTTAAGGTATATGAATGTTTTTATGTATATAAAAGAGAGAAATGACTCCCTCACTCATCACGAGGTCTCCAGAACTTTCATACAAAAAAAACCTGAATCTTAGTAAGGATTTTTCTTCAGTTGAGTTTAGATTAGCTAAAAACTCTTTTTGCAGAATTTGTCTCACGCACTAACTCACAATTAGATCTCTACAGTTTTGAAATTTGGTAAATATGATTCTTTTGTTTAGAAATTTGCGAAAATCGATACCCAAGGAAAGTAAGGAAATATTATTGATAGAAATTCCAGTTTTTGAGTTAGACCTGCAGTTAAGCTAATTTTAAGTTCATTAGAAATCCGCTGCAAACGAGATTTAGTGACATTCGAATTTCAAGATGAGTTACAGGAGCTTATAAATTTTAAATGATCCGTTTTTGAATTACTAGACTTTTTTTCCCTTTAAGTTTTATAAGTCATGTTGTTTTGTTGAGCAGTGGTCTACTAAGAACTGATTTTGTGGTTATAGATAAAAAAAATACCGTTATTTGAATTATTAGACCAACAGGCTTTAAGTACATTTATTTTGAACAGAGATCAGATAATGGGTTTGTTGAAATCAAAGAGAGAATGTCAAGTCATTGCCTTTGTAAATCAAAAGGGGTGGTTGCAAGAATGGTTTTATTACAATCGGACACTTGGTGCTAGAATTTAGATAATAATAATTAGTTGCCCCTAAATAATAATACAGCATCCTGAGATGACTTGCGAAGAAATATAATTATAAAACCTATGTATTTCTTACAGTTTAAAATAATTTTTAAGAAAAACCTTTTACTTTTTTTACTGAGTATAATTAAACTTTAAATTCACATCATGAAAGGTAATGAAAGCATAGAAAATTTCCCTATTAGATACTTTTACGATAGTGACTTAATTGTTTTTCCTACAACTCATCAGCATAGATAATAGACTTCTTAAAGTTTTTTTCAAAGTTCGCTTTTATATAACTCCATCCTACCCAGAATGCAAGAACGTGATTCGAAATCCAATGCTTTTTTTTACTTTAAAGCTGTGGTTTTGAACTTTCCTCGACAATTTTCAATAACGATATTTCTTTGAAGTTTTGTGTTTTGGGAAAGCTGAGATGGCATTTGCTCATTTAAAAGGAAATTGCTCTCCGAAATGATTTCAATCTTGGAATTATGAAAAGTAGTTCTCATTAAGCATTGTTGAAGTTTGTAATTATTTATTTTTTAACTCAGAATTTTTGTAAAATCAAGAAATTAGGAAAATAAAAAATAGTTGACAAATAAAAATTGCTCCTAAAGCAGTGTTAAATTTAATTCTTAGAATTGCAAATTTAACAATTGATTTTTCATACATCATCTCCGTTTCTGTACGCTCGTTATAATTTAGCATTGATCTTTTCTATCAGAAAAGTTCTAAATTGTGAGTTTAAACCAATAAACTTTTTAAGTGAAGCCCAAATTGCATTTTGGTAACGTGATTAAAAAAAAACACTAATATAAAAACTTGAAAATATTTGCACTCTCCCACCTCTCAATTCTACTACTTAAACATAATTAAAATTTATCATAAAATTTTCCTACACACAAAATAGTAATTAACCAATTCTTATGCATTAGTTATTGAATGATTTTTTTTGGATGTATTAGAAAAATTTGTGTTTTCTTAAGGTATCCGACTACGTTCGGAACCGTGTTTTTAAAAAAGCACATAAATGGGTACTAATTCAAGACATTTAGTGTCACTTAGATTAGAATACATGTGTAAAAACGTTTTAAGGACATTATCACAAAAAAAAGTATTTTAATACAATATTTAGGCAAAAAATTAACTAAGAATAACCGTTTTTCAAAAAGTTCTCCTATTATAAAAAATGTTTCTGTAATAATATTTTGCTTATATAAAGTAAAGACTTCTCCAGAAGAAAAATTCATATATTATTTTCAGAGCTATCACCAATTGAAATAATTATCAACGTTTTTTTTCTCAAAATTTATCCCCTCTGTTGTAGTAAAATATGGATAAATCCACTTCTAAGTTACATATTTAAAAATTCTACTTCAGCCTCTGTACAGAGATCTGAGTTATATAAATACAGGCAAAATATTATTATAATAGAAGTATTTTTCATTAAAGCAGAATATTTTTAAAATTGGTTATTCTATGTTCATTTTTTGTCACAATATTGTACTTAAATAATTTTTTATTGTAATAATATTCTTAAAACAATTTTATATATACGTTTTCTAACATAAGTGACACTAAATATTATAAATATTATCCATTTATACGCATTTGCAAAATCATGGTTCCGAACGTAGTCGGATACCTTAAGTATGGTTTAGTTATGTTTTAAATCACTCTCATCTCTTGCAGAGTTTCGAGGTTGACGTTCTTTACACAACCATGTTAAGAATCAAATATTAAATGTATTTCATAGAAATACATTTCATTTTTTACGTTTCGCAAACTTTGGGGCGGGCCCCCTGGGAATACAGCCTAATACTACCAGGGGCACAAGCAAATTGAAAGGTTAAAATAAATGATTTTAAAAAATTATAATTTCACTGAAAGGAATTAAAACAAAATACTTTCTGAGAACAAAAAATACCCATTTACAATGATAATATATACTTATAAATGTATCAGTACTCCGAATGAATTTGATCATTAATTCATCAAATTTAAGTACAAGCTTAATAATTATTAGTGACCCCAATGGGTTTATCATATACCAGGGATTTCAAATCAGTGGCACGCGTGCCATTGATGGCACGCGACACAATAGTTTTCGCATGCCAGTGATCAAAATGGTTTGCATTTTATTTCAAAATTACGAAGTTCACTTTGAAGTATTAAGAGAACAAATGCGAGTGATCAGACGCGGGGAGCACACTCGTTTGGTATTGTTTTGCCTTAGTTAAGTATTAGACTGCACAATTACTTATGATATAAAGTTTGTCTACGTATAGCACAGTCAATATTTACGATTATTAACTATTGTTTAACATGGCTAGTTTACCAAAACAACAAAAAATGCAAGTTAATAAGTGTATAAGAGAATTTGAAATTTGGTGTATCGAGAAACTTGACAATATATATATTGGTAAAGGTGACAAAGCGGTGTAAGTTTTATGTTCCGGAATAGTGGTATGCAGAACATCGTCTGTAAAACGGTATTTTGAAACCAATCGCAAACTCCCTTGTCAAAAAAGTGAATCACAGCAAAACTAATTAATCGTTTAGAAACTGTTCAGAAGATGACTCAAATTCAGCATGTATTCTATGAAAAGTAACATCTTACAATCCTAATATAAGTTATTTGTTATCCACAATCTTCAACAACAGAAGTCCCACTAATGTTACTTTAATTTGAATTAAACATATAACTAAAACATTTATAAATATACAGTGCAAAAGGTATTTTTTCGTAGTAAATAAAGTTTTGTGTTCTTAGTATTTAGTTTTATTATTTGCTCAATAATCACAAGTCAAAATTATTTGACGGCACGTCTATACGTCATTTAACACTTCTTTAGGAAAAATTGCACGTAGGTGCATAAAGGTTCTCCACCTCTGTCATATAATAAATTAGATACAAAATTTAATACTTATGTGGTTAGTTTGCACAATTTATAAATAAAATCGTATTGTAGTTTTAACGTCAAAGTACATTATTATTTAATCCAATACATAATTTATGTATATAGGAGAGCACGATGAAAGTTATGATTGAAAATTGGGTCACAAACATTGAAAGAGTTTGAGAAGCACTGTCTGGCATCAAATTGACATTTTGCACAAATGAATGCTATAAAGTATGCAGATTCCTTTCATGGAGTAGCGATCTGCTACAAAATGGGTTTGGAAAAACTTACTCCCAAGGGATGTAGCAGGGCCTTAAGGGGTGTTAAAATTGAATATTCCCGTTTATGAACTATGAGACGTAAGCGTCTAAAAATTAGTAGACACGTTCCTTTTGTGGAGTAGAGGTCCCCTACAAAAGTTATTTTGTGAAAATCGAAAACTAAAGGGTGTTGTGGGGGGTGGGAAGAGGCGTTATAGATTTTAAATTTCATGTTTAAGGGGTCACAGGGGTGTTAAATTTTTTTCTGGAGGTCTGAAAATATAAACAATTTTTAAACAGTCTAATTTCTTTAAATTTAATTTAAATAATTCGAATCTTTTGCACATTACTTATAAAGGAATGGGGCTTCAGAAAAGTATAAAATGTTTAAACTATAATCATAATTTTAAAAATGATAAGCATATGAAAATAAGAAACTTTTCTATAAGAAATATTTATTAAGTTTTACATTGCGCATGCTATTTTCTCAAAGAGTAGGTTTAATTAGTACCTATGAGTTGATTTATAAAGACAAATGTATTCTTAATACTTTGTAGCTTTTTTTTTATATAAATAGAATAATAACTTACATATTTTAATAAATAAAAAATGTACATTTTTTAAAAATATTTAAAAAATTGCAATATTTTACAAATATTTTGAAATACAAAAGGTATATAATACTAAAATTAGGTTGGGTTTAAAGAGTATGATGCATTGTGTATATTCTATAAAGTTTTATACATCAGTGGCTAATATTTTAGAAAATAGCGTGCGCAAAGCAAAAAATACTTAATATTTATTATAGAATTTTCATATGCTTATGACTTTTAAAATTATTAGTATATTTTAAACATTTTATACTTTTCTGAAGCCCCATTCTATTTTAATTAATACGTAAAAGATTCGAATAATTTAATTTAAATTTAAAAGAATCACATACGCGTTTGAAAATGGTTTATATTTTCAGACCTCTAGAGAAATTTAACACCCCGAGACCTCTTAAGGTATGTAATACATATTTTTAAAATTTGGTAGGCATGTTCCTTTGATGGAGAAGAGAATCAATACATAATTGGTTTTACGAAGATCAACCTCCAAACTCCTAGTGGTGTTGTAAGGGATGTTAAGGGATGTTATAAACCAATATTTACGTTTTTGAACTATTAGAGCTACTAACATGAAAATTGTTAGACATATTCCTCTTATGAAGTAAAGTCTTTCTCCGCCTCCAAGGAGGTTGCGAAGGGTTGAGAGAAGTTAAGTTAAACGCCCCCTACCGGCTATATGTAATGCGCAATCATGCTGCATTTCTAATCATTCGCATTTATCCCCAACATGTACTTTTCATGCCAAGTTTAGTTACGATCCCGCAATTATTTCCTGTTGCGCTATTTTTTCTGTCTATGAGTGTAATTTATATGATTTACAATTAAATTTGGTTTGTTGTTTTAGCGTAAAAGTACAATAATGTTAATGTAACGCGTTGTTATTGTATAAGAGGACGGCATGAAAATTATGATTGAAAATAATCTCACACATGTTGAAAATTTTGGAAGCACTGTTATAGGAAATTTCCCCTCGTTGTGTTTTTGTGTTTTCTAAGATTCAAGGCTCCCACACATTCCTCAAGGAATAGATTCCAGCATTACCACACATAACGCGTAGATTTTAACTGCATTTATTTCAAATACAGTTGGATCTTTATTAAATGAAGTCTTTAAATCCCGAAAAAAAGTTCGTTATTTGGAAAACTATTATATGGAGTTTCACTTTTTAATATACTTCACAAACCACATAAAACTCATTTTAAATTCATAAATTCTATTTATTAAATTTAAGTAATTATTTACACATTTTTGAAAATTAAGAGACCTATTTATTTCATAGATATCTTCCCCACACACCAAAAAAAAAAAAGAAAAAGAACTGCAGCGAAAACAAGGAAAAATAATGTCTTTATTTTCTACACTAAAAAAATAATTTTATACCTATATCATTGAATTTTAAGGCGTTAATGTTCCAGGATTTAATGTTTTTTGAGGCAAACATTGAAAAAACAAAGCAGTCTCACTTGTATTAAAGATGTTTTCTGCCTTATAATCTTTTAAAATTTTACTCATTTTCTATGTTATCCAATTTTTAATATCATCCTCATCAACATCAAAATGAAGCTCTTTCTCTGTTACGAAGGATCCAGAGATCGAAAACTTTTTATCTCGAATTGTGTGTATTCAATTCAATACTTTCTCGTCGACAATTTCAAAGACAAATGTTTTTAAAAGTTTTGAACAAGTATTCAATGAAGCGGAATTTTGTTTCTTATCTCGATTTCTTATAATAGTTCTTAAGCTGTTTGGAGGAATACCCAATTTTAAAGCAATATCTTTTTTCTTGACGCCTTTATATACTTCCTGAAGAACTAAACTTTTTGTTTGATGCTCAAACAATTGCAATTTAACATTTTCGAGCTCTGTACGAATGATCAATATTACAAATTAATGGAGACTAATTCAGGACACGAGGCAATTCCACTGAAGGTGAAAGGGAATATTGAAGACGTTTCTAGTGACCTGTGAAAAGGGGAGGGGGATTAAAGGTTGCACTGGATGGGTGAAACGTTCAGAACTCTGTTGTTCTCGGTGAATTATGCACCTCAAAAAGCAGTTAAAAAATTATCATCACCATAAAACGTGTTAAAAGAGATAATAACTTAAAATGTCCAGAAGTACTTCAAAAGTAGGATCAAAAAAATTGAATCACGAGAAAAAAGGACGTTATATAAAAAATGCGCTTAGTTATAGAGAGGTTATTTTACGATAGAAATCGTAAAAAGTTCGTTATACAGAAAAATTCGCTATATAGAGGCTTGCTATTTTACTACTGTGGCTAATATATTCTTATCGTTTTGACTAGTTATAATTAGATTTATAAATATTTATATATATATATATATATGTAAGGATAATTAAATTAGATTAAAAATTAAATTTCCTATCTAGCACACTTGACTCATCTTTCTCAGTTCACATCTTCAAGTATCAAACAAATCACCAATTTATTTCTTCCGAACATATGGCCTAGCCAATAAACATGTCTAATTCCAGATCGTTAGATTTAATAGTCAACATTTGTAAGCATTAACTTTTAAATGCCCTTTTCAAATCAGCGATACTTACCACACGTTTTTCAAGAGTTATCCATTTTAACCCATAATCGTGGCGTGCTTTTTTACTCCCTGCTCTTAGCGTCAGAACAGATGTAGAAATGATTGAATAAAAATCGTCCCTTTTTCTAACTTTTAATTTGATTGTGTCTTCAAAATCATGACAGAATTAAAGCCGGCAGGATTTTTGCCTGCGATCTTAACGTAAAAAACTAATATTTTTTACAAAATATTTTAATATAAAAACGAACGCCAACTGCAGTAATAACTGATACGAAGAATTTTATAGAATACCGACGGCGCTCTACATTGTTAGCTCAGGACGTTGGGTTAACAGAATTAATCTATGGCACGGAAAAAGAAACGCGCTAGTAATCCCCGACAGAACATCGCTCTTAACACCGAGAAGAAACTGTTTTACCGCAGAACGATATTTGTGTCTTTGCTGAAGAGGCCATCAAGTTTACCGTGAATGGAGAAACATTCTGATTAAAAAAAGGAGGAAGTGTGGATCCCTTAAATTCCTCGTGAAGACAGAGGTTGCTCCCTTCCGCCAGAAAAAAATGTTCTTCTTCTCCGAATGGTATTGTGATTTAGTTCCAGTGATACAATGATGGAAGGACCAACATTGCCAGAAAAAAAATCTTCTTCGCCGGAAAGTCTGCACGGTAATACTGTAAAATAGTGAAGTATCAACAACGAAAAAGAAATAAATAAAATTTTACTAGGGAAATAAAGTGACAACAGCATCTGGATTACCGTTCACCAAGGGTTTCTGCCGCTACGAAGTGGAGGCCAGTTAAATTGTATATTTTCAATTTTAGTAACATTGAAGTAACTCAGTTTTGCTGAACAGAACTTTACGAAAAAGAATAATATATAATATGATGATAGTTAATTTTTATAATATAGTTGTGTTAAATGAGCTACTTTCTTTATATTTTAATTGAGAAAACAAAGTATATATGTTTTCTCCTACAAAAGTTTGAGAAATTTTAATATACTTCTCATAATTTTATATTAAGATGTCGAATGAGTTAACAGTTATGATAGAAATTGGTGTTTTAAAGTTGAAAGATATAAATTAAGTTTTTAGAGAAATGACTCTAATGTACCAATACTAATGATATTAATTTTTATAAGAAACAAAAGTAAAGCCACGTGTATTCTTTTTTCTCCACTGAATTTAATTTTTTGTTAGTTATTTTATTCAGCTGTAATCTTATTGCATGTCAGTTATTTTTTTATTTTGAAATTGTGTGTTTTTCATACACCGGTCATCTATCAGAATTAACTATTTCTTAAAATTTTCCTTATCTAAAATTAAAATTAATTTAATAAATTGAAGTTTAATTTTAGATAGTATACGGTGGATAAGGGAGAATACAATCATTATAATTTTGTATATGTCTCGAAACATTAAGAGAACAAACTTGTTTAGTTTGATATCTACACCTCTCATTGTTTCTTATTAGCATCCCTGAACGTCTGTGATTTGATCACGCAGATTTCTCAGAAAGATGTACTCCAAATTAAGAAATGTGATACAGTTTATATTAGTGAATGCGTGATGTAAGAGAAACTCAAGAAATTTTGTCTATGAAACGAATTTTTAAAAGGTTATGGAAAGATTCAAAATATTGTATGCCAGATTGTTAAGTTACAGTGAATATTGAGAAAACTTTTATAAATACTAAAAATGATTCTTGAAGTTAGTCGACTTTTCCGACTCAAAATTAATAAAAAAGACCTCTTATATTCTTATATTCCCCTATATTCTTATAATTTTTATATTTTTATATTTTATAACGCATATAAAATAAAATATTGTTTATTGTGCTGAATAGTGCATAAAAATTGCGTGTTATACACCGTTTTCATATTATTAATAATTTCATTTTATTAGTGTCTATATATTTTTTTTATCTTTTTAAAACATGCATATATTTCATATATGCAAAATGTGTGCAACAGTATAAGGTATTACTACCATGGCGCCAGAGTAGATTTTTATACAAAATTATTATTTTAACATTTTTATATCATATATTTTTATATTTACTACCTTATTGTTTGATATATTATTTTCCAATATAATTTTTTTTGAAAACAATATCTACTAGCTATAATACGAATCTAATATTATGAAGGTATAGGAGAAAACGCGAGCTCTTATTCTAGATGTCAAATAGATTTGAACAAGCTAATCTTCAATTATATGTATGGAAATTCATTTATATCAATTAATATGTTGGAAGTGTCCTTATTGTGTTTGTTGTTATAGTTTCGTTTATTGTATTGCATTTTGATTTTAGTATTCCTATTGCTTAAATATTTCTACTGTGTGTAATATGTCTTTCTAAATAATGTTTTGTATTGTTTCGTGTTTGTTGAAAATTGATTAAGTTTGTAAAGAGAGAAAAAACCACGCCATGACTCACTTTTAAAATTGGAGGGCAAATGTAAGGATAATTAAATTAGATTACAATCTAAATTCCCTATCTCGCACTTGACTCATCTTTCTCAGTTCACATCTTCAAATATCAAACTAACTATCCATTTATTTCTTCCGAACATATGGCCTAGCCAATAAAAATGTCTAATTCCAGATCGTTAGATTTAATAGTCAACATATGTCAGCATTAACTTTCAAATACCCTCTTCAAATCCGCGATACTTACCACATGTTTTCAAGAGTTATCCATTTTAACCGATAATCGTGGTATGCTTTTTTACTCCCTGCTCATAGCATCAGAACAGATGTAGAAATGATTAAATAAAGATCGTCCCTTTTTCTAACTTTTAATCTGATTCTGTCTTCAAAATCATGACATATATATATATATATATATATATATATATATATATATATATATATATGTGTGTGTGTGTATTATTGATGTGAGGGTTGAACCTTCATAAAGAGTGAAAAATAATGATGAAAGCACATTTTATATTGAAACACATTTTAACATGTAGGTGGCTGCCCTTATAATTAGCTAAAGAATTCACGCGAAAAATGTCCACAGCGTTTCATCATTGCCTATCTCTCGATCTCCAAGAAGTCTGCTGGAAGGACGATTACAGTTAATGTGCAAGAATCACCTTGGGGCCATCTGACATGGATTTATGATACACACACGCACACGCACACACACACACACACACACACACACATATATATATATATATATATATATATATATATATATAAATGGATGTTTGTATACATGAAATTGCAGAGTTTGAAGGATGAGGTCAAAATATTTCACTATTTTATGGAAATTGAGCCTACATTCCCAATTTGCTTTATTATTCCATTATTACTGTTATTAACACGCCTTTATAAGTTTCACTTGTATGTAACGAAATCTTTGAAATCGATTTTTACCCACTTTGAGGTCAGATTATTTCGAAGTTTTGCACACTTGTCATGAACCGATATCAATACAATAATTTCATAATTTTGTTCTATTGTCCTGATCAGGATCATCAGGAATAACGATTTCCAGAGTTGGCGACTAATTCATAATACCGTAGTGCATATGAATGACGCTTCAATGAATGATAAAATGTACCAAATGAGATTCGCATAATTTTCTTGCGGAATCACAAAAACTGCTCGAAAGAGCGCCCCCCAGCAAGGATGCAGGTTTCACACCGATGGCGTAGGGACTGTTGAACATTAGCAAATACCTCAGGAGTCTCCTATATATCGCCTGCAACTACGGCAATCCTCGCACCCAGGGCCTCATCGGAGTCGACGGGGTTTGCGTAGACAAGTCTCTTCATATGGTCCCAGAGGAAAAAGTGTAGACAGGAGAGGTCAGACGAGCGTGCCGGCCAATGTACCAGAACACCCCGTCCAATCCATCGCACAGGATATGCTGTATCCAATGTACTTCGGACATCTAAGCTTTTTGTGGAGACTTTATTTTTAGTAATCAATACGGTTTTACTCCTTATAAGAATACTGAAGACGCTCTTTTATGTTTAAATGTTAAGAGAGGCAAAAAGAAGCATTTACACTCAATCTTGATATCTCTTGATATAAAAGGTGCTTCTGACAATGCATGGAGGTCTTGCATTCTGAATGTCCTTAAGAAAGCTGAAATTCCGATAAATATTTTTTTACTTGTTGCTGACTTTTTAAATGACAGAGTGGCCAAAATGCAACTGGGTTCGACTTCTGCAATCCACTGCCTTGAAAGTGGTTGCCCGCAAGGATCAGTGTCTGGACCTATTTTTTGGAATATCATTATCAACGAACTCCTATCTAAACTTAATAATATTGCCTGATGTGAAATCGTAGCTTTTACTGATGATATTTTAGTTTGTTCGCAAGGTAGGGATCTTTCTGCGACTTTCCTACACGCACAGGAAGCTTTGAACCTCGCTTCTGACTGATCAAAAGGTTTTTAATTCGATTTTAATCCTGATAAATCCAGAATCATGGCTATTGAAAAACGAAACGTTTGCTCTGATGCATTTCAGCTATGTCTCGATGAAACTCCCTTGACTATGGTAAAGCAAATGAAGTATCTTGGGGTTCTTCTCGATACTAAATTTTCTTGGAAGCAGCACTTAAGTTACATATTCGAGAAATGTGACAAATCACAACGTTGATTAAATCGGATTGCTCGCAACACGTTCGGTATAAATTTCAATGTACATTCGTTCATTTATAAGCAAGGAATTGAGTCTTTCATTTTGTATGGTTCTAGAGTTTGGGGCGAGGCACTTAAAAGAAAGATTAATTCTAAGTACCTGCGACGCATACAAAGAATGATACTTTTACGGGTCATCTATGGTTATCACACAATAAGTTACATCTCAGTTTATACTATTTCTGGCTTCCCCCTCCAATCGACATTACTATTCTTCATAATATTGTATTTAGGGAAAATCTCTCTTCTTCTTTCATCTCTAATTTTGATTGTATGATGGCTTTATTTTTTCTTCCTCATCCTTCAGAGAGGAATGCCATCAATATTGTTGAATTTAGTAACAAGAGCAAAGAAGATTTCCCTGTTATTTGCTATACTGATGGCAGTAAAATTGATTGAAGAGTTGGTTTCACATTTGTTGTGTTCAGGAGTGGTGTTGAATCCGAGAACTCTCAATTTAGAATTCGTGATGAATGCACAGTTTTTGTAGCTGAACTTTTATGTTTAAACTTCATCGTTAAATGGAACACTGAGCAAAATAGTGTCATCACAGAATATTTCATCTGTACTGACTCTCTTTCCTCCTTGGATTCTCTTAAATGTATTTCTTCATCTAACAACATAATCGTCGAGATCCAAAAGCAACTTAAAAGCCTAAGAGATAAAAGCACCTCAATAGATTTTGCATTTGTTCGCGGACACACAGGCGTTCTAGGGAATGAGCGAGCCGGTTGGCTTGCAGAAGCTGAAACCAAGCGCAAAATTGACATTGATGTTAATATTCCTAAATGTTTTACAAGAAGATCACGAAAGAAAAAATGGTGAGGTATTGGAACCAAGAATATCTCATTTCTAATAAAGGGAGCATAACAAAGAATTTTTTCCCACCATTATAAGAGACTATCATGCCCTCATTTTTATACTAACTACAAAATAACCCAATTTCTCACTGGTCATGGTAATTTCAAAAGCTACTTGAACAAATTTAATTTAGTTCCTTCATCTTTCTGTGACTGTAATATTGGTGGCAAGGAAAATATAGAACATGTAATCCTTCTGTGTTCGAAGTATGTCAGATAGAGAAAGATCATAAGACTGGCGTTCAAGAGACTTAACATTAATTGGTCACCGAATTTTCACCAACTTCTTTCCACCAGAAGAGTGCTTTCAAAAACTTCTGTGAATTTGTTCTAAATATTTGTAATTCTTCTTAACCTGAATTTTTTTTAAAATTTTTTATTTCCCTTGCATGTGTGTTTAATACTTACCTCTTTAAGCCCCGTGTGATACTTTGTGGTGCACGGGGATTAAATAATTGGTTTCAATAAAAAAATATGTACAATATAGTACAGTTTGCTATTTTCTACAGCACCCTTAATCACATAAAAGAGGTTTGTGTACACTTCTAACTACAGGTGGCTGCATTTGTTGCATAGAAGATAGATGTGTGATATGCTAAAATGACAATATGTAAAAGTTATGAGAATATCGATGACAATTTTTGAAAAATTCAATTTAAGTTTCAATTTGAAACTTATTCGTTTTTTTTTTCGCATTTAATATTAAATAGTCGCGATAACAAATTAATAGTTTAACGCATTCATAGATTATAAAAAATAAAGGTATAAATGACATCGTTGGGAATAATAAGTTTTTATAGTTTTGAATTCAGACTTCTTTGCAGGAATGTAGACTATTAAAAGGCTGATGTAGAAGTTAGAAAACTAATATTTAAAGTATATGGAAAACAATATCTGCAATTCCATGATCTTGACTAGCAGAAGACGGCATTTTTACTTAGTAGGGAAGAGTAAACATAAGGTAGGAGCTTGTGGAGTAAACAATCAGGCCTCTGCAGTTTTGGCAGGTAATGAACTCCCATTTGTTGCTTTCAGTAATCATTATAAAAATAACAAATACAAAAATAAGTCATGTAAAATTTTATATATTTTAATAACAATGAATTTTGAACTTAATTTCCAATTCATTGTCACGAGTTGGCAGTAACTACGGTACTCTATCAACCGTACTTCTTATATATATATATATATATATATAAAGTACGGTTGATAGAGTACCAATAATTTTAACGCAATTTTACATCTCGTTCTCGTAAACTTTACTCCTTTTAAAACATGTATTGACAAAATACTCTCCTTTTGTATATTTATCAAATTTTAAAAATATAATGGTTATCTTACCCAACATTTTAAATCAGGGGTGGCAACTGAGTAGCTAAGACGTGCCAAACCAATCTGTCAGTATCATTCAGCGTGCCACATAGTAGGAAATTTTTGAAATCCTTCGATTCTTACGGTAATATTTGCAGATTTAAAGAATAGAGGTAAATAATTTAGATTTACATTTTTATTTTATATTAATTATGGATCAATAAAATACATTTATTAACATAAAAATAAACAATATAAAATGTTACTATTTCTTCAACAAAGATAAAAAAAAATTAAAAATGTATGTTTCCAACATATTTACTTAAATAAGAAATAGACAAAGTGAAATATAAATGATTCCCTTCAATACAGTTAAATAAAAATTGTAATGTGAATGAACTCTTTCACGACTCTTCTTTCATATCGCAAAACCAGGGGTATAATGCATGACACGATTCTGAGCATTCAGTTGTTAAACAATTTCTTTGCGGTGTCGAAATATTTTTCATATTAGGAAAGATTTTTTACTTTGATATGCCGAATCATAAGTGGAAAGCAGAGTACATGCAATTTTCTTTTTTCAACAATTAAATCCCCTAGCAATAACACTCAATTATTTAAAAATAGCTGTAAATTTATCCTTAGAATTATCTTTCAGATTATTTTGTAGTTCCATAAATGTCCATAACTCAGAAGATATTTGTCAAATAAGGTCTATTATCAACTTCCATCCACTCAAGAATTGACAAATTTGTAGAGTAGTGCTGAGTGCCACTAAGAATTGTACCACGTGCCACAGGTCCATAGATTGCCGACACGTTTTAAATGTTCTTATTAACTAACCATCTCCTATTCAAACACAATTTATATGATAAAAAAGGGTTTCATTCATTTTGTAGGGAATTGTATTAGATTCAACCATAAGTAATTTTGTGTATCAAAAAAATTACTTTGTTTCGGGGATCCCCTTTGAGCAAAATGAAAGGAATTTGACATAATTATAGTAAGTTTCTCTAAAAGGGGGGAAACGTTCACTTTCAAAATACACTGCGTAAAGTGCTTTTAGGTGTACGAAGTTATATTCACTATTATTCCTAAAATAAATTTTGATATTTTGGTTTTTCGTTAAGTTTTGAAGTTATTTCTTCAAATATACTTCTCCATTACATTTCTTTCAAACTTGATATTTTCTTTTGCGGCCACGGTAGCCTGATGGTCATAGTTATTAACTCGTGTCCAGTGTTCGAGCCCTGGTACCACAAAAGTTTCGCGTTGAAGAGGAGCTGATGCACGTTAAACACGTCGAGGTCAAAAGTCCTCACGTTGGTGTGATGTGGAAATTTGGAAGGGGAGTTATCATCTCAGGTATCGTCCTCGTCACTTAACCGCGGTTCAAAATTACGTAGTCGCTCGTCAGTAGCCACCGTGTTGACTTAGAATGCAATATAAACCCTTGACGTGTGCACTTGAGTTAATTCGAGTACGCTAAACAGTTCCAAATATGCACATTATATATAATTCAAACGAGGTCACATTTTATGCTGATTTAATTTTCTCACTCAAATATCAGCGAGCGCCGTCTGCACTCGTGATATTTGACTGTTGTTTCTTATATTTACGATTTAGTCGTTAAACATCAAAAACTCGTTTTCAATGTAAAGACTGTAATGTTGGACTGTGTGCAGTGCCGTGTTTCGAAAATATCACACTGTGACATTTCTGTAAACGATATGTATGTGTCTTTCTCATACTTCTTTGATATTTTTTGCTATTTATACCTGGTACAATTATTTTCTTATAAAAGGTTTTTGTAATTAATTGTAAATTGAATAAAACCTTTTCTTACAATTATATGTATTTGAGGATGAAATCTGATTTACTTTATTCAGGAAATTTTTAGTAAATTTTATTTTCTTAGCCAACTTATTTCTTTTAAAACATGCATATTTATGTATTATATAATTAAATTTCTAACTATCTAAAATTATGTCTGGCTTTTTCCTTCATTAAAATATTTCAGGATTTTACAAATTATCATGCCATTATTCATTATGTATTTAATAAGGAAAAATATATCTAAACATAAATAATTTCTTGCCTAATAAACATATAATTGTTTTTAGCTACACTTTGGAAAATGCATTGAAATTTGTATCGGGACAGGATTTTAACATATTATGAATGTGTTTTTGACTGCTACTATGTTATATATTTATCTTTCATTCTTTTTACAGTATGAGTAGAAGTCGTAAACAGTTTGTCACAGTAAAATTAATTTTTGTTTTATATTCAAATTATACTATTATATTGATTCTGAAAATAATAGGTTAATTTGAAAAGCCATTATTTCACAATTTTAAAGCATTGAACAGTTTTGAAATTTTTTAAACTTTTCTAAAATGTTAAATTATTAAAAATATTTAATTATTGTAAGTGATTAATATTTCTTAGATTATTGAAAACAAAAAGTATAAAATTTAAAATATATCTCTTTGTTGAATTTTAATAATTATTTTTATGGCTAAACCTGGAAAAAACCCAACTTTTTTTTAAATATTAACATTAAGATATTTTTAAAAAATAACTAGAGCTCTCAGACCTAAATCCATATGAACTTTTATAGAACATATGTTAGGGAATATTTACAAGATATTTCAAGACTATCTTGAACAGGAAAAACGCCTTAGGGATTAGAAAACACTCTCATCTTCAAAATTAAAAAACTGAGAAAAACAGATTTAAAATTTGTAAAGGCATAAAAAAAAATTCCATTGCCTGTAAAGCTTTAATTTTTCAATCTGTTACTATCCAACTTATGCTCTACATGAAAATTCTACTTGAAATAAATATGAATGAAATATCTTTTTTAATTCAAAATATTCTAAGACATATATATAACATTGATAACAACTGTTAATTTGATCAATTATTCACTTTAACAGAACATTATATATTCACAAGAGTTTTAAATGCAAAATATTTATATAGAAATTAGTAGTTATACAAACGTAATCCAGAAATCACTAAGTTTGTAAACAATATCTATTTTTTTCTCAGTTCCCCATCGTGGCACTTAATCAAGTTTAAGTTTTTGTTGCATGATTTTAAAATACTGCAGTGTAGTACTACAATAGATTTATTATAATGTAGTTTGTGGTACATCAGGGAAATATTTAGTTCATTCTGCAACATTTGTATTCTGTAGTCTAATTGTAATATTACCTGGAAAAAAGCTGCATTTTAGATTTACCATTTTCAGTCATATTCCATCCCTTTCAAGTATTACTTATCATAGTAGCCTGCGTACATTTTGGTCATGGCATTTTTCAAAAGGAAAAAATTAATGAAGACAAAGTATAGAGCTTTTAAATTATATAAACTATGTGTCACAATATATATTGGTCTTTAAATCAATCTTAAGTAAATGTGAGAAAACTTAAAAACATGAGCAAACAGAAATGATTTTAGAAACTAAAATTGTAGTTAATTGCCGTTTCACACGAAATATTGGATTGTGTTAAAAAATATTTTAAATTAATTCAATCTAGGAATGCAAAAATGCTTTAAAATGAAACCGAATTTAAAATCAAATCTCAGAAAATTAAAATTTCTTAAAACATAATTGGTTTTTAGATCAGAAATTGAGCAAGTTTTCCAAATATATGAAATATATATTTGCAATAAATTGGGTGAACTTTCTGTTGGCCGTGAAGTGTAGAAAATGTCCATTTCACAATCCTCGCCCTAGGCCACAGCTGTAAATGAGAAGTCTCCCGTTTCGAAGAACACAGAGACCGAAAAGCAATAAAACCATCCCGTGCAAAACCAATTCAGGACCTCCTGTGGTTTTAACAGGGGAAGGCAATAAACTGCCGTGCATTTTTGAAGCAGTTCGCGAAATTTATGGGAACATTTTCGGCTTAGCTAGCTTTGAAAAAGTAGACCGCTTTCGAAGTGAAATTCAATTAGCGGGTCATACAGTCAGAGGGTTAAGCATAGCACCAATTCTGACCCCACTAGCATCCGTAAATAAGTTAAACTGTTCCTGAAAATTCGGTAACTGCAATACAGGTGCCTCTGTTAATGCTCGTTTTACTTTATTAAAAGCATCCTGTGCTTTTGTCGACCAATTAAATTTAGCCCCCTTTTTCTTTAACAGATATAATGGTTAACATATATCTGCATAGTGAGATATAAACTTCTAATACCACTCCGCCATCCCTAAGAACTTCGACACTTCCCTATTATTTTAGGAGGTTTCATTTCTGCGATTGCCTTGACTTTATTATTGTCTGTTTCAATCCCTTCCTTACCTAAATACTTCAAATTGTCACGTGTGAAGTGGCATTTTTCATTGTTTAGAGTTAGCCCTGCGTCTCTCAACAATGTAAATACCTGATTCAAATGATCTATGTGTTCATTATACGATGGAGATGTAATAATAACATCGTCCATATAACCATCACGAAACGACCAATAACAGGTTTTAATATAATGTATATGGCCTTTTGAAAATTTGGCGCCGCCCCTGAAAGACCAAAAGGCATTCTGAGGAACGCAAAGGTGTCATTGCAAGTTATAAACGTGGTTTTCTCGATATCTGTCGGAATAATCGCCAATTGAAAATATAGCCCAATTTTAAATCCAATGTCGACATGATATCGGCATGTGGAATATTTGTGATTAGATCATCAATTACCTTTAATGGATATCGCGGGTATTTAGTGATGGCATTTAGTTTGCGTTAGTCAATCGCGAATCGATACGCCTCTGGAGAATCTGGAGGAAGGCCATTATTTTTGCGTGTTAAAACCACCAGTGACCCGTATGTAAATTGAATAGGACGGATTTTACCCTCCTGTAACATTTTCTAAATGTGATAATCAATTATTCCTTGTTTTACCCTGTCATATCGGTAGGGTCTTGACACTACCGGTCCCTTGTCCCCAGTATCGATTTCATGGTATAAAACATGAGTTAACCCCGGCTGGTCTGAAAATAGCCCTTTAAAACCATTAAATAAATTCTTTAATTTTTGCTTTTGTATCTGATAGATCAATCTCGACCAGCTTTTCAACTTATATTAACTGCTTAATTTGGTCATCTGGAATGATCAGAGATTTCTGATCAATATCTAAAGTCAATTTGGACTCCTTCATAAAATCAATGCCTAAAATGCATTGGTATTGCATATTGTTAAGAATGTGAAATTCCCAGTTTTTCTGGAATTCTCGGATCCAAATCTGTAATTCGACCCAACCTAAGTGACAACACGGGGCTCCCTGGGCCGTCGCTACTCTATCTTTCGTCTTTTGACGCGATCGATACGAAAAATATTTGCGATAGACTTCCTCTGATATGAAAGATTTCTCCACTCCCGGGTCCCAAAGAGCCGTAATGAATGTTTCATTTAAAAGAATGGGGGCGTAAGGTAAATCTACTGGAGTTATTCGTAATGAGGATATCCTAATAGTTCGGTGTTCCGTATCTGGAGCATTTTCTGCACATTGCGATCGATCACCCCCATACTCGCATCGATCGCTTAAAAGTTTAAATATCTCTTTTGATCATTCTGACCCCTGAAAGAACTGTTCCTCGAACCACCTTGTCGACCGCCTTGATTGTGGAATCTATTATCAGATTGACCACCTCGGCCTCGACCATCAATCTCCGACTATCCGCAACACCTTGACCCTCAAATCTATTGAACTCCCTCCGCGGTCTGCTATTGTCCGAGTATCTGTTGTTACCTCTCGTCTCCCTCCAATTTTCCTGCTAGGGAGACGATTGTTCTCGCTTGGGTTTCTATCTCGAAATTCTTGACTCGAACCCCTGATCTTTCTATTTAGAAACCTTTCCTCATACTTATCAATTATTTGTAGAAGTTTAGATGTGGTTTGCGGATGCCAAACCTTTACGTAATCTAAAATCTGAGGTTCTAACCTACTAATAACATGATCTATCAATTTTTCCTCCATCATTTCGAGTTTTAAAATTGTGTTGATCTTTAATAAGTCATACACAAAATCAGAAGGTTTCTGATTATGCTTTTGAGATAATGCGAAATGACGAGTCTCTAGTTCCGACCTATTCCTAACCACGGGGAACTGTTCTGTCAAAGCTTGCTTTAAGTGCGCGTAATCCCGCGCCTTGTCTTCTACAATGCTATAACCTAGAACTTCAAACCAATCTAGTGCCCTTCCTGTGAGATGACCCTTTATATATGCACAAGCCAGTTCTGTGGGTATCTCGTAATATGTTATTATCAATATTTCCCAAGAACTCTGTCACGTTCTCCACCCCCGAAAAATACTGCTCAGGGATGATTAGATCCGAAAATTAGATCTGACTCTAAACTCAGGTTTTACTCATTGGGCGCCACTGTGGAGACCACCCTGGGTCTCATCCTGGACACCAAGATTAATTTGAGGCAAAGAATCACCAAGAGATATTTTGTATAATAATAATTATTTATTATTTCAAGTCTCAAAAAAACTCTAATAACATATAATGATTTTATGTTACGTCAAATAAAGGGATTTACCTTTTATATTAAATTAAATTACGAATTATGCAATGAATTAATAATTATGCTCAATATCAAGTAAGGTCTACCGAAATAGGAGGTCCGAGAAATAAACGTACTCTAATTATTAATTTTTTTAACTTTAATTAATTTGACTAAACTAACGCTTAATTTAAGCGTACATAAATTATAGTTACCGATGGTTATATCAGCTTTCTCGTTCTTCAGTAGAATAGCAGCACTACGCCTTCACTATCTTAATATCCTGGAATACTCTAAATTTGAGGTTACTGTTGCTGGTTCAATAGCCTTCCTCATCACGACTGATAGCTTACAACGCTCGACTTAAATATCATATCTATTTTGCATATCCTGTTCATCTTCTTGGAGTGATGGGAAATATACGCGAATTTATATTCCCCAAAAAGACGCCTAAGAAGATTAGTGGAAAGGTTCCGTACATATTCGTCACACATGTAGAGAATGTTGGACTGATGCATCTTCCCCTTACCCACCACTTACGCTCGTATTCACCGCTAACCTGACCCAGCGATGAAACGGGGAGTTAGGAACCGTCAGTCAACCCCAGGTTAGAGCTCCAATTCATAGTTCTTTTTCGACCTCCAGTTACTTGACACTGAGTTTCTTAACTTGGATTTACTGGTCGATTCCCATTGGTCGGAATAAACCCCGTGACTTCCAGCTGGAGCTACAATTTCTATCTTCGCCTCGTGCCAGCTTGTGCTTAACCTCGTGTATCGCTATCTGTTTAAAATGAATGCCGACAGAATTTATTTTACGCAGTACGAAAAAGAGAGTAGGTGTTGGCTTTGTTGAAGCCGCACTTACATATAATAGAATTTTCTGACTTTTCTGGTTTCCAGTTTTTCTAAAAAATCAAATTGACTAACAAAGGAAACTTTCTGAATGGTATTCATTGTAAACTAAAAATCAATCCAAACTCAAACTACTTCAAAACTTGAACGAAAACGTAAAAACTCGTAAAATCGCTTACTGCGCACGTGTGTTTAAAATTAACCCGGATGTGACCCTGGGTAAGGATTTTTTAACTTGAACCGGAGTTAAGTTATTAACTTGCGATAGTGAATAACGTTTTCGGCGAGCCCCCGTTTTCCTACTCTAACCGGCGGTCAGGTTAGCGGTGAATATGGGCGTCAAAGCGCGAAAAATATGACCGGTTCTTCACGCACAGGGTGTCTCTTACCCAAGAGTGTTTACTTTCTGTTTTTACCGTAAAATTTGCATATAAAGTTGAAAAAGATGAACAATTAGGAAATACAATATGTTTATTACACTTTTCAAACATAAATTTAGATTTTCTGTTCTTTTTATTAGGACATTCAGTACATTATATATACCAGGAGTGGCAAACCAAGTGCACGCGTAACATTGATTGCACGCAACACAAAAGTTTGGGTACGCCACTGATCAAAACGGTTCAAATTTGAGTTAAAACAACCAAGTTCACATGGAATTTTTATGAAAAAACGTGGGTGATCGGGAGTACACTCGTTTGTTATAGTTCCAAACCTAATATAAGTTGTTTACAATCTAATCTGTAATAACAGAAATCATAGTGATGTTATTTTAATTTGAATTACGAGAATAACGATGACACTTAGTATAATAAAGGGTGTTTTTTTAGAGGTTTAGAACTTTAAATTGCAATAAAACAACGATGTATTACTCGATTGACATGAATTTTTTTTAATCGAAAGATAATCTTGTGGTATTACATTGTAAATATGATTTCTGGAATATGACTGCCACGGCTGGCTCGGATGTAGTCCAATTTGGACGTCCAGTTTTCGATGACTTTTTCCAACATTTGTGGCCGTATATCGGCAATAACACGGAGAATGTTGTCTTCCAAATGGTCAGGCGTTTGTGGCTTATCCGCATAGACCAATGATTTTACATAGCTCCATAGAAAATAGTCTAGCGGTGTTAAATCACAAGATCTTGGAGGCCAATTCACAGGTCAAAAAACGTGAAATTAGGCGGTCACCAAATGTGTCTTTCAATAAATCGATTGTGGCTCGAGCTGTGTGACATGTCCCGCAGTCTTCTTGGAACCACAGCTCCTGGACATCATGATTGTTCAATTCAGGAATGAAAAAGTTAGTAATCATATCTCTATACCGATCACCATTGACTGTAACGTTGTGGCCTTCATCGTTTTTGACGAATGATTCCACCAGCCCATAAAGCGCACCAAACAGTTTTTCTGGATGTAACGGTGTTTCGACATACACTTGTGGATTAGCTTCACTCCAAATGCGGCAGTTTTGTTTGTTGACGTAGCCATTCAACCAGAAGTGCGCTTCATCACTAAACAAAATTCGCTGATGAAAATCGGGAACAACGGCAATCTCGTTTTGGGCCCATTCGACAAATCTACGCCTTGCTTGATCATATTTAAAATGTAATGCCACAAGATTATCTTTCGAATAAAAAAAATCATGTCAATCTAATATAACATCGTTATTTTATTGCAATTTAAAGTTCTATACCTCAAAAAAAAACACCCTATACATTGAAAAATGTATTTTTTGGTTGTATATAAGTTTTTTATAAATTGTTTGTTTATAGTTTGATTGTTTTCCTAATAATTGCGTCGAAATTATTTGATAGCATGTCTACACCTCTTTAAGCATTTGTTCAGAAAAAAAAATGACTCGCTGATCCAAAAAAGGTTCACCACCCCTGGTATATACACTCCGTTAGTCTTCGTCGCGATTTAGTTCTGTGATTTCAGTTATGTTTGGATATTAATTTTTTTAAAATATCGTAGAAATATTGTTTTCTGGTTTTTACATTCTTCTGATAATCGAAATCCAAAAAACTTCAAACATAAGCGTCTGGTTCGAGGCTTAGTAAATGATTTCTAAATGAACAAAATAATTTCAGCATTGATTGTAGCAACGTTCCACATCAAAAAACATATTGTCATACACTAACTACTAGATGTTCTGTCCATTGAATATGATGTGGTCATTTTATCAAGGAATATAATTACTCCCTCAGTTAAATTATCTGGATAGATTTCAGTGGAGGAATCGTACTTGTTATTATACTCTTCATCATTCGATTCTTCCTCATCATCCCCGAACTGAGACTTTTTTCATCCGAAAATACTGTTGTACTGCATCTAGTATAATTACTGTATATATTAAATTACTTAAATATCACATTTTTTCTTCATAACGACAATAATACACTATTGAATAAGAAATATTTTTTAAGCGTGCACATGCATTTAGAACTGTGACGATGATTCATGTGCAGGGTATGACATACCCGAAGAGGTGGTATAAAAATTTTACATTTAAAATTTACCTACAAGCTAACGGCCCCCAAATAATATGAATTAAGACTACACAGTACCCTAAAAATTTCATTTTTACCGAAACTTTTTTTTGCATGTTTTGGTGGTCCATATTATTGAGATGCTTGCCACGAAATTTCAGATCTGTTAGCAAATTAGTTTTTAAGATATATGAGGTTTTATGAGCTATGGTTTTGTTTTCGGTTTCCTTTAAAAGCATTTTTTCACACTTAAGTTAAATTAATTAAAAATATTTTTGAGTTTTTAGTTTAAAATGGTTATTAATTCCAATTTTCATTACTAAAATCATTTCTGCTTGATTATGTTTTGAGTTTTTTGAGTTCTCATAATTAATTAATAAAGATTAATTTCATGGCCAATTTTTATTTGAAAATAGTTTATATAACTTAAAAGCTTTATCATTAATTTTTTCCTGTAGAGAAAATGCCATGGCAATTGCGTTCTGGGTTTTTGTGAGAAGCAATATTTCGAAGAGATGAAATACTACTGAAAATGATGTATCTAAAAATCAGTCCTCAGCTGATTCTGCACTTAGACTTCCGAATACAAGTATTCTGAATTCAAATGCTGCAGAGATAACGGAATATTTCCTTGTGATGTACCAAACTACATTATACTAAACATATTTTAGTACTATATTTTAGTATTTTAAAGTCGTACGACAAGAGCTAACACTTCCTAAACTGCCCAATTTAAAACTGAAAAAAATTAAATTTTATGAGCAAACCTGACTATTTTTAGCTTAAGTTAGTATCATTATTATTTTGTACGTAAATGCTTTGTGAACTATTAGGTTAAGATAAAGCTGAAAAAACTGGTGACTTAACAAATGCTATCAATATTTTGCAAAAATATGTTTAAATTAAAAATATAATTTTCAGTCATATTTAATAAAAATAGTGTTTTAATGTAGAACATACATTGGAAAATAACATATTAAAAACTAGAGTTTTACGGGCATTATAAGTTTTTGTTTTACGACTTTAAATGCATTTTCTCTGACTTTTAATTTTGAAGGTATGAGTATTTTCTAATGCCTAAGGCTTTTTCTTGTTCAAGATAGAGCCTTCAATTTTTTTGCATATACTCCGAAATGTATGTTCTATAAAAGTCAGTATAGATTTAAAGCTGAAAACTCTAGTTATTTTTCTAACAAAAGTTTAAGTTGATATTTTAAAAATTTTCGTGTTTTTTCCAGGTTTTTCTAGAAAAATAATTATTAAAAATCAACAAGAGAATAGATTTTCAAATCCATACTAAATATTGTTTTTAATAATCTATGAATCATAAATAATTTAAAATTACTGAAATAAATTAAAAATTGAATATTTTATAAGTGTTTGAAAAAACTTCAAAAATGCCTAATTTTTTAAAATTGTAAAACAATTGCTGGTCCAACTGATTTTTTGCTTACAGAATCAGCTTAATAATATAATCTATATATGAAACATCAATTATTTTTACTGTAACTGTCTCCAAAAAAATTCAGCCGTGTAGCCTTAAAGTAAGCTACACGAGAAATTATTCTTTTTCCGAAAAAGGTTTAGATGGAGTCTTGAAAAAGGTTAGGCGTTGTGTATAACATAACCTGCGCGAGGGAAGTGCTAGGTTAATAAGCAGAAATTAATTATAGGTTAAATTACATGGATGTTCTGAAAAAAAAATTACTAATTTTAACAATTTCTACTCATTTTCATAACATTGATATGATCAATGTATTCATAGATTATTTGTAATTCACAACTATTACATCGAAAACTTACTAATTTATAAGAATATATGAAAAAATTTAAAATTAAATATATGTGTGAAATTATAATTTTTTTGCTAATATTTATTTTTAAAAATAAACGTAAAAAATTTGTGATATCGTTAGTAAGACCTACATAGATTTTGGATTGAACAACTTAAATCTCTTAAATTTATAAAGATATTCCTATTTAATGAAAAAGTTAAACTCGCAATTGACTAAATATATTAATTTCTAGATTATTTAGAAAACTGAGAGTTTTTTTTCTGTTATTAAGATAACTCAAAAGATTTTAATTTGATGTTTTCGTTTACAAGATTCTATCTTTATAAATACGCAAACTTAATTTTCAAAAGATGTCGGAACTCTTTTTAAATACAAGACATAAAATAAAGTTGATATAAATTTTAAAAGATTTAAACTACTTGAAGTTAAATAATGTATCGTTTCAAAATTTACATTGAAATTGACAGAAAAAACTCTTGTTTCAAAGGTTCAAAATAAGGAATACTCACTTTCGAATGACACCAATCACTTAAAAATTAAATTAAGTAAAAATAGTTAAAGGTTCTCAAATAATAATCGCAAAAGGTAGTAAAAATTCCAAAACAGTCGGAATTTTTTTTAACAAGATGAAAATAATCTTTGAATTAAAAAAAAATGTAAGAACGTTAAATAAAAGAGTCAGATGTATGAATAAAAAATGGCAAGGAGAATTATATATTTAATCAGAATTGAAATAATTACAAATATTCTTAATTTCAATTCATTTTCAATTTTAATTAATGAGTTCCTTTCATCCAAAATTTTAAATAATTCTCATTATTTTTCTGTGGGGCACGCCGTAATATAAAGAAATATATTGTCGAAGAAATAATAATTACTTTGACAATTTTTTTGGATTTCAACAATGAATTACCTGTATCAAAACTAATTTTTGTTACTAAAATAATTTAAAAGTACTATTAAATAATAATTATAAATTAATCTTGTGAAATTGTTACGTCACTATTATATAAAATAGTTACGCTAATATTGGCACGCAATGTGAATAGAACAAAAAGTACCCGATTTCATTGTTTCTTTTTTAAATTGTGAACAATCATTTTTTTCGCAATCTCTAAAATTAAGAATTACAAATACCGATATTTTTTATGATACCTGTCGTAAGTCTATAAAACTATCATAAAAGACTCTTGGGATTGTAAGTAAAAAAAAAAAAAAAAAACTAAGAATCTATCTACTCACACATATACCTTTTTAAAGTTAAAACCACCAGGAAATAATTAAAATATAGCATTTCATCAATGCGAATATATATAAATACCCTTTTTATACTAATATTGGTTAATAAATAAAAACTTTTAGGTCAGACTGACTTATGATTACTTCAGAGGCACTTCCTTTTTCATCTATTAGCAAATTTTTTGGTCTATCAACAAATTTTTACTGTGGCTGTAAGAAGATTTACTTTGTTATTAATCACATTTATTTCAGATGCGTTTATATTAATGATGTCAGTTGAATATTAAAAACTGAATCAATTTTGACTTACATAGTAAGAAAACTAATTCCATAAAAAACAGAGCTCGTTTATATTTCATCATAATGCTGATGTAATCGATGAAATAAATGAATAAATGAATTAAACAAGTAATCTAATTTTTTAAAGTCAATTCCTACTTCGTTAGAAAAACGTACTGGCGCCTTTTTTGTAGTTAATAGTAACTTCTACAGAAATAACGGAGAATAAATTTAAAATTATAAAATAAAATTTAATTAATGGATAATTACTAGAAAAACCAGTATTAGCATCAAGTGTCATCCACTAGAAGTTTTAAAAAAATGTATTTGAATTTGATTGGATGAACAGAAAGTATTTTAAAAACGACTAGAAATTTGAACAATATAATATATATATATATATATATATATATATATTGTTCATATATATAGTATATATATATATATATATATATATATATATATATATATATATATATATATATATGGGAAAATGACTACAACCTAAGGATGATAAATGATTTATTTAACAAGACGAAATATCTAGATTATACTGAACAGCAAAGGAGAACGTCTTTCTCCTACGTCTAAAGCTTAGCGTCCCTAACGTCCGTCTACATATTTTCCCGTGTGTCCTTTTAGTCGGACATTCCTTACGGGGTGTGACGTCAGTGTGGACTGCTCCACCCTAAGTACAGGGGGAGAGGTTGTCCATTGCACATATCCAACCCTACATCGGCCATCATGACCGGGAAGGCGACCTCGCCTGATTACATACAATGATAAAATGTACAGATACATAGTAATGCAATTTTAAAAATGTACACAGTTACACAGTAGATGAAAGAACTATACACAACACAAAATATCTTCAAAGAAAAAGTACAAAAATACTGAAAAATAAACAAATTTAAAGTAATATTTCATAAATATAAAAAATTTCATACATTACCACTGGGGTAAAACAAATTATGTTAACGATTCAAATAAGATCAAGGCTAAAATAAGAATCTGGAATAAGGAACAGGAACATATTGTAGCAAGATGCTCCTACTTCTAAACACTTAAATTTGAACTAAAATGAAATAAGAAAATGTTAGATTCATTCAATAAAAATGGTATCAAAATAAATAAATAGATAAAAAGTGTTGTTAATGTCCATAACGTAAGTCCTTCACAGGAAGAAAAATTGTGAACAGTTTTTAATGGAGAAATCAAGTAGAGTGAGTTTGGTTTGGCCAGAGTTTCATGAACTCTGCACAAGTAGACGTTTTTGATGGTCTGTCGACAAAATCACACTTTTCTTCGTCATAAGTGTCATTGTGCTTGACTTTTGTAACTTTGTAAGGTCCGAGGTATTTTTGCTTAAGTTTCAAGCCTGGACCAAACTGTGTGCGTTTAATTGCTACTAGGTCATGTAGTTGATATTTATGAGCTTGTCTGCGCCGGAGATTGTACGTGCGGTGATTTTCATCTTGAACTTTGTGGATTTGCTTTTTGGAATCTTGACGGAGAGCATCCCGTTGTTCTTGGAATTGAGCTGTAATTTCATCGTTAAGAAGTTAGACAATCTCAATGTCCTGGCAAAACTTCATCTTGGTGCCGAAAAGGAGCTCAAATGGAGTCATCTTGATGCTTTTTTGAAAAGTTGAGTTCAGGATTTCTTGCAGGTGGGGTACGTGAGAGTACCATTTCTTAGGATCGTCGACAGAAAGTTTTGACAGCACAGAAATGATGGTGGAATTTTGTTTTTCAATTTGGCCATTAGATCTTGGGAGACCAGTTGTAATGGAGATATGAAAGATGTTTTGCTTTTTACAGTAATCTTCAAATGCGGAGGAAGTAAATGCGGATCCTTTATCAGTGATAATCCTAGCGGGGTTTTTCCGAAGACATGCCTTTGGTTTTCTAATCGATTTATGACTTCTGCAGCGTCCGTAGATCTAGTGGGATACAGCCATGTAAATTTACTGAATGCGTCAATCACTGCAAAAACATGCTTATATTTCTTAGAAGTTGTCGCTAGGGGACCCAAATGATCTAGATGAAATGTATGGAGAGGTAAATCGTTTTTTTCTATCGGGTTAAGCGTGCCATCTTGTTTACCACGTTTCCGGTTTGGCAGAATGCATGTAACACAGTTTTGAATGCATTTTTCAACTTTGTCTTTAAGTCGTGGGATGTAAAAGTCTTTGCTAACTAAATCTTGTGTGCGTAGAACAGCAAAATGTCCACGTTCATGTGCAGTTTTAATGATGTTAGCCTGCATTTCGTCAGGTACCACTAGTAAATCGGTGCCATTGACTGTTTTGTAAAGAAGTTTGTTTTTTACGATATAGTTGTCATGCGGCGTTGTTTCTAGAAGCGTCTTTATTGTTGTTATTTGGTCATCAGCCTGTTGTGCTTTGAGAAATTGAAGATGAACACTATGTTGGATTAGCATACAATGTGGAGGTCGACTGAGAGCATCCACATGAGCCATCTTTGAGCCTGTACGGTGTTCTATTGTATAATTAAATTCTTGGAGATAAAGTGCCCATCTGGCTATCCTGTGGTTAAGCTCTTTTTTACTTAGTGTTTTGACGAGGGCGTCACAGTCAGTAATAATTTTGAATGATGTTCCTAGTACATAGATGCGAAACTTTTTAAGTGCTTCGACCACTGCAAGCACTTCTAGTTCAAAACTAGTGTACTTTCTTTCATGGTCTGATGTCTTTTTTGACATGTAGAATACAGGGTGAAACTGGTTGTCATGTATGGATTTTCGGAGTAGGACTGCACCCAAACCATCGATTGACGCGAAGTGTAAATCTCAGTGGGAGAATTTTGTTTAAAAATAGTTAAAACGGGTTGTGGGGAAAGTAAGTATTTTAATTTTTAAAATGCTGTCTGTTGTTCAGCATAAAATTAGAAAAAGGAGTCTTTACGAAGGAGGTCACGCAAAGGTTTTGCTATGGTCGAATATGAGGGTAAAAACTTTCTAAAATAGCCAGTAAGACCAAGAAATCGGCGAACATCTTTAGTATTTTTAAGATCAGGATAATTAATAACAGCTTTAGTTTTTGAAGGGGAAGGAAACAATCTACCGTTTTCTATAATATGGCCAAGAAACTCAATTTTATTATGTAAAAATTGACATTTTTTAAAATTTATTTCAAGTCCGTAATCACAAGCTACCTGTAGAACAATTTTTAGATATTCAAGGGCTTGGGACTCATTAGCAGCGGGAATGACGACATCATCCTTATATGGGAGAACAATACTTTTCGAAATCAGATGTCGGAAAATGGCATTTATGTACCAAATAAAGGTGAAAGGACAAGTACTCAGTCCAAAAGGCATTCGTCTAAATTGATATTGACCATTGTGAGTAACAAAACTAGTAAATTTACGGCTCCTTTCATTTACCGCGAAATGGGAAAATCCATTTTTTAGATCTAGAGTAGTAAATATTTTAGCATTTTGGAGACAATCTAAAATATCGTCAATTAAAGGAAGAGGATAGTTGTCTTTAATAAGTTTGCGATTTAAGCGTCTATAATCAATGCAAACTCTTGATTTCCCGTCTTTTTTCTTTACCACCACAACTTGACTAGCGTAAGGGGATGAACACGGCTCAACAATTCCATTTTTAACCCATTCATCAACTTGAGCGTTCACTATATCTCGTTCAGCAAATGGCAAACGTCGGGGTTTATGAAATATCGGTTCGTCGTCGGTGAGAGCGATATCAAGCTCAATGTTTACAGTTTTTGTTTTTTTAGGTGTGTATGTCGATAGCAGTTGTTCGACTTCAGCTCGATTATGTTGAGAAACATTTGGATCGATATCAAAATGTGGGTGAACCGTCAGAAATCGTCATAATAAAATTTTCATTTTCATTATCAGAAGGCCTTAAAATTTGTGCAAATTTTACGCCTGTAGGCGATATATTTAGATGTGCTTGTTTAATTACGTCACAACCGATTATAAGGTCATAATTTGTACAAGAATTTGGTACAACAGAAATAGTAACAGGAAAAATTTGATCATCGATAGTAGTTTCAGAATCAAAAGTTCCTATCACATTAATTCGCGAAAAACCAAAACCTGTTAATAATGTGTTGGTTTGTTTCAGTGGCGGTGCATCTATATTTATGTAAGTAGAATTTCTTAATAGTGTTAAATTGCTGCCTGTGTCTACTAACCCGTTAAGTTTACGCCCAAAAATTGTTACGTCTTTACACATATTAATAGGAGAAGGCATTTCATGCACAGCATTTACACCAGAAGGTGGTGTAGAAGTGTTATTTAAATTAGCTCGTCGGCATTCAAATGATTTGTGACCATAAAGATTACATGAGAGGCATCTGGGGCCACGTGAATGATTAGGACAAGATTTTGATAGAGGACCTATATCATTACAATTAAAACAACGTTGGGGATTTCTAGCTGCGTCGGAAGCGTTAAATTTTGTGGGTTTTCTTTGGAAGCTTTGTTGTTTAAAATCACGTCCTCGGCTTTCATATGAATGACGAAAATTCGGTGAATTAGAGTTATGTATTCCCATGTTTTTAATGACAGTTTCATAGGTACGTAATTTCTACTTAAATTCGGAAAATGAGGTTGCACCATAGAGGATTATTTTATCTGAACGAGGCCCATCAATTCCATTAATTACGTGCTGGATAATTGATGCTTCATCAATTTTTGAATCACATCTATTTGCTAATTCACGCATGGAATTAAAATATTGCATTAAAGTCTCGGTTTTATACATTTTCCTTTTTTCTAATTCACGGTGAATTTCTATTGAAGTGACTGAATCCGAAAATTCTTCAATTAAAGCTTTTTTGAATGACTCGTATGTATTTAAATTTCTTTGTGAAAAAAGAAATGATTTAGCAGTTCCACATACTAGACGTTAATTTTTGAGAAGAACTGATAGCTGGGAATAATTCAAAATTTTCTTCAACATCGCGAAAGAAACTATTTACGGAATAAAAATCTTCCCCGGTAAATTTTCTACTAGTCGCCGAAATATCCCGCAATAAAGTCCACAACTGTGTATTCATCTCTGCAAGGGAAGCTTCGTTTGAATAGGGAGGAAAAGTATTTTGTGTACAAAGAGATGAAACGTTTTGATGTGCCGGCATGAAAGAATAACCTTGAGCGCTGGGTAGGGGAGAATTACTGACCGGATGCGGAAAAGGGGAGTGTTGGTCTGTCCCTTCCGATGAAAAATTCCTGTCTAACGTGATTCGTTTTTGAAACGTGGTTTTTGAAACTACGTTTTCGCCTTCAGAAAATGATGTCTCCGAATTATTTAATGTTAGTTGGAATTCATCTAAGTTCGTCAACGCTTTAAATATACTATTGCATAAATTTTGCTTGTTTGTTTCTACGTCTAAATGCAATAAATTAGCGACTGAGATGAAATCAGGCAATGAGAATTCGGTCAAAATTTTTTCTTTGTGTTCTTCAACTCTAAACTCTTTGGGGAATGTAGAAAAATTTCTTATTTTATTTCGCAAAGAACGGTCAAATTCGGTGAATAATAATATAGAATTTAATGTTTTTACAGCACGAGTTGTACCACATTTCAACGAATTAGCAATTATAGGAATATCGCCTAATTTAATATTTTTACAGGACATCTTAATATACAAAATTAATCACTTTGAAAATTTATAGACGGTGCAAGGTTGTAATCAAAATTTCCCTATCACACTCTGAGTTAAAAAACTACTAAATACAGTTATTTTAAAGCCAAAATGAACAAAAAAATGTTTAATTAAATTTTGCTTACCTGGGGTTGGGGAGCAGTCCATACAATTAATCCAAAACCAGTTGAGGCACTAAATTAATCCAAGAAAAAGAAATTCCAACAGCAACACGTTTTTACGCTTTTTGCAATGTAGCGTCCACTGAAGAAAAATATTAACGCGTCTTAAAAATTTTCTCTTGTCTAGAGGAGATTTTCCTTAACATGCAAGAGAAAAGTCGAGCCCCCAAAATATGGGAAAATGACTACAACCTAAGGATGATAAATGATTTATTTAACAAGATGAAATATCTAGATTATACTGAGCAGCAAAGGAGAACGTCTTTCTCCTACGTCTAAAGCTTAGCGTCCCTAACGTCCGTCTACATATTTTCCCGAGTGTCCTTTTAGTCGGACATTACTGACGGGGTGTGACGTCAGTGTGGACTGCTCCACCCTAAGTACAGGGGGAGAGGTTGTCCATTGCACATGTCTAACCCTACATATATATATATATATATATATATATATATATATATATATATATATATATACATATATATATGTCAGGTTAGAAAAGTTTAGCTTCAAATTTAATTAAGTAATAAATGAAAATAGAGCGAAATCTTTAACATCGCGTAAGGATTTGTGGGTAAATAAGCCTATTTAAAGGTGGAGCAAGCACTGACGAAGAAGACTAGGATTAATACTTGGTAAAAAACTCACTTGGAAACAACTTATATAATTCGGTAAAAAACTCACTTGGAAACAACTTATAATTCAAACGCGACATAAATTCCGGAAGGCTCTTAGATCTCTTTACCCCTTAACTGGCCAGAAATCAGAAATGAATATGTATAAAAAGTTACTTCTCTACACTGCGTTCTTGTCTCCCATAAATACTTAAGGTTCGCCTGTGTGGGGCTATGCAGCTGATGCTAATTTAAAAATTCTCAAGGTTGCTCAGAACTCGTTAATACGTAATATTGTTAAAGCTAATAGATATGCTAAATACTCTTAAGTTTATGATGCTATTAAAGTTCTCCCCCTTAAAGCAGTGTTACTCAAACTTTTGATACTGGTGACCCAATTTTTAATCATAATTTTTGTCGCCCCCCTGTACAACAATAATGTATTTACTGCAATAAAAATGCACTTTGAGAGAGAGAATCTTAAAGTTACAATACGATCTTAATTATAAACCGTACAAATTAATACGATAAGTATATTAAATTTTGTATTTGTAAATTTTAAGTAATATATATTTTAAGAAAATTACTTAATATATATATTTTTTATTATTATGTTATTTTTCTTTCTCTACGTTTTAAATTGGAACAGATCGCAAAATGATATATTTAATTAAAGATTTATTTCCTTCGGCATCCATTTCTTTCAGTACAAATGTCATTAGAAAAATAGTCTAGAATATATATGTTGCTCGCTATCATATGCATAACATCTGGCATCATCGCTTACGTTTGCGTGAGTCTGGGCAACCTATCGGACGTCTGCGCAAAACATGTAAAAATTCTTTTCCTCGTACAATTCCAGTCAGTTTTGGTCGAGTCGATACTTCTATAGCTACCGAATCTAGCTTGAATATACATTTTTTAATTTGCACTTTAATTGTAATCCACGGTAATTAAGTATTTACGGCAGTAGATTAAAACAAAATCATACATATATTTTTAAGTCGTAAGCAAACATTCGACGATAAAAAAACAATCAACAAGTACAGTAAGACCCCGCTTAACGCGGGGTATACGTTCCATCAAAGTTGAGCGTAATATGAAACAGCGTTAAACGAGGTTATCTCATCATGTAAATAATAGGATTAGGGGGAAATGGGTAGAAAATTGGCCAGCCATCAAGACCCCTCCCTATTGCAATGTTCCAACGCTTTAGTGCAGCCAAATGAGTGCCTCCTCTCCGAGTGCCATCGACCACAGCAAGGCCTAACAACTCACATCAGAACTTTCCCGTCGAAACCACATAAACGACCCAAAATGTTCCAGTAGGCACGCTTCCTTGCCACATCCTACCGACCAATCAGGAGACTCTCTCTTAGCCAGGCCCATCCAACTCTGGCTACATTAACAATCAAGTCATGGGATAGAGGAACGCTTCGCATTCCATTTCCCAGATACATCCAGCGTTGTTGCCGAAGAAGAACGCATACTCTCGATGCTTAGTTGGTGACAGTTCGCCGAAATGTTGTTTACTGTTCTACTCGGTTGCGCGCCGAAGGTGTCAACGACTGGGGCCTGACATATATATATATATATGTATATATATATATAATTTATATTATATATATATATATATATATATATATATATATATATATATATATATATATAATTTATATTATATATTTATATATATATATATATATATATATATATATATATTTATATATATATTTATATATATATTTATATATATATATTTATATATATATATTTATATATATATTTATATATATATATATATTTATATATATATATATATTTATATATATATATATATATTTATATTATATATATATATTGCTCAAAATAATTTAAGGATATTGTAAGTTTTATATAAAATAAAGATATAAGCGAAATTTTTTTGCCGAAAATGAAAGAATAGAATCACCAATGCAAATTTTTCTGATTTTCAAACTGTGGAGTATGCAAATTTTGAGTTTGACGTCAAAAACGTCACTTCAGCGTCAGCGAATGAAATTTGACTTTTAACTGAAATGAAGACAAGAATGATCGGCATTCAGTGACTGCTTTGTTTCGATAAGTACGATATCTCAGCGAAGTCATTTAACCGATTCAGAAGCTTGGAGAGTTGTTGGTAGGTTAGAAGGGAGCCAAACTCAAGCCGAAGTAGCGCAAGCCATTGGAGTGTCACAAAGTGAGATTTCCAGGATCTGGAACCGTTTTTTGGAGATTGGAAGTGCAGACCGAAGACCAGGACAAGGTCGTAGACGGGCAACAACGCCCAATGAAGATCGTTATTTAGTGTTAACGGCTCGGAGACACCGAAATATAAACGCTACTGTTCTCCAACAACACCTTCGCTCGGCTACTGGCACCACGGTTTAAATTCAGACTGTCCGAAACCAGGTCCATGGTGTAGGTCTGTATGCTCGCCGACCGATGGTATGTGTTAGACTAACATCAAGGCATCGTCGCGACCACAGGGAGTGGGCAACAGAGCATATGAACTGGAGGAGAAATGAATGGAGCAATGTTCTTTTTCTGACGAGTCCAGTTTTTCTGTTCATCCGGATAATAGGCTTATTTTCATCTGGAAGGACCGTGACAGTAGGAATAATCCTGCGCGCGCGTGAACGAAAGTGTCAGATTTGGCGGTGGGGGAGTGTTGGTGTATGGTGGCATCTCCATTGACGGGCGCACAGACCTCTACATGATTCGAGATGGACCTCTGACTGCTCGCCGATATAGGGATGAGATCCTCAGACCTATTGTAGTCCCTTATGCTGCAGCAATCGGAGGTTACTTCATTTTATGGACGATAACTGCAGGCCACGTCGTGCTAACCTGGTGGAGGATTTCCGTTTCGAGGAAGGAATCGTACGAATGGAATGGCCAGCGTTTTCTCCAGACATGAATCCAAAAGGCACGTTTGATACGCTCTATGAAGACGAGTTGCTGGCCGCCAACCACCCCCACAAACTCTCCAAGATCTGGAAAGAGCTCATCTGGAAGAGTGGAACAGAATGCCTCAACTCGTGATTAATAGCCTCATTGACTCCATGCCTCGAAGGTGCTCAACGTTGCTGACCGTCCGAGGAAACCATACCTCCTACTGAAAATGATTTCCTTTGAAGAAAACACCTTTCCTTTTTTTTCTCATATGCACAAATTGTGTTTTTCCTTTTGTACACAAATGCGTAATAGAATGCATTTTTTTCTGCCAAACACATGTGTAATTTATTCTCATATAACCTACTACGTCTGTCAACCATGTATCAATCAGCTAAAAAGTTTCCCAGCCACAAGATCCACCTAAAACCGCAATTACCTTTAATTTTTTTGAGCAGTGTATATACATATATATATATATATATAAAGTGAGAGTGAACTAATAGTAGAGGAATTGAATGAACATTCTTAATTTTCCAAAATTTTAAACAACTTAACGATGGATCATGAGTTGATTTTTACGTACATATGTGTGGTTTTGTTATATAGAAATGAAATGCATTTCTCTTGATTTTTTTCTGAATGAATGGTTTCTCCTGGAGAAGAGCATGGTAGTTTTAACAATATTAATGAGTTTGGAAGTTTCTGGAAAAAATAAATAAAAACTCCACAGGTTGGCTTTCTATGAAAGTTTGGATAGAAGGGTTGCTAATCAGTTGACATCCTTGTCACTTGACTAAGTTTAAATTTGCAATTTTTTATCACCAATGGTTCGCAGGAGTCACCAAAGTGGTACTCAAATAAAAATATCACATCCAGCCCACAATTGGTTGGAATTTTTGTCATTCAATCCTTAGTGGATATCAGTTAATGATTACAGCTTTTTTTTTGAGTCACAAATTTAAAGATATTTTTTTCTAGTATAAAAGTGATCCCCCCTTCCCTCCAAAGCAAATGAAATAGATCATGTAAAAATAATCATGAATGATTCAAGCAGATGAATATAATTGGCTCTTAACAAAAAGAATTTTATTCGAAAAATTAAAAAATAGTGATTACACAATGTGATACAATTAAAAAACAAAACAAAATTTGGACGACAGAAATGTTACGGAGTGGAATTGTGGAAAAGATCGGCAATTATTATTTTCTCCAATGGGATGTGTCAGTAGTAAATAAATTGCTGTTGGGAGAAAATGTTTTACTTCACAGCCATTTTTTTACAACCATTTCAACGGTATTGTAAAATTATTGCCCAGCTTATTTAAAGCATTATAATAATGGATGTATTGCTTACTTCAGTGGTGGAAACTGTGAGATTTATGACAATGCACGAAAAGAACAGAAGACAAGGATTTTTATTTTTTAAATAAATGTGTATTTTTGTATGAATACACTTTCTCACACAAAAAAGTATTACGAATATTTTTAAAAAAATATTTTTTTGGAAGTAAAATCAATTGTTCTGTCTAAAAAAAGAGTTTTTCTTCCTTATAAATGTCCGATGACTTTATATCTGATAGCATATCAATCATGTCTTATTTTAAGAAAGATTAGAATTTTCCGGAATTAAAGTTAAATATTTATAAATCTATACATTTCTTGTATATTAACTAAAACTGGATCTCAAAAGAGTATTGTGACATTGCGAAGAAATATGCAAAAAGAGCTATAAGTGTTCACTTTTGGCAGATTAAAAGGATAAAGACATTTATATTTGTTTTTCATTTTAAAGGTTAAGGCTTGGGGTTAAATAGCTATATTCTTATATGAATGAATAAACTACGAAAAAAACATAGTCAACATTAAAAAAACGAATAATGTTTCATTAAAACTTTGAAAGACTGGAAAAAGAAAGAGAAAATATTTAATACAAGTAAAGTTGCAGCTTACGATAATATTTTTGAAACAAAAAAAAATAAATCTAGATGAAAACAATTCATGTGCAGGACATTCAAATTGCTACACTGAAAGTTAGAAGGGACGGATAGTTAGGATTACAATACGTACAATCCTATAAAATCAGTGCAATAAAATTGAAACTGAAATGTGCTTACACCCGAACGTCGGGCATTTTGATTACCCTTAAACGTCCTCCGGTGTCGTTTCGACACTGCGATATAAAATACACAAAACAATTTTTTTAAACTTAATAATTGTTGGGAAACTGTTCAGTATGTTTTAGTTTTAAAGCTTTTTAATATTATTTCATGTAGTTATCTTATATTGTGACCCTTTTCATATCATAAAAACATGACGTTGTTATGTTACGTGGAACTTGAATCTTCCGGAATTTTTAGTATTATGTGGCATCCATTCTGTGTCATCTCTGCTGCAGAGGTAGCCGAGTGGTATAGGTACCTGATCGTGACTTGCCTTGTTACGAGTTCGATCTCAGTACCATTAAAGACCCGATATGTAGGACAGCGATTCACGTTAAATCTGTTGAGAGCTGAAATGTCTCCAAATTGTGTAGTGTGTTAGTTAGAAGAGGGGGTTTCCAGTTCAGGTGCCATCCGCGTCACTTGACCATGGTTCAAAATAACGTGGTCCGTCGCCAAAAGTCCTCGTGTAGCTGAACATTGCGAACATTGCATTAATATCCAATGAATCAATCAGTTCCCTCCCTAGTGACACTTATTGGGATTTACTGGAATGTTATCAAGTTATACATCTGAGCTTTGGTCATATTCTTTGCAGTTTCTTTCATTCAATCATGTCTTCATCGGAATTTAAATTAGAGACGATTCATTCTCAGAAATCTTTCGCAATAAATTAGTAATTTCTTCTGGAGTTAGACCTTTTCTAAGAACCATCATTTCAGGGGGACTTCTCTGCCTTAATTTCGAAACTCAAATGAATTATTTAATGAACAAATAAGCAAATACTGTGCAACGAAACACTAAAGCCGCATTCACGCCAAGGTTGTTAGCCTCGAGCGTTGAGTTTCTAGCCAATCAGAAACTACATATCGCTCGAGATGAAGTCTCATGTGAATTCAACTTAAGACGTAACAATTTTACAAAAAATTATTCGTTTTCGTTGTTAACCCAATAAAACTGCATTCAAGGTGAAATAAATGTGCGATATTACTTTGAGATTTTTTTTTTACTAGTAGTAATGATGATTGAATGTGAGAGTGAATATTAAGATTGCACTGTTCAGCTACACGAGGGCTTTTGGCGATGGATCTCGTAATTTTGAACCATGGTGAAGTGACGAGGATGACTCCTAAGCTGGCACTCCCCTCTTCTAGCTACCACGCCAGCGGGAGGACGTTTGAGATCATGACATATGTAACGTGCATCGTTCCCGTACACGGAGAGTCTTTAGTGGTACTGGGCTTGAAATCGTGACAAACCAGCCACGATCCGATACCACGACCACTTGGCTACAATGACCATCAAATTCTGTCGGTTGATTGATTGAATATTAACGTCACACTGTTCAGCTACACGAGGGCTTTTCGCGACGGACCACGTAATTTTGAACCATATTCAAGTGACGTGGACGACACCTGAGCTGGCACCCCTTCTCCTAACTACCACTACACACCAACGGGAGGACGTTTCAGCTCTCGACAGATTTAACGTGCATCGCTGCCCTACACGGCGGGTCTTTAGTGGTACTGGGCTCGAACCCATGACAAAGCAAGCCACGTTCCGATACCAATACCACTCGGCTACCGCGGCTACTCAAATTCTGTCGGATCATAAGGCGAAGGTAAAGTCTATAGATTTACATTGGTATCACTGTATTGAACTGAACTGAACTGAACTTTTTACTTTCCAGATGTTCTATCCAGTAACGCTTTATCAACCATTTAAATAAACACTCGAGAATCATTGCACATCTTCGTGGTTTGATAAATTACTTCTGAAAGAGGAGTAATTCTACGTAATTTTTCATTAGCTTGTTAGGTTTAAGAAAAACTATAAATTCGTATTTCAATAATTAAAGTGTTTCAAAATTTAATTGTTTCTAAAGTTAACAAAAATGAAGTTGATAGAAGACTTCAATACCGTGCCAACACTTCATTATCTTATGGTAACTCAAACGGTCATAGTGTCGTGGAATCACCCTCATATCGTGAGTTCCATTAGTGAGATGTTAGACAGTGAGCCTGAAGAAAAGGAACAAAGGTGGGAAGAAACCGTGGATTTAGTAAGAGCAATCGTTCAAAGGATTGTGGATATTCCTGAAGTTTTAAGTGAAGACTTGGATGCCGTAATTATCCCGATAGGCTTTCATATACGGGAAATGAGAACATTTGTGAATTATTCTCCTTTTTTCCGAAGCTCTGATTTGGAGTTTCCAGTGGATTTTTGGACTTCATATGGCACTGTGGATACACCGCGATTAGATGCGATATTGGTGCGAGATGAGAGAACGCTTATCGGCTTTAGATACAATTTGGCTTGTCGTGACTGCTTCGCGGATATCGTGGAAGAACTGTTCCACTTATTATCACCCCTACTAATAGATTATTTTCAAGTAATGGATCAACAGAGAGAATTGTCATGTTATTGGACGCATAAAATTTTGGGCACCTTGTTGATCTTTGTGGTTTTAGGTGATCTTGATGTAGGTGATGGGTGCAATGTACCTCAGAGAATGGCATTGAAATATGCTTTGAAACATGGGACCAAGTCGGGAATTCAATATTTTCTCGATACCATGCAACGTGACGACTTTGAGTATGTCATAAGATATTTCCTATCCTACCTTGTTGAAACACCCGATACACTTAGGACTAGGTCAGGTTTCCTCCAAATACCGCCTAAAGAACACTACAGTGATTCAACTTACTTTTTACTCTCAAGTTTGGATGAAGAACAGCGAAATACCATTTTACCCGGACATCATACAGACTTAATGCTTAATTTTTTGATGTATCCCTTTTATGGTTTGTTTAATAGATACGGAAATATCTGGAGAAGTAATTTTTCTTCGCAAGACTTTGATCATCTACTAAAAAGAATTGTGACGTTGCAATCCCTAAACACTCATTTCTTCGAGTATCATCTTTTTGCAGATTTGTGGAGAAGTTGTCCTGAAGCATACAAATTAGAGATTAGGAATTCGGCGACTGAAAGACATGCTGCAGGTGACCCTTTCGCAGGTCTCATGCTCGAATTAATGACAAATTTAGAAAGGTGAAATTACCATGGAAAACTTAGCAATTTTTGTTATACTAATATACTAAAAGACAATTAATCTTTCCATTCTTCCAAATTGCATAAGTAGACTTTTAACTTCGCATGCTAAAAACGCCAATTCGTATATGTGGTGGTAAATAGATAAATACGAAATCTTAAATTGTGGGATATTTGTATTGAATATTGTATTTAATTTTCTTTGTTATCCCAGAAAATTAAGGCAGAAGTCTTTTGTAAGATGAAAAACTTTCCGTTTAATGATCGTATTTAAAATATAACTTGTGCACAACCTCAAAATAATATTTGAAATCGGAAAGCTATCATATTAGCATGTTCTTTATATTGATCTTTTTTCTCTTATGTTTTTGACATGACAGTAATTAAATATAAACCTATTTAACTAAATTTCTTTTAATGCCGAAGAATATTTTTTTTATATTGCAACAGTTTTTAATCAAAATTCAATATGTATAACCTAGAAATATCTGTATTTTTGGATGCATGTTTATTAAACGTTTAATTGTGATAACTGTATCTTTTCTTTCTATGGATTCTCGAATTATTTTGTTTCTTACTATTCGCAATAAAAGTACGGATTCGATTGTGTAATTAATATATCATTTCTTGTTGCTGCAATAATTTTCCAGATTGTATAATTCAAAATTACAGCTTCGGGGATTTTTTTTAAATGTAACTTACTCAAAGATTAATTTTTCCCAGTTACGCACTGAATGAATTTTACCAACGACAATAATAGATTCTCGCGAAAAAATTTAGTTACTTTGTTTCCAATTTCTTAGGACATTTGCCGATGAAACACGCGGAGCATTCTAATTTGGAACAGCTTCCAATAACTACCTTAATTTCAGAAATTATTTTGTTGTAAAACTTTGGAAATTGAGTGGTTACTTTCCTTTGGTTTGAAATTCTCGAGCGTTTAAATTTTGCATGTTGAAACCATAAACGTAAGCGTTTATAGCTGTTAACGGTTAATTTTAAAGAATAGAACCCGAATTTAGAACATTTTTTCAGATATAAAAGAAATTAAACATTAATGATGTGCTGTCTTAACTAACCTTTAGAGAGTATTTTTTTCGCACTTGTTATTTTTAACAGTTGATTCATCTTTTTTGTTATAAAATGTTTCGTCTTTTTGTTCTACACCGTAATGTAAAATGAGCTTTGTCTTCACATATTAAACAAAGAAAGCATTCGTGAAATATTTTGAAATTAAAAAAAAACTATTGTTAAATGAGGTACGAGTTATAATATTGCAAGTTTTCAAAGAAATTGGGTCATTTTTCTGTCTGAAAATGTGCTTCTCGTTTAGTTAGAGCTCTCGAACTTTTACCGAATACAGCCTTATAGTTTCTATTTCAGAACTATGCACTTTAAGAACACTTTTGTTACAAGCCTATAACTTGTATTCACCACATCTTTTGAAAATTGTACATCATGCTTTGCTTCCTAAAACAAAAATAAAACATACTATATATATTTATGCTATGTTTTTCTCCGATCTAAATTTATTGTTGTGGATATTGTGACTATTTGTTGAATGATTTGCTAATTTTTAATTTTTGCAACTTTTATCGTTAATTATAGAACTGTAAAAAGTTAACTATTTTATCTTTCTCCTTCATGGTGTTTCTTTTGCTAATAAAATTAATGATATGCAATATATCAATTTGAAATTTATTTGTACTACTTACTCTGAAGCCTTCAGTCGTCATGGTAGCCTATTAGTTATACTCGTAAACTCGTGATTGTTCTGGTGATACTATGAAGACCACTTTTGAGAGAGCTTATACCCGTTAAATCATTCAAGGCTCAATTTTCTCTCGTCGGTGCGGTGTGGTAATTAGAAAAGTTCGCTCTAACTCAGTTGTAATTCTGGCCTTTTGACAGAGTCAAAATAACTAGGTCCTTTGCCAGTAGCTCTCATGTCGCTTTATAGTAAGACGTTAATATCACAATCTAGTGCAAATGGCGAAAACAGCCTGAAGGTAACTGGGACGTCTGCGAGAAGGAAAAATGAACTTTTTTAAACCAAATTTGAATGGTACTCAATTTAAAAATAATGGAAATAAATTTAAGTTGAATTATCTGTACATTTATGCACCTGTTAATGTAAAAAAAAATTCCATTTTAAATTACAATTAAATCTGTATGAGCAATAAACAATCAACAAGTATTTTTTTCCGAGATATTTTCTTAATTTTAGGAACTCTTTGCATAAAAGCAACTGCAATATAAAGCTATAAAAATTTTAGTTTTTGCAAACATTACAATCTATAAAATAAATGAAATGAAGTTTTAAAAAAATTATAAAAATTTAAAAAACTTTTAAATTTTATGATTCAAATTCCCTTTAAATTTTACTTGGATATTATGTTACATCTAAAATTTGTGAATGTTTATTTCAAAACGAATTCACATTTTTGAAACATTTTTGAATCTTATAATCAAAATATCAGCAATATAGGTAAAGTAGATGTTTGGAAAAGTGTACCGGAGTGAACAAAAATTGCGTTTGAGAAAATCGCAAATGAACATATTTTCATCCATGATTTGTAAAATAATAGTTTTCGATGTAATATAAAAGCATACCATAATTGGATTTTTTTTTGCATCATTTCTCAGTTTTTAAATTGTAAGTTTAAAATTCTACATTAGTTAGAAGTCTTTAATTACTCTTTACTTCATTAACACTTGTTGTCAACGATTCACCCCTTCCGTTTAAAATACCAAAAATTTATGTCTATGTTTTAGTATTTTTACTTCACTTTGATCATCATTACAGAATTCCTTATACTCATATTTCTATTGTTATAAAGATACACAAAGTATTTGATTAATTTAAGAAGTTAATTTGATGTCTTATTTAAATGGAACTCTTTTTTTAACAATTATAACAAAGAATCTCTATTATTACTCAAACATGAAAATATTTTAAAGTAAAACCAATAGTTATAAACATATAAAGTTATAGATAAGTATTCAAATGTTAACAATAAGCAGTTAGGAAAAAACGAAATGTCTGTTTTACAAGCTGTGCACTCAATTTAGAATAATCCTGAAGATCCACTTTGAACTAAATACTCTTGATTTATAATTTAAGAACTACACAGATTATTTATTAACATAAAACTAAACAATTAACATTTCAAAAACCAAAAAAAATTATCTTTGTAACTAAATATTTAAGTTTTCCGTAATTTTTGCAAAAGAAATGTAGAATTTTCAATAAATGTCAACATATAATACAGTCAAATTACATTATTTGTACAGAGAAATTAATTACAATACATATTATATATAAAATGGATTTTGAAGAAAGTATCTGAATTGCACATCCCATTTTCTTACAATTTTAAAATTCAATTTTCTAGCGTTCTATTTATTGCATTTTCATAAATAATGCATCCATGGATGCAGAACAGTGTCCTCTATTTTTTAACAGTAAAATAAAAAATGCAAAATTTAAAGGAGTTTCACGTCCCAGTTATCTTAATATAACTTTCTCACTGGAGCCTACACCAGACGGAATGATAGCAATACGACGAAGATGGGCTTAAGAACTGACGTCTATAGTTGCCGAAAGCGATGCGTTACCTTATTCACGGTAGTAGTTCAGGTCAAGCTGAAGACTCAAATGTAATTTATACACCAAATCTTTATACAGCTAATTGAGAGAGAGAGATCTAGAATTTAAATGTTAGCCAACTCTACCATTTTGCGAAGTACACTAATTTCAGATAAAATAACATTAATAGTAAAACAATGATCAAATTTTCAAATAAGGTTTATATTACGCGATTGTGTGTAGCTGGATTCCTTTCAAGGACATTTAAAGTTTGCTACATTCGAATAAAATGGATAAAGTGCTTATAGCAAGCGTCCAATTTAATTTTATCATGAAAGATTAGATCTGCTATGTGTGTACATAAGCTAATTATATATTAAGGTGTTATGCTCAATTCCTACTATTAGTTCACTATCTTTCTATATTTTCAAAATTTCTATCGTTAAAAAATACATTTTGAAGCGCTCAATTGAGCTGAATTTACACGATTAATTTGGAGGACAATAGGATAATTTAATTACAATTAATAAAAACTAATTGATTAAAATTAATTATATTCAAAGAATTACAGATACATCCACTTTGGGACTATTTTAGCGACTTGTGTCAAAACTTTAAATGTTTTTCCCCCTCATTTTAAAGCACTCATTTCAGATGAAATTTTCTATACACGATGGGTTTGGGAGACAATGTGATAATTTAATTGTAATTAATTTAAATTAATTGACCAAAGCTAAATATTTAAAGAATTACAGAGTTACGTTATCTTCCTTTTTAGCGACTTGGGTCAAAGCGTAAGATTTTTTTTCTCGTGTTTTAAAGAATTCAGTTGAATTGATATTTTATGTACACGGGTGATTTAGATATGATATTTTAATGATAATTAATAAGGAATTGCCACTTAATATAGGGATTGTGGCATATGTATATACATATTTATATTAACGGAATTATTTAATAAAAATTTTCTGTAAAAAAAAACTTAATTTTTTAAAATAATTTTTTTTGTTGTGTATGTAGAAATTAACTTTAAGAAAAGACTTTTCACACGTTACTTGTTTTCACTGCTCAGTAAACAAATAGGCGTGGTCAAACATGTGTGCAAAGAGCATAACTTCCATGATTAGAAAAGAAATAATTCTTGTATTCTGTAGCAGTGATTGAAAGAATTGCTATTATGCTGAAAGTGAAAAATGGAAAATTTGATAAATATTTACTTATTTGAAACATATCACTGTACCCTTAAGGTATAGATGAATGTTTATATATATATATATATATATCAAAGATAGAAATGACTCACTTACTCATCACTAGGGTATCCAGAACTTTTATACCAAAAAAAAATGTATCGTCGTAAGGATTTTTCTTTAGTTGAGTTTAGATTTGCTAAAAACATTTGTTGAAGAATTTGTCTCCCGAAGGGATTGCGAAAGTTTAAGGCTCGTTACTGAAAAATATTCCCCTTATTTAACAATTTGATGTCTATAGTTTTGAGTTTTGGTAAATACGATTCTTTTGTTGAGTAGAGATTTGCGGAGATCGATACCCAAAGAAAAGTAAGGAAGTATTATTGATAAAAATTCCAGTTTCTGAATTATACTTACAGTTAATCATATTTTTATGTTCAGTAGAAATCCTCTGTGAGTGAGTGAGTGAATATTAACGACGCACTGTTCAGCTATAGAATGGTTTTTGGAGACGGATCACGTAATTTTGAACCCGTCATGTGACGTGGACGACAACTATGATACGGCATTCCCCTCTCCTAACTACCGCACCAAACATACTGCGAACGTTTCAGCTCTCGACAGATTTAACGTGCATCGCTGCCCTACACGGCGGGTCTTTAGTGGTACTGGGCTCGAACTGAAGACATGCCTGCCGTGATCCGATGCCTTGACCACTGCGCTACTGCAGCCCTCAAAAAATGGGTTTGGAAAAACTGACTCCTAAGGAGTGTTGCAGGGCCTTAAGGTATCTGACTACATTCGGAATCTTGATTTTAAAAAAGCGCATAAATGGATAACTTTCATGACATTTGGTGTCACTTAGATTAGAATACATGTATTAAATTGTTTTAAGGACATTTTGACTAAAAGAAATGATTTAAATACAATATTTTGGCAAAAAATTAACGTAGAATAATCTTTTTTCAAAATGTTCTCCTTTTATAAAAAATACTTCCAATTATAATATTTCACTTATATAAATTATACTTCTTTAGAGAGTCTGAACTAGGATTTTTTTGAAAATTCACATTATTTTCAGAGTTACCACCAATTAAAATAATCATCGGCGTTTGTTTCTTAAAATTGTTCCCCTCTGCTGTTGTAAAATATGGATAAACCCACTTCTAAGTTATATATTTAAAAAAAATACTAGTTGTGAGCCTCTGTAGAGAGATCTGGGCTATATGCAGGCAAAATATTATTATAGAAGCATTTTTTCGCAAAAGGAGAATATTTTGAAAATTGGTTATTCTATGTTCATTTTTTGTCATATAATATTGTACTTCAATAATTTTTTATTGTAATAAAAAATATTCTTAAAAACAATTTTTATATACATTTTCTAATCTAAGTGTCACTAAATGTCATAAATATTATTGATTTATATGCTTTTGAAAAATTACGTTTCCGAACGTTGCCGGATATCTTAAGGGGTGTTAAAATTAAATATTCCCGTTTATGACCTATGGGACGTAAACGTTTAAAAATTATTAGATGCGTTCTTTTCATGGAGTACAGATCTGCTACAAAATAAATTTGGAAAAACTGACTCCTAAGCGTGTTGCAGGGTCTTAAGAGGTGTTAAAATTGAGCATTCCCATTTATGAACTATGAGTCATAAGCGTTAAAAATAAGTAGTCACGTTCCTTTTGTGGATTATGGATCCCTTACAAAAGTTATTTCGTCAAAATTGAAAATTAAAGGGTGTTGTGTGGGGGGAGAGGCGTTATAGATATCAATTTCGGTTTTTAAAGTATGTCATACACAGTTTTAAAATTTGATAGGCATGTTCCTTTCATGGATGAGAGATAAAATACATAATTGGTTTTGCGAAGATTGACCTGTAACCTCCAAGGTGTGATGTAAGAGCTTAAGAGGTGTTATAAATTAATATTTACATTTTTGAACTATTAGAGCTACCGACATGAATATTGTTAGGCATGTTCCTCTCGTGAAATAAAGTCCTTCTAAAAACGGATTTTACAATAATCAGCTTCCAAGGGGATTGAGAAGGGTTGAGAGGAGTTGTAGAAAAATATCCTTTTTTAATGTTTAAACCTATATATATACATACTTGAAATTTTTTAACCATGCTTCTTTTGTTGAGTAGAGATCCACTAAGATTGGATTTTATAAAAATCTTCTTCTATGGTTGAAAAGGGGAGTTATTGGGGTGTATTGATAAAACAAAATTCCGTTTTCAAACTACTAAATATACAATAATGGAATTTATTGGGCATGTTTATTTTGATAAACTGATATCTCATAAGAAGGGGTTGTTCGGAAGTCGACTGTCAGAGTGGGCTACAGTGTTTGCCGATAAAATTTTTTCCGTTTTTTAACTATTAGATTTAGACTTTAAACTTAGCAATCATATTAATTTTATCGAGTATAGATACAATAAAAATGGGTTTTGCGAAAATTCCTTTTATGGGGGGTGTAATTTGCGGATGTGTAAAAGAAAAGTCTTCTTCAATTTTAGAAATAAATGTTCAAGAGGTGAAAGTTATAAGAATATTTTCAATGTACTCGAGAGCTTAATGCTAGGACTTAGATATCAAAAAAATTTAGATGTGTATTATGCTTATAAAAACAGTATGCATTCGTACATCATTATGAAAAACCCAGCGAAGCGGTCAAGTGTAGCAACTAGTATATACATATATATATGTTATGGCTCACTCCGTCGATAACTTAAAACTCTACTCAATCAAAACGCAGTTTCAAGTGGACTGCTATCCATTTATTTCTCGTAATTTCTTTTTACATTCACATTGGAATTGCTGGGCGTGCTAAGTTCATACAGCGCATTTGCGCCCGCCATTGTAATGTTACAACATTAAATGCATTTCCTGGCTTTTTACAATACTGTTATATTAAAATGTACACTATTAAAATAGTTATAAATCAGAAATAATTCACTAAAATACGCATAATACTTAAAAGGTCAATTACAATAACTTAAAAATAAGTAAAATCTTCTAACACAAAAGAAAGAAATTCATTCTCTCATGGGCAAGATACAAATTTTACTAATAGGTCTTTTGACTGCACCATATTGAGTCTTGATCGTAACTGCCCTAATTCTATTATCCTTTCCAGGAAATACCTCGATCAATCTGCCCATTAGCCATTTATTGACTGCTAAGTTATCCTTTTTAATAAGGACTAAATCACCCACTCTAGCGTTATCTTTTTCAAATTTTTACTTAGATCTCTGTTGAAGATTCTTTAAGTGATTATTACTCCACTTTTTCCATATAGATTGCACAATTTTTGTTAATCTCTGATGTATGTGTAATCTATTAGTTTCTATATGTGTTATATATAGTTAACTAATGGAAGTGATTGGTCTTCAATCAAAAAGTGCGTCGGGGTTAAAACTAACAAATCAACTATATCCGTTGACAAAATTGTGGGAGGACGGGAATTCAAAATTCCCTCAATTTGAGTCATAATGGTTAGAAACTCTTCATAAGTAAACCTAGAATGCATTTGTACATCATTATGAAATAGCCAGAGAAGAGGGACGGTATAGCATCTAGTAAATATATATATACAATTTGGTTCTTAAGGCCAAGAATTTGCCATTGTACTACTGTGGGTAATATTTGTTACTATTTTGACTATTTTATTTACATACACTGCTCAAAACAATTAGGGGAGCACATGATTTTAACAAAAGTAAGCAAAGATGTATACCAATAATAACATAAAATGAATCATCCATAATTTAAAGGCTACCAGGAAACGGAAGAAGAAAACTTTATATGCAAATCAAAGTTTATGACGTCAAAAACCAGAAAAAGGAGATAAGGGCAGAAATCGGGATGTTGCAGAAACGTCTGTTTTGTTGCCGTAACTGTGAAATTCGATTGCGCAGTATTTTTTGAGACAAGGTTACTTGAGAATGTCTCAACAAAGTGATTTACCGGAATCCATGGCATGGCGTGTTATAGGCAGACTGGAATCCGGGCAAACACAACGTAGTGTCGCGGACGCTGTTGGAGTCGCCAGAAGTGTTGTTGCAAGGCTGTGGAATCGATTCCAAGAAACAGGAAATGTTAGACGTCGACCAGGGGCAGGTCGGCCACGCGCCACTACATCAACTGATGGCCGGTATATACAGTTAACAGCCCGTCGAAACAGAACAGAGAATGCTACGCAGCTGCAAAGACAGTTGCTCTTGGCAACAGGACGAAGGGTGTCCAGTCAAACAGTACGTAATCGGCTTCATGAGGGAGGGCTCTATGCACGTAGGCCAATGGTCTGCATTCCGTTAACCCCACGCCACCGTGCAGCCCGAAGAAGATGGACTGCTGAACATCGAGATTGGGAGCAACATGATTGGAGCCAAGTGCTGTTTACAGACGAGTCCCGATTCAGTCTAGAGTGTGACACCCGACGTGTTATTGTATGGAGGTACAGGGGCACTCGAAATAATCCCGCATTCGTTCGTGAAAGGTCACAATACAGAAGAGCTGGTTGGATGGTATGGGGTGGAATCAGCATAGGCGGACGTACGGACCTGCATATCATTCGTAATGGCACGTTGACGGGCCGAATGTATGCAGACGAGATACTTCGACCTCATATCATCCCTTACGCTGGAGCCATTGGAGATTCCTTTGTTTTCCAGGATGATAATGCCCGACCGCATAGAGCTCGTCTGGTGGAGAACATGCTTTAAGCCTAAACAATACAGCGTGTATGGAATGGCCAGCGTGCTCTGCTGACCTGAATCCAATCGAGCATGTTTGGGCATACTCGGACGACGCATTGCTGCGCGACCAAGGTCACCTGCTACTGTCCGAGACTTGGAGATTGCACTTCTTGAGGAGTGGAACAGTATTCCCCAAAGTCTGATCGATAACCTCATCGCATCCATGGCAAACAGGTGTGCAGCAGTCTTAGCTGTTCGAGGAGACCACACACCCTATTAAAACTCATGCATCATGTCTAAACAGTACCTTTTTTTTATCGTTTACATGTAACCAAATTGTTGCCCTAAATCATCTTTTCATGTTTTTTCCATATTTTCAAAGAATTAAAGCTTAATTCCAAATTTTTTTACACCTTTTTTCTGTATTGCGCATTGATACGCGTGTACTATGCATTGTATGCCAATACGTGGCTGTCTCACACGGTTTTCTTCACTTTTTTGCTTGCTCCCCTAATTGTTTTGAGCAGTATATATATATATATATATATATATATATATATATATATATATATATATATTATGGATTATATATATATATATATATATGCTCTGCATTTTTAAATGCAATTTTTAGGTAAATTACCTCTATCTTGTAATGGATTTACATATTCCTATCCATTACATCAATAGGTTTTAGCCCAGTATTTTTTACATAAAGGGGTAAGGTTGTCTGGCCCAAAAACATGTTCAACACCACTTTTATATAAATTATTTTATATATTAGCTGACCTAAGTCAGCAATGTATAAACATTACTGACATAGGACGAGAGTAGGAAATACTGCAGCCACCATTTTATAACTTGTAATCTCGGTTGCTCATGTGTCCTTCATTGTGTGATTTTACAAATGTCTGTGTTTTTCGAATGTGACTGTTGGATGTTATCTCTTATTTGTAGGGAATAAGACTATATATATATATATATATATATATATATATATATATATATGTTTGTGGTATGAGGGTTGTACACGTGTTTATGGTATGAGGGTTGTACTTATATATATATATATATATATATACGTGTTTGTGGTATGAGGGTTGTACACTTATATATATATATATATATATATATATATATACGTGTTTGTGGTATGAGGGTTGTACACTTATACTGGGTGAAAAACGAAGTTGAAAGGCTACCCTTAACAATAGCTGAAGTATTCCCGCCAGAAATGTCAACAGCACTTCTTCATTGTTCCTCTCTCGATCTCCAACAACTCTGCTGGAATGACGGTTACAGTTAATGTGCAAAAAGAATCACATCGGTGCCATTTGACATGGATGGATGATGCACACACACACACACATATATATATATGTGTGTGTGTGTATATATATGTGTATATATATATATATATATATATATATATATATATATACCATAAATATAAATACAAATAGCTATAGAACCTAAGTATAGCTATTCATGAGAGGAAATATTAGACACAGTGGTATAATAACACACTCCTGGCCTTAGGAACTAAGATTACAGGTATAATACTACAATTTTAACATAAAATAAATACAACAGAAAGTAATATTTATCTTACTTTATTTCTATATTACATTCAGATATAAATAATTTACAATATTTTAAGGGCTCATTACACAAAATTTTTAACATCGTGTTACTTTTGCTTAACTAAGATCAGCTTAAAAAGGTGTTTTCAAAAATCACAACTCTCAATAGAGTTACAGAGCGTTACAAATAATAGAATCTCCTTTTTATCAGCTCTTGGATCTACAGACTTAAAATTTTAGAAATATTTTTTTTTTTTTGTTTTTGTTCTGTTGAGATATGCAAAAAGCACCTTTTTTGTTTAATTTGCAACTCGCGTAAAATTAATTCATTAAAAGCTTCTTCATTCTGCATTATTTAATTTTTCAATTAATCCTTTCACACAATGGGTACACTGGCTGGTACATATATATAAGATAGTTTGGTACTTTTTTAAACGAACAAGAAAATCGTTAAAAATAAAGTATGTATTAGTAGCAGAATGTGTGTGAAGAACAGAGACAGTCGTAGGATTATGGAGGAGCCTTTAACCCTCAGAAATGTATTGGGAATCAGGGAGTGATGTTCAAAGTCTTGTGTCCGTAACATCATTGTTATAGGTAAAGTGGGAGCCATGCGATCTAAAGTTTAATAACCACTGAATTCGTTCATCTTTTAAAAGGATGGACCGCATACATATAATATCAAGGCAAAAACAGAAAGTGGTTGGAAAGGATATGGAGAAGAAAACAGGTGAAAAAAATGCAACTAAAACATCCAAATCTATTGAAGCAATAGGTTTGGATTATATCCATATAATAATCCTATTGAGATCTTTAAAAAGGAAAGGACAGTTATTGTATACGAAAAGTCATGGAGACTAGAAATAAAATACACACATTTCTGATTGGCTTAGTGTATATACGTTGGATCGTGTTAAACTGATTCACCAAATATCGAGATAGAGGTATTTTGTGAATTATTTTCTTTTTTATATATCCCTATCGGACATTCTGGGACTGCTTTTGATATTGACGTAGCTGCTATTGAGGTAGCTTTACAAAAACTCCTAATTAGAAATTTGCCATTGTTAACGTTGCGATATTTTCTGATTCGAAGGCAGCTATTCAAGCTTTTCTTATGTCATACCGATGCACATCTTTAAATGTATTACAATTTTAAATTTATCTGCAACACTTTAAGAAGAAACATATCCTGATTACCCTATTTTGGATTCCAGCCCATTGTAGTGTAGATGGCAATGAACAAGCTAGCTTAAAAGGGATCAATTATAGCATAGAAGATTAAAAGTGATATTTTTTATTTAACTGCTAAACGTATTATCAAACACACTGCACCATTTAGATGCCACTTTAAAAGTCAAAAAATGGTTGAAGACTGTTAAGAAAATATTCCTGACTGTTCTCACCTATAGTTGTAGTGACATTGCGCTAAACTACTTGACATGATTTTTTGGCGTCGCTCTTGTTTCAGCTTGGCATTTTGTCAAACCCTACCTGCCTACCTTCCAGTAAAGATATTACAGATTGAGACCATTTTTGATGGTGCATTGAATTGCGGGGAAAATTTGAGACTTTGTGATACTGGTTTGCGACGCTGCACATGGATCAATGACTTATTCTTTTGTTCATGTACCTTGTTTTTGTGAAATATTGTGTTATTTGTGGATATTATGTTCTTTTATGTACCTGTCAATAATCATAAAAAATTTTTTTTTTCTTTATTCAAAACAGATGTGTAGTGACAACCGAGATAAAGTTAGTCATTAATGAAAAAAAATTAATTTTTTTATCCAAAATAGATGTGTAGTGACAACAGAGACAAAATAACATATTGAGTCAAATTGAGAATGGAGAGAGGTCATTTTATGAAATTTCATGCAACAAAAACTTAATTACTTTTTCCTGTACGAAGAGTTCATTAAATTGCTTTAATTTTTATTACGAAAACTATTTACATCACATTATATAGATGTGTAAAGTTTATTTGACAATATCACTTACATTAACTACACTGGTGTGCAAAAATTAAGGACGAAGTCGAAAAATTAGCATATCAGCTGAACGAAGAGGCAGAGCGGACAGAAATACCAATCAGGAGATTAAGTAAGGTGATGTACGGTAGCACATGCGCAGATATGCAGGTAGACGTAATGGGGGAGTATCTGAGTAGTATAAAGCATGTTGTCTGTGTAAGATCAGTATTTCTGGCAAAGAGATTGCACGCCGTATAGCAGTTAAAATCACACCGAGTTGCTGCCTCAGCGAGAAATGGCGAATAATCAATCTGTTATACGACATCTGGATGCTTTTACCCGAGGTCGAATCATTGGGAAGTTGGAGGAAGGCCGCAGTGTGACAAGTGTGGCTGCAGAGTTCGGAATTGCTCACAGCATCGTTTCACGACTTTGGAGACAATTTCAAACTACAAGAACAGCTATCCGGGGGTTCAGTAGTGGTCGTCCACGAGGAACCACACCCGCAGATGACCGCTACATTGTCTTACAGGCCAGAAGAAATAGGCGGCAGACAGCGGGAGAAATCGCTAGACACACGACACAGGCGTCTGGAAGATCGATATCGCGTTTTACCGTGGCCAGAAGACCGCACGGTGGAGATCTGTTTGCACGACGCCCTGTACGGTGTGTACCTTTAACGCCTGCCCATCGAAGAAGGCGTTCTCTGTGGTGCCGGGAACACCGGAATTGGAGAGACAATGAATGGGGACGAGTACTCTTTACAGATGAGAGCAGATTCAGTTTGAGTAGCGATTCTCATCGCATACTCATCTGGAGAGAGCGGGGAAGCCGCAACCATCCCTCGAACATCATTGAAAGGGACAGGTATGGAGGTCGCGGTGTTCTCGTTTGGGGAGGCATCATGCTTGGTAGTCGTACAGACCTTCACATCTCCGACGCAGGTTCAGTCAATGGGACCCGTTATTGTAACGAGATTTTTCTTCCATATGTGCGTCTTTTTAGAGGCGCTATGGGTCTGCAGTTCCTTTTCATGGACGACAATGCACCATGTCATCGCACAGTAGCTGCCGAACAGCTCTTAGAGAGTGAGGATATTGAACGTATGGATTGGCCGGCACGATCTCCGGATCTCAATCCCATCGAGCATGTGTGGGATTTTCTAGGCAGGCGCTTGGCATCTCGCACCTTACCACCAGTAACGATTCGGGAGTTTCGATTGGCGCTGCAAGACTAATGGGCAGCAATGCCTCAACAACTCATTGACACCCTCATTCTCAGCATGGGCAGACGCTGTGAAACCTGCCTAGCAGTCAGGGGAGATCATATCCCCTACTAAAGACAAAATGTTTCTTGCTGGACACCTATCTCAGGGATGTTTCGGCCTTCAGTCGCATTGCGCTCCATGCTACTTTTTCAATCAAGCTTCTTTTTATCCCTCTGAATTCTCTTTTAGTAAGTGTTGCTTACCTTACACATGTCCTTACGTATTGGGGATCTTACGGTATTAAATGTGTTGATTTGGAAAGCTTTTGTACAAAGTTATATTGAAAAAACTGTCTCGTCCTTAATTTTTGCACACCAGTGTATATTATATACTTTAAGATATCCGACTACCTTCGGAACCCCGATTTTAAAAAAAGCGCATAATGGATAATTTTCATAGTATTTATCGTCATTTATATTAGAATACATGTATAAAAGTGCTTTAAGGACATTTTGACAAAAAATATATTTAAATAAATATTTCGGCAAAAAATTAACTTAGAATAACTTTTTTTTTCAAAATGTTCTCCTTTTGTGAAAAATGCTACCTTTATATTAATAGTTTGCCTGTATATAGCGCATACCTCTGTACAGAGGCTCAATTATTTTTTAGAAAAACTCACATTATTTTCAGAGTTACAACCATTTGAAATAATTATCGGCGTTTTTTTCTTAAAATTTCTCCCCTCTGTTGTAAAAAAACATGGATAAACCCACTTCTAAGTTATATATTTCAAAGATTCTAGTCGAGCCTCTGTACAGAGATCTGAGCTATATACAGGCAAAATATTATTATAATAGACGCATTTTTCACAAATAGGAGATAATTTTGAAAATGCGTCATTCTACGTTTATTTTTTGTCAAAATATTGTAATTAAATAATTATTTATTGTAATACTATCCTTAAAAGAGTTTTATATACTTTTTCTAATCTAAGTGACACTAAATATCATAAATATTATCTATTTATAAACTTTTGCAAAATCACGGTTCCGAACGTAATATAATACCTTAATCCCCTGAGCGAATAAAGTGTTTAGTTACACTGACTCTGCTTTTCTAAGGACAAGAGTTCGAGTCCGGGAGAAGGCAGGAATGTTTGTAAATGTCTGCTGGTATAGTGGCATGGGGCACTTTAAATATTCGTCTCAATGAAAAAGTCCTTTCCGGTGGTTGATGGAAAGGAAAGATTAAACCCTCATGGTGTTCTCTCTCAAAATTTGGGTGCAACGGATTCAAAACGCGTGCTTTCACATGGAGGAGGCTCTAAACTGTGGCTAGAGGTTGACTTAATCTATTCACCAGCCACTTTGAATTCCGTGTGGCTCTATCTGACACCATCGATCAGAGAGTAATAGTAAAACAAAAATATAAGCTATTTAATCGCATATTATATCCTAATTAATTTTAAAGTATATCGGGTTTTTCCGAAGTATATAACTACAGTTCAAATATTATAAAATTACAATAAATAAATAATAAATATATTCACACTTATGGGTTCTTTTGTTCCATAAAAAAACAGTTATTTTATTAATTAATTTAATATCCGCTCTATAAGTTAGTTTCCTAGCCACGTTCTATGAAGTAATGCAAGAGATATACATTCTAAATTATCACTCTAATTCGACATTTGATTCCATTAGTGTCACTAATTGAAGATAGGTCATAATGATTTGTCACGTATTCCTGCAAGAATTCCAAAGTTATTGTGTTTAAGAGATCTAGGTGGCCAAGTTATTGAACTTCTTCTTTCTACAGATAACTTTTTCTCACTACAAATCCCAGTGTGGTGTTGCCACATTTATGCTATACATGTGTTTCAGATTTCAATTCGATAAATCATGCTACAACTAAGGGGATGTTGAGCCATGTAGTTTGAATTTCTTTGAACAAAAAGTTAATCTTTTTTTTATGGTATTTAAAAAATAAAAATCTTTGTTATATATATATATATATATATATATATATATATATATATATATATATAAACACAGTGCTGTGCAAAACTTAAGCAACAATGCTAATTATAAGGAGTCACCCATGAAATTGCAGAAAAGAAGTAATTGCAATCGGTACAACGAACGCACAATTCAGTAGAAATGCGATGCGTATACAAATTTCAGATACTAAACGTCATGGGCGACATGAGTGTACGCAAAATGACTGCAGTTAACTGCGCAGCTTAAAAAAGGAACAATGAAGACGAAATTAAAGACATTCTCTACAAAGTTCTTTCGCTAAATATGGCTAGAAGAAATCACCTGGACGACTTTACACGTGGGAGAATGATCGGAGAGCTGTAGGAGGGACATAGTTTGACCAGTGTAGCTGAAGAATTCGGAATCAACTAAATAGTCGCAAAATAAACGCCTTCCAAACTATAGGTACATCTGATAAAAATGTTTTTTGCGGTCTGTCTCAGGAAAACATCTTCAGTGGATGTTTGATATAACGTCCTGCAGTTAAAAAGAGACCGACACTACTCATAAAGCACCATTGTTCAGAAACTGTGTACAACAACATGGCTAACAAGTGCCGCGGTTAACTGTGGCCAGACGCATTCACAAAGAGGGCCTATGATTTCTGAATTATATGTTTCTCAGATGATTTCTCGTGGTTATGGCAGAAAAGAACACATGTTGTTCTCACACCAGTACAAACTTGAAAGTGTATTCATACTTTTCGGACATCCTATAGTACATATTATCACTGTAAATCTGAAATGCGTCTTAAAACCAATGATGGGCAACGCTATTAGCCTTTGCTCTAATACAAGTCTCAAATAAAACTAAACTAAACTTAGTAGAGCAATTGCCCATAAAGCAATGTTTATCAAACTGGGGCGGGTGCGCCTTCCCAAGGGGGTCGTGATAACTCTGCTAAGAAGCGCGAGAATATTAAAAAGTTGAAAAATAAACATTATTTAAGAAAACTTATTAATTTACGGAAAGTAAACAAACAAAATACATTCTGACATAGTACACTTCTAAATGTATTAGTACTGGGCAATGTATTTAACAATAAATTTAACTATACTAAATTTTTTAGTAACTACATTAATAATTACCAACGACTCCATGGATTTGTCCTGTATAAAATTATATACAAAAATAAACACTTATCTTGAAAATTTATACGGTTTATAATGAATCCCTTAACTGCTGATTAAAAGTTACGCGATTCGCTCCCCGATGCCACCGTTTTCCACGTGGGCGAGCGTATGTGATGTGTTGTGGGCGTCATTGTATTGCATTCCAACACCTTTGGAATAATTTGATGCATATCAGTGAACAGAAAAATCATATTTCGTAAAGACGTATATTACGTGCGAGAAAATTAACGCTTTGGCTAAGCAAGACGTTTATATACGCCTGTGGCAAGTGGTTAAAGCCATTTTGTTGCTTTAGCGCCAAAATATACTTTTTAAAATTAAATTCATTAGTATTGTATGGGGGCGCGATGAAAATTATGATTGAATATTGGGTGACAAATATTAAAACTTTGAAAAGCACTGTCGTAAAGGCAAAATCCTACCGTGCCAATCCCCATTTTCGTGACCTTGGGCGCTGAAGGGCATGAGCAGATGAGTCGGTCAAGTCAGATGAGGTTCAGTATTAGGCGAGTCTCAAATAAAGAAACATATTTATTATCACAGATATGCAATTGAAAAGAGCGCACAAAAAAGCTCAGTTTAAATTAGGTGTCCAACATTTATACAGCAGCAATTCAGATTATTCCTCTCTACAAGTTCTAGGTACTGTAGTTGTGTTGTTACTAATGCAGTGCTTCTCAAACTTTCAATACTGGCGCCCCCTTTTCGATCACAACCCCCTTATACATTAATAATGTACTGAATGCAATAATAATGCACTTTGAAGCTAAAATTACAATAGGCGATCTTAATTATAAACCATACAAATTAGTAACATAAGTATTAAATTTTGTATACTACTTTTAAGCAAAATAAATAAATAAATAAAATAATAGGATAATTATTATGTTATTTTTCCTTTCTCTAATTTTTAAATTGAACATATTACAAAATGCGGTAGCTGCTTAGAAGACAAAATATAGATATCTGCTAAATATAGAAAAAGAACTCAGAGGGTCAATTTCTAATCATAAGCATTCCTTATAAAAACTTTGCTTTCCAAGACAAGCTCATGGACGTCATTAATACTTATTAAACTTGTTCTTAATTTAGTATTAATTAATTAGTTATAAAATATTCTGTGCAGCACTGATACATTAAAAGTATATCGGCTGAAGTGCCCGCTCTTTGCTCGAGTTCATTTATAAGAAAATAAAACATAATTGAAATAATAGCTGAATTGTAAGGGAAGCAAAGCCAAGTGCTCGACAATGTTTACAAAAACGTAAAATGATTTTTTAAAATCGTTGCTCAAATTATAATTAGTTTTAAGCGAATTGTAATTTTTAAGCCTCACAGAATTAGCATTTATAATTGTGATGTTATACAGTACGGTCGGGGGTTATTGAGTCACCAATCCTTTTTTAAAAATTATTTTATTGTACACGATACAAATCATGATTCCAGTGAATAAGTTAGCTAAGAGAAAGTTTACTTACCTACCTTCAAAGACTTTTCAATTTTTCTTTGGTAATAAATAAACAGTTTTGCCAGAATTAACGATTTCGTAATCTGTGTGTCCCGCGCGACTACTTCCGGGTAAAAGTGTATTCATTATGATAACATGTATGTTACTGCTAAAAAAATGAAACGTTTTCGTTATGCTTTATACATTGAGAATATTTATAAAAATATGTCTTGGCCAAGTAATCCTTCATGTGCTTGTGTGTGTGTGTGCTCTCCGTGGTTTTCCAAATATCATAAAACTTAACTTAGAAGGTCAAACACAGATTACAGCTATAATGTGCAGTATTTCAAAAATAATGACAGTGATGAAATTTTTATGTTCCTAAAGTTTTTCGATTCTGGATCCGGGATCTGGTTTCTCTCAAAAAGAGTAGTATGTTAGGTTAAAGAAAAGCGTAATAAAAGAAAACTCTCATCATGGGATGAAGCAAATGAAATAAAAGTTTTTTATTTGGTTATAGGATCAAAGATAGCTAATTAGGTATTGAAGAAGTTTTTATTTTTGATGGCTTAATACCGCCTATAAATTATATCAGAGTAAAAGTGCATTTTTATTATGTCTGAAAGTATTTTGTTTTGATTCATTCAGTAAACTAATTATTTTTAAATCTTTTATTTTTCGATATGCTCGCGCCCCATAAAATAACACGAATGCCATTTGAACGGCAAAGGCCAGATCGAAACCCACGAAATTTATCATTGCGAAGAGCTAAGTGACACCTGTCATTGGCCTTAACTTTGAGCTCCATAAAGTTGACAAAACGATTTAGCTCGATTTAATACCAGATTTGATGGATAATACCGGGGGGGCCACCAACCTCACGAGAGGACTTGCAACTAGACGGCTATTTAAAGTAACCTCATGCCGTGAAGACACTATACATTTACAAACATCCATGTCTTCTCCGGGATTCAAACCCAGACCGAACGGCACTGCAGTCAACGTCACTAACCACTATACCGGATGAGTAACTTAAGTAATATGTTGTTGATGCTTATCTCAACCACTCGACAGTAACATCAGATAGAGTCCCACAAAATTCATCGTAGTAAGGGGGTAGCTTTTAGGGCTGCCGTTTACCAAAACCGTAGGTTTTAGCACCATGGTTCTGAACAGCTCGGTTTCATTACAATTGTATGGGAGAACATCCTGGAGGTGGTCGTGGTCTCCCACCTCTCTTCCCCTTCCACTAGCCACGCGAGAGGACTTGTGGCTCTATGAATATGTAGAGTGCCTCTAGCAATTTTCAAAAAAGTTAAGGTACAACCGGGTTTTTGTGTCTAGCAAATGAATGAATGTAGAAGAAAAGAATTTGGAGGATATGTGCATTAAATTTTTTTTATTGAATGCGTCATAGTTGTTTGTATAAGTGTATTGCAAAAACGATTTATAACAAAAAAAGCAATCTCTTGAAAAGTCCATTCTTAAGAAAACAGCACATCACAGTGTTATGTGGTAAAATGGCATAAAAGCAATACAAAAATGGGTTCTAATAAGGAATGTTGAATGCATTGGCGGCATCGATTTCCCATGCTGTTTATTAAGTTGTCGGACACCGGAATAGGGAAGCGAAGACCAGACACAGAGTAAGCCTTGTTTCAGCTTAACGACCTTGGAGGAGGATTTAAAAAGCAGCAACCTCTCTGAAAAGATAGTCCCAAAGATGTTCTATCAGTTCAGGTCTGGAGAGCTGGCCATTCCATTCGTTCCAAACCGGGATCCTCCAGATTCCTCAACAATCCGAGCTCGGTGAGGTCGTGCATTATCATCCATCAGAATGAAGTCGTTACCAATTTAGCATATGGGCGGAATATGGATAAATTTATCTAACCAACCATGGAACACACCTGTGGCCCCGAGAGCGAGATTTATTTATCTATAACTGTGTCTTTCAACAGTGTTGATTGATGGTATCTAGTGCGCTTATCTGGACTCGTCTGTCAGCCCATTGTTGTAACATGTTTATAACTTCGCTGTCGTCCTATACACAATGCATACAGACCTGCATTGTAAGACGATTTCGCACCGTAGTAGCGGAATGATTTTGGTCTGCAACGAGCTGCGGCACGGTAGTGCCGAAAGAGCTAGAAAACGGTCTTCTGCAGGTGTTGTAGCTCGTGTGTCTTCTGGACATATGTATTGATCCCAAAGTCGCTGAACAACAAAACACATTGAGACGTCTAGCAGCATCAGCCTTCCATTCATCCAACTGCCCGCCACCTTAACAAATTGGGTAAACGATCTCTGAGACATTTTCTAAACTCTATTGACTATTTCAGAAACTGCACAATGTTTAAAATCAACACAACTTAGACACAAAAGTACAGCTTGATATTTGCATATTTTTCTCTCACTCATAAATATACGTTCAGTTATATCGTTTTTCATTAATGTTTTTTTAAAGTTTGTTATTATCATTCATTAAACTAATTACTGCCATTTTTTTAAAACTCGAAAAAAAATGTTGTACCTTAACTTTTTAAGACGAATTATTAAAAATCAGCCATACAGATGGACGTCTAAGGTGATGTAATATTTTTTCAAGTCTTGTGTCATATGTTTCACACACACACAAAAATCTTTTCACATTCAATATCCATCATTTTAGTAACTGCAGAATGTGAACAGAACAAAATACAAATTGAATATCATATATCATCACATAACTTAAAACTAAAATAAGACGAATAAAAATCAGCCATACGAGTTTGCCTTTGTTTCATATAATCCCTCATCGATATGAAATCAATAAACCCCTGTTTTTTAAGCTTAAATACTTAAGACTAGCTATTTAGGCCAGACACAATAAGGTGCCGGCCACATGAGGCCCTCAAGACAGGTTTTTTCGACACACCAAGACAGACAACAAAAAAACACACACATATGCTCTATACATTTTTTAAGCATGGTTTTCTAGCATATTGGTCAACAAGATTAAATATAGGTGATAGTTGTTTGTCATTAACATGTCGGTTATATTGAGAATTTTAATATGTTAATAATCTCACTCATAATTTTAAAAAAATATGCGTAGAAAAGTGTTATCGGATACATTTGTCTCATAAAACTTATTCTAAAACTAAATTCGCTTGCAGTTATAAATGACATGAATTTAGTACAATAAGTAAATTTAATAAAACTGCCACTGTTTTATTTATATGTTTATTGATTTTTATTTGGTAACATTTATAACTTTTCTGAGACGCAATCATTTCTAAAATGGTGTGGCCCGCCAACATCCTCGGTTCCCACAATGTGACCCTCGAACCATAAGAGTTTCCCACCCCTGTATAAACCTCATCCGATGAATTTGAAAATTTTCAACCACAATTTAAATACAAAACTACAGGTATCCTAATATCGAGTGCCATATTAAACAATTACAAGATTCTGTCTTTAGGGAAATCAGGATTAAACTAGCGACTCCACGGAAATAAACACTTCAGCTACGAGCAATATACTTATGACCATTCGACTAACGCAGATATCTAGAAATTGATATTGATTGAAACCAGTGCAAACAATTTGTGTACAAATACTTCAATATCCCATAGGCTAATCATCAATGAATTTAGTGGGTGAAGGAATGCTTAGTAATGTCAAACTCTACAGCAACGCAAGGTGTATTGGTGAAGGACCTCGTAATTTTAAAAAAAATAGTCAAGTGACGAGGATTACACCTCAGTCGGATGAGCTCCCTTCAAATTTATACCAAGTCAATGTGAGGACTATTTGAGCTATGGCAGATTTAACAGGCATCAGCCCCTTACATTATGGCTTTTTCAGAGGCCTCAGGACTCAAAATCGGGAATCAACAGCACTGGTTACATTTTCGTGACCATGACATTTAAGCTACGGTTGCACCACTGGTTGCAACTTTGGTTGATTGCAACTGGTTGATTGGAAAATAAACTTTGGTTTAAAACAAAGGACTACATGACCACTTGGCTTATTATGGCTCAGAATAGAACTATTACCTTATCAAAGTGTGTAATTAAGTCTATTAATTTATTTTATAAAAATATACCAATCTAACTCAACAATAGATCACGTTCAAAAAGTAAAATAAATCTTAATACTCCCAATAGATTCTAAAATATTGGTATTCCCATCATATTATTTAGGAGAATAAGACGATGACCAAGTCTCCAGAATTTCAGTGTTATTACAGTTCTGAACTGAACTGATATGCCTATATCCTTTATTACCAATCCTGTACTCATATATCTCTGCAGAATTTCATTAATCATGCAGTTTTCAGAGTAGATATTTTTTTTTAAAGTTTTCAATTTTAAGCTCACTTTTTTGGTAAATGATTTGTAAAACGCGGCAGTTTTTGTTCAGATATTCTATTCAAGCTAACTTATTATTGTAAACGGACACGAAAGTGATATCTACATTTTGCATCAATAGTTAAAAATGAGGACGATAGAAGATTTTAATACCATACCATCCCTTCGTTTCCTTACTGGATCTTGGATTATATCCACTATATCCAACCGCGGTGATATCGCTCATTCTATTAAGAGGTGTTTGAGCAATGTTCATCAAGCTGAGTTTCACAGAATATGGGATGAAACCAAAATGCATGTAACGGAAATCGTTCAAAGCATTGGAGATATTCCTAAAGTGTTAGTAGAAGATATGAAAGCTCTTATCTCTCCAATATTTCATCATATGAAGACAATGAGGACATTTTATAATTTTACTCACAATTTTAACAATGCCAATTTGGAATTTCCAGTGACATATTGGACTCCTTATGGAACTGTTGACACAAAACGACACGAAGAACTAATTGCTCGAGATGAAAGGAATGACATTGTCTTGAGATATTGCTTGGCATGCCATAACTGTTTTGAGGAAATTCTTCAGCAACTTTTTCCATTATTAACAGACGTACAGAGAATTAATTTTAGGAAAATGGGTAATAATCGACAAATATTAAGTTATTGGACACATCGTCTGGCAGATGATTTGTCTTCATTCCGGGATTTAATTTCGGAGCATGGTATGTACAGAGAAGGATATAGATATTCAGCTCATCAATTTGCGTTTTTGTTTACTCTAGTTCAAGGCAGTAGATCGGGTATCGAATACTTTCTGGATTTTTTAGCACCCGATGAATATGAACTTGTCTTAAACAATCACGTATATTATCTCCTAGTGGGACCCATTGCAAGTTGGGTTTGCCCATATAACCTCAATACTCGACCTACTAACCACTACAATGATGCTGTTTACTTTTTACTGTCAAAATTAAACAAAAATCGACGAATGAATGTTTTTCGCAAAAATTCTTTTTGCTTCCTAAGTCATTTTTTAAGCCATCCCTTCTACGGTTTGTTTTTTAAGTATACAAGTGTTTTAATGGACAACCTTACGTGGCAGCAAGTTAGTTTATTCTTAAATGGAATCTATATAGCAGAATCAGAAACTTTATTTGGTTTTGACCTGTTTAATACTTTATGGCATAACTGCCCTGAAACATACAAAAAGGATATTAAAGATAAAGTCAAAAGCAAAAGTTTGTATAAAGGTAATGAACATATCCTTTTACTACAAAGAATCAGAAGCGTAAAGAAAATACCGTAAAATTCTATGAATAACGAGCACTGGCGTATATAACTCGCACCTATACATTCACAAGCTGCATTTTTTTTTTTTTAATTTTTAGATCTTTGAGAGCGGATAAAATATATACAGAGTTCCAGATGTCTGACAAATCGGAAAAGCATTTTCTTAAAATAAATACCAAATTCCGAAAGCAGTTTGAAATTCTAAATAGTGCTTTGATCATGCATATCTGGTTATCGTGACATTTACAAGCATCTGACCACCCGACCTTCGTCACAAAACTTATTTGTTACTTTAAGTTGACAAAATATAAATCAATTGAAATTTACTTTCAAGTGACGAAAGCGATTTTAAACTTATTCATCACAGGGAGATGAGAGCTTTGGATTACGATTAGATATGTATATGCATTTTGAAGACTTCTCAGTATATACAACGAGAAACTAAATGTTTTTAAAATGTCTCTGTTTAATATTATTTACTGATATGGAACTACTCTTACATAAATTTCGTAAATTGGCATATTTTATAAATACGATTTCATGAAATTTTTGAATATTTTTGTGCTTTTATTTTTATGCGGTCCCTATTCCCCACAGATTTTACTGTATTGTGATTAAAACAGAAGCTTATGGGTGGGGGGAGGGGTAAAACTATTGAAATTGACGAGAGCATAATTGGGAAAAAAATATAATGGGTGTCATTTCGTAAAAGGGCAGTGGGGTTTTGGTGGAGTCGAACGCGAAACGGGACGCTGTTTCCTGGTTGCAGTTCATGACAGGATGGCAGAATCGCTTCTCTGTCTTTTCGAACCAGAAACTGTTATTTCTGACTGTTGGAAATCTTACAAAAGGCTGAGCTGAAGAGGCTATGTTCATCTTACCGTTAACCATTCGCTCTAATTCGTTGATCCTGAGACCGGTGCTTATATCAATACTATTGAAGTTACCATCCGTCTCTTCAAAGCTTCATTGTCTGAATACAATCAACTAGGAAGATTTGAAGGATATATCACCTGGTATATGTTAAGGAAAATTTGTTTCACACTAAAAGAAAATATTTCCATCCAGTTTCTTGACCTTGTTCGAAAAATTAATTGGGCTGATTGGGAAATCATTTCGGGATGAGGAGTTGATGAATCAAATCCATAATCTTTCGTAAGATTCCACACTGAACACCATTCTTAATTCCTCCAGTTATTACTTAGCATTTTTTACCGCGGGGGGGGTCAGTTATACTTTTTTACATTCATAATATTTACTAAAGCATTTCTAATATTTAATTTTTTCCACATACCCTGCTACATTTCAAAATTCCACAAAATCTTTTTTTTTATAAAAAAAAAAATCCTGGTATTCATCATTTCTGATGCTGTTCTCCACACAAGAGTAAGTAAAGATTTTCAATATTAATGTCTTTGTTTTCCATTTAAATTCTGCTTTTTTCACAACTTCCAAAACTATCGTCGGGAATCAATTATTCTATAAAATTCCTTTTAATCCCGATTGCTTAAACTACGCCGCCATCTTGGATTCCATTCCCGTGACAACAGGCGCTGCTTGGCGTGATTCCTTTATCGCGCCAAGCAGTGTTTGACGTGTAGCACCCCGATATCAAATTCACTTGCTTGTATCAATAAAAAAAGCGACTAAGAAATTGTTGAGTTGTTGAAATCTCTTTGCGAGATGTCATGAACGCTGTTAAAATTTAAAAGAATTCGGGTAAGCTGTCGATATCTTTGAATAAAATTTTTAAATTTGGACCCGAAGTTAAGTGATTGGTAATGTGAAATGGCAAAACTCATCTGTTGAACTAGCGGTAATGTTTAGCAATGAATATGTAATTCTTCGTTTTGAATAATCAACTAATAAATAAACAACCAAGCTGTTTTTACACCTATGAAACTAATTCATGCCTGCATGGAAATTTATAAAATTACAACTGATCACAAGTTATAAAGAATATTTTTCAGGGAACATCATTTACATTCCATAATGAATTGGACACTACATTACGTGGATCTTAATCAACAGTCTGTGGGATATCCTATAATGTTCATTTTTGTGCGTGGGGGGGATTGTTTCATTTCCTCCGTCGTCAGTTCTCGGTCTTGTTGAAAAACTGCTGAAAATCTGGATGATAATGATTTATTCAGATTTTTTTTAAATTATTCAACTTTAAAAGTGTGAGCTCTAGGCTAATTTGAAGGTAGTCCAATTTAAAATTAAGGTAATAATTTTTATTAGCTGCATAGTGTACGAGCATTGAAACTGCAGGTTCTAATTTATGTTCTTTCAATTCGAAATTATATTTTTGCATTAACCCGATTTCTCTTAATTTTAGTATAGACATGTAAAACACGTATCTAAATTACTGAAAATTCGTTTAAAATGACGGGTCAGATATTAATAATTTCATAGAGTGGGTCAAACAAATTGAAGTACATAATACTTTTTCTTGATAAATTAAACTTTAAATTAATGTAACACAATACCAATAAGAGCAAACATGTTTATATTTATGCACAAAAAAATTGTTTAAATTACAGTAAAAATAAAGAACGATTAACACAAATTCCTCTAATTTTAAAAGTTTCAGAAACATTATGAATAAACATTAGCAGATTTTTCTCTCAAAAATTGAGAATGCACCAATGAAAAATATTTTATTACCACTAAATATATACAGTGGGCCACAAGTCTTCGCACACTTGCAATTTCATATAAAATTTAACGTTTTCGACTAATAAAAATTTATATATTGTAATTGTAATTTTTTTGATACCTGCAACTTATTTTTAATGAAATGACATAATTAATTTTTTAAAAATATTATAGCTATTTTTTAAAAACAATAATCAGAAAGCTACTAAAATATTACGCCAAAAAAGTCTTCGTACACTTAACAAAATGATCAACTTTGCTTTAAATATTGTATTTTTTTCTTAGTTTAGTACGTTGTAGGATATCCTCGGGGGTCCACAATAACTTTTAAGCATCTAGGTATAGATTTAATCAGTTTTTTGTAATTTCTGCATCGATTTTCCACCATTCTTCTGTGATTGTTTTTACTTCACATGCATCTATATGATGTGTTTTCTTTTTTTACATCAAATTCTCATCAAATATGTTCCGCTAGGCTCAATAAGGTGATTGAGGAGGTATTTTCATAATTTCGGGACAGTTATAGAGACACCAGTGGCGTACATTGAGAGCAGTGCGCTTGGTGTCATTATCCTGTTAAAAATTGAAGTCGTTTGCAATATACACATTTTGGATGGATAATTTAAAATTTCTCTTTAAAATATTTAAGAACTCATGATTCACAATACCATAAAAAAACACCAAATTACCTAATTCTGAGGCCAATTTACATCCCCACGCCAGAACACCTTCACTTCCATACTTCAGCATGGAGTTCTTGTTCCACATAAATTCATGGGATTAAACTTCCTATTTTTTCATTTATAAGTTATTATAGGCCCATCAAAACCAAAAATGGTTAATTATCTGCCATTCCAATCAATTTCCAGTCAATTTTGAGTTTTCTGAAACTTAATCCTAAGAATCTAGTTGAATCCAGAAAACGTGGAGGTGGAACTGTTCTGACGTGGGGTTGTAAATTGGCCACAGAATTAGGTAATTTGGTATTTTTTGTTGAGAATCCTGAGCTCTATTCAAATATTTTATAGAGAAATTTTAAATTATCCGCCCAAAATTTTAATATTGGAGTCGACTTAATTTTTTATCAGGGTAATGAAGCCAAGCGCACTGCTCTCAATGTACGGCACTGGTGTCTCTATAACTGTCCCCAAATTATGAAGCCACCTCCTCAATCACTTTATTTAGCCCAGTAGAACATATTTGGTGAGAATTTGATGTAAAAAAAGAAAACATGAAAAATAAATACAAAATGTGAATTAAAAACAATCACAGAAGAATAGAGAAAATCGATGCAGAAATTACAAAAAAAACTGATTAAATCGATACCATGTCGTCTGAAAGTTGTTAACACTAAAAGATATTTAGTAAGTACTAAATTAAGAAGGAAATACAGTATTTAAAGCGAAGTTGAGATTTTTGTTTAAGTGTACGAAGACTTTTTTGTGGCGTAATTTTTTTAGTACCTATTTGATTACCTTTTTTAAAAAGTAGCTATACTACTTTAAAAAAATACTTCTGTCATTCCATTGAAATAAGTTGCACATATCATAAAAAAATTACAATTATAATATATTAATTTTTATTATAGTCGAAAACATTAAATTTTATAAGAAATTGCAAGTGTACGAACACTTTTGTGGCCCACTGTATATTTTTTGTTGACTGCTGTTTGAGTGGGGGTACTTTGTATTACAATTTCGACACTAACTCTGCATTTCTGAATAGAACTAGTAAGAAATTATAACAATTGATTTGAGTACCATACGCTTTTAATATCATTAATTTTTAATTAATTATCAAGACTTGTTTTTTACTCTGTTTATTTCAATTTATTATAAAAGCCTGTTTAGTTTTTTTAACTCTCTATTTTATTTTTTGTAAACAGTTGCACGCATTACTACAATTTCATTAAAAGCCTGAAGGCCATACTTTTAACAGCAGTCCAAAAACACAAAATTAGAATTAAAACTTGTTTAAAACAAGTGTTACATCAAGAATTGGAGAAAATAGCTTCAGATACTGCCAAACGGTTGGTAGAATCGGTACTACAACATTTATATTCCCAATTTTTTGTGGTAAAAATCTGGAAAATGTTTATGAAACTTTTCGTTTTGGACGATTTTCTCTGTGTGTACTTTTTTACTTTAAATTAAATCATTTATGTGTAAAAATATAAACATGTTTTCGTTTATCACTAATATGGTATTTATACTATTAAAAGGTGAATCTATCACGTAAAAGTAAGGTGTATCTCATTTACTTGAGAGCTACTGTATATCTTGACAAATGTAAAAATAAAGTACAAGAAACATGAAAAGAAATGCGAAAAGGAAAAATAATGAACTATATTCGGCATTGTTTATTAAAATCATTTAAAATGTTAATAATGTAGAAGATTTGCTTTGTTTTCCAATTAATCTCTCCTTATATTTCCCCTTTATAAGCATAGTGAATGTATAAAATTCTGGAAAATTAAAACAAAATTAGGATTTGCATTCGGGTACAAAAAGCCTAGTTATAAACGTCTTGATTTAAATGAAAATATGATTCATCTCATTCTTTTCTCAAAAGCTGTCGCCTTTAAGGCAAGGCTCATTCAGCATTTCCCCCTTCTATTTAAAATTGTAATTTCTCTCCTTTATCCGAATTATAATGATAATCTGAGTGTGGGAAATTCTATACGGCTCGCAATAGTGCAGATGAATTCTGGTACAATGTACTTGGAGTAGACAGTTAACACTAGATTGCCCAAGGAAGTCATTTTGACTGCTTTTTAATTTCGATTAGAAAAACAATTATGTATATAATGACACAATTTCTTATAATTTTTTTGAATATATTTTTTCCAAGTGAAGTAGTTTTTGTCAATATTTACTAATAACTCTTTTTATGATTGTAAATAATATAAAAAAATATTAAATTAATTTCTTTGCACGTTATTAATTTTTCACAATGCAGTCGTTTTGACTGCTGTTGGGCAATATAGGTATGTACTTAGTTTTAGTCTTTCTAGTCATAACATCTTCGCGGTATGTATGGTAATATTAGAATTATAAATCGTTACAGTTTATACAAGTCCATATCTCTTTGAACACATTTAAAAGACAAAATTGAGTTTTCAGAGATGTTTTGAGTGCTGGTGATAATAAAATAAATCTGTTATCCCTGGGTGTGCAATTCATAAGAGGTAACATTTTGAACAATCACGACCTACTAATTTCAATATTACTTCGCAGATACAAGGTGATCCAATAAAATGTATGCGTTTTTTAAGTGTTTATAACGACCACACATTTTGTCTCTTTTTCGGGTGGGGTGGCTGAAAATGATGGCAGACGTCTGACTAAAATTTGAGCTAGGAATTTATTTGTAAGTGGTACTAGAAGACTGAGAACATAAGTGAAGACAGTTTAAGTCTGTTTTCGCCATATGTGAGATAGTGTGAACTTAACCTGGAGAACATTTTCCGACAGAAAAAGTGCCTCAATTTTTATAAAAATTTGTGACATTGTAACTTATGCATTTTTTATAATATAGTATTTTTAAAATTTCTAAATATTTATAAATACATTTTTCCTTTTAACATGTAAAGGGGTAGCTCATTTAGCATTACGGTATAGGAGAAAAATGCGAAACACATTTTATAAAAGAAAAAAAAAATGTACAACTTAGATAAAAGTGAGTAGTATAAAGAAAGTGATTCTCTACAGACTAGTGAAACCAGAATATATAGTATTGATGTTTGAGTACTTTTTTATCAGAAAAAATATTCCGAAATTGGCTCCTATTCTTTAACATTAGCCGAAGATAGCCATTAAAAAGAAGTTTCAGGAGATGCACCAAAATAAGTCCCAATTACTCATTTGTATGCAAGTTTAAAAAATGTACTTTTAAGAATGTTCAAAAGAGCCTTTCCAAAAGACCATGGTCAACAACCGCTCTCATAAGAGAAAAAAAGTCATTGAAAAGTTTCATTAATCATCCATAAATTTTATTTCACAAGCGGCTATCGAGAAAGATTCAAATTCGATTGTCCATCCCATTTTGAAGAGTGCCTAATAGAAAAGTTTTATTCTTAGATTAATCTATGATCTCAGTGAAGATGTGTATGACCAGCGAGTTGAATTTTTTTAGTGCTGGCCAAATACCATTTAAAATGGCTTGTAACGTTTTGAATTCCATTAGTCAGCGTTTTTTTCCGAGTCTCAATAATTGGCAATTTCAATTTTCTTTAAATGGCTGGTTCCTAAAAATATTCACATTTTGATTTTTAAAATTTTTCTTTATAATAATCACTTAGGTCTGCAACACAAAATCTAATTTATTAAATTTTGCTAATCTTTGTTTTTAGTGTGCCGAAATGGAAAATGAAATCCGTTTTACTCCATGTCATGCACAGATTTTTAGAAACTACAGTACATGCCATTTTTAAAGCGTTTGTACATTTTAAATTTTTGTAAGAGTTATCTTCTAATTTTTCTTTAGAATATTTTAAGCACTTATTATATTATTTTATAATACTGGTCTTTCTAAGTTGGTGTCGTAGGTTTAAAACTCCACACAAAGCTGTTCAGAAAAAACGTACTATCTTGCCTCGATAGTCACCTTTTGAAACTTAGCTAGATATTACTTGTAATATCTGGAACTTGTAGCACATTTTACCGTTACTTTTCTCAGTCCATTTGTGTCATTTCAAGGTAATACATTGATTTAGATCACCTAGTTGGTCCAAGGGGTTAAAACTCATTTTTGAGGAATCGAGAGTGCATTTTGAGAAAACCTTTAATCATTGTTATGCTACCAGTTACGATTACTTATGTTTTTACACGAGATGAATATACAGTCAAGACATATAAGCAAAATATTACAAATTTAATTTGAAAGTAATTATACATATTTTGGCTTGGCATTAAGAAATCGAAATAAAATGTGGGCTTCTAACAAAGTGTTATATAGTTTGTGTTATATCAAAGAGTGATTATATTATATCAAAGATATATTATATCAGAGTTATATTATATCAAAGACTGTTAATATGTTATTGTGGGGGGTACTCTCTATAGTTTTGAACATTATAATAGTTTTTAACACAAAAACTACGAATCGGTAAGCTAGCAAGTTCACCAGATACTTAAATCAAGTTAATCAATGACACAAATTTTCTTCCGTGTATTTCCAGGATATTCTTTTAGCAATTGGAAGGTGAACAAATAAACGGTAATTGGTTAGTGTCTGTCTACTGCTAGGCTAAACCAGTGAACATTTCACAGCAAGGTCAGTGCTACATCTGGATTATTTTGATAGGTACCCTAGCCGCAGTAGTCTAATGATCATAGAACATTAAATCAGACTTTGATGTAAGTCCTCACATTCATATGGCTGGAAATTTAGAGTAGGGTTTTAGTTCGATACTTTTGACCCAGAGTTAAAATTATGAAGTTATTCATCAATAGCCCGGATTTGGTTTAAAACGTGGCATAAATGTGAGAACAAATGGAATCCAAAGCTATTCTTGTATTTCCAAAGCTATTCTTGTATTTATTACCAAACAGTTACGTGTACCATCAATTTTAATGACCCCGGTAGCCAAGTAGTCATGATCACGAACTTGCGACTAGTGTATCTATAGCTCAAGCCTAGTACCGCTGCCATGTAGAAGAGGCCGATGTACGTTAAATATGTCGAAGCTCAAACGTCCTGCGTTGTGAGGAGTGGAAGCTAGGGGAGGGGGTGCCAGCTCAAGTATCATGCTTTTCACTTGATCATGGTTCAAAATTATACGAGATCCATCGCCAATAGCGCTCATGCAGTTTTATAGTGCTATGTAAATATAAATCTCACTCACCCACCATCAATTTTTAATCATTCGACTATTTAGTCTTTAACGTGGCCGCGGTAGCCGAGTGGTATAGGTATCGGGCCGGGGCTTGCCTTATCACGAGTTCGAGCCCAGTACCACTAAAGACCCGCCGTGTAGGGCAGAGATGCACATTAAATCTGTCGAGAGCACAAACATCCTCTCGTTGGTGTGGTGTGGTAGTTAGTAGAGGTGGTGCCAGCTCAGGTGTCATCCACGTCACTTGACCATGGTTCAAAATTACGTGGTCCGTCGCCAAAAGCCCTCGTGTAGCTGAACAGTGCGACATTAATATTCAATCAATCAATCAATTTAGTCTTTGACCAGACGACTGAGATAGATTGAGGATAAGAAACTATTCAATCAATTTAATTTTATTCGATTTTTAATTTAAGTAGCTCTGTGAGGCAACACGAGGGCTGTTGCCGACATATCCCAATGTTTGAAATCAAGGTCAAGCAGTGGTGTAACATAGAATATTAGTGCCTTCCTGAACTGTCAGATTTTGGGCTCCAAACATGATCTTACAAAGGGCTCGGAATTAGTCAGGATGGGCCCCCAAGCATCCTACGACCCCTCCCCCCAGATTTGGGCTACGGGAGTGTGCGTTTCGCCACTGAGGTCAAGTGATGAGAAAAACATCTAAATTTCTCCAAACTTTCACACTACCCCATGAAAAGTTTGCACCTCAATGGAATTAACATGCATCAGCCCCTTTACAGTGCTGACCTTTAGTGGTACTATTTTTAAAATCCACTACCTGAGAAAGCCTGGCTTGAGTACGCAAAAATGACCATTCGGCTACAGTGGCCGTATCAAATAGATGGTGGTTGGACAAAAAAAATAATATAGTATCCATCCAAATTTTTTTTAGAAAAAAAACAAAAAAATGCCATCTATATAAATTTTCTGGGGAATTTAAGCCATTTTTGCTTCTTATTTTAGTAGAAGTACTTTTAAAAGATATTAATGTTTCATAAAATGGGACAAATATATGTTGTAATTCATTATTTCTGTGATGATGAACACTTTGTAGTTAAAATGCAATGTTCTCAAAAGTGATGTTATTAAAACTGCAAGCACTTTTTCTCCGAATATAATGGATGAATGCACATATTTTTATTTTCATAATGTTACTGATATGTAACTATATGTACTGAATTGAGCTTTTTAAGATTTTGCAAAAATATTTGTCTGGATACCGGATATCGTGGCAAAAAATGACATTTTCAAAAAATTCATAGATTTTTTCATGTTGCATGCTTTTGAAAAAAACTAAACAACATATTTGAAAACATTCCGATCAGTATGAATAAAAATGTTTATTTATTGTACAGATATCGAAGAGATTTTCAATAAAAGGTACCCAACTGTAACTCAGATGTGTAATGCTTTTTGTTGTCAGAAGCTTGTTTTATGCATAAAAATACACAAATATCATGTTTAATAACATAACAACACTTTTATTTTGGCTGTTTTAGACACCCTTTGATCAGTTTAAGGAAACGTTTGAGATCTGATACTTTTTCAGAAATACTGTTTGCATGTAAATATGTACAAAATATTAATGAAAACGTTCGAAATGTCGTAAAATGCGCACGTAAATGTTTTTAAATGCACACAAAAACCCTATTGATGCATTTTCACAGTACATTTATGATGATTTATGGTCAACTTGAATGTTTGCAATTCTTCAAAGACTCATACAGAATTTGAGAAGATTGATGTAAATGCTACAAAATATATCGTTAAACAAAAAGTTAAAAATGCTACGTATGTTTTTTCTGTGTAATGTAAGTTTTCTTTTTTGTTTCCTATTTTACGTAAAATACATTATATGTATAAGAAGATACTAATATTTTATTAAAAAAAGGACATACATGTTGTAATTCATTATTTTGGTGATTGACTTTTTACATTAAAAATAAAATTTTCTCAAAATGATTGTTTTCAAACTGCGCGTGTACGGTTTTCTCAGAATCTACAGAATGAATGTCCAAGCAACTTTTACTGCATATAATTGATATGTGGTTACATATACACATTCAATACATACTGAAGTGAGCTTTTGGGGATTTTCCCAAAATATTTTCCTGAAGAGCAGTTATAGTAAAAAAGACAGTTTTCAAAAAATTCATAATGATACTTTTACGTTGCATGGTTTTGAAAAAAACAACAATATATTTAAAAAATTTCACTTTAGTACAAATATAAAAGTATACTTAAAAACTTAAAATTATGTCTGTATATAAAATTTAACAATTTATGAGAAAAAGAAGTGGTTACGGTAGACTAGTGTTAAAGGTAATCGTGGCTGGCATGTCACGAATTCGAGCCCAGTAACACTAAAAACCCACCGCGTAGGGGTGCGATGCGCGTTTAATTTGTCCAGAGCACGAACGTCCTCATGTTGGTATGATGTAGTAGTTAGGAGAAGGGGGCAGCTCAGGTGTCATCCTCGTCACTTGAACATGGTTCAAAATTACGAGTTCCATCACAAAAAACCTCGTTTAGCTGAACAGTGCGACGTTAATATTCACTCACTCACTCTGAGAAAATGGTACATGTCAAACTCAATTTAACTTTTCTTAGTATAGAGCAGCATTTCTCAAACTGTGGGGCGCGCCCCCGTATGGGAGGTGGGATAGCCCTACAAGGGTGCGCGAGCACATCAAAAATTAAAGGTTCAATAAAATTAACTTACTTAAATGAAGTAAACAAAATAGTTTCTGACATAATAAAAAATACACATTTACAAAAATATAATTTATATTTATCATCTGGCGTTTTTTCTTCAAATATGAAAACTTTCACTTCGATACATTCATTAGCTATCATATAACAATTCCTATAACAAAATAAAAAACACAACATTTTTTTTTAATTGCTGTTATCTCACGATGGGAGATTCTTTTATTAAGTTTTCTTTTTAAACCTAAAATACTATTTCAGATTAAACACAAAACTCAGACCCAAAAAAACATAAAAAGTTAAAAAATCTATCTGTTTGGCCTTCAAACTTACTCGTATGGTTAGTTCGCTCCTTTTTTTATGTCTTTATTTTTCATTTATAGGGAAGTTGTAAATAATGCGCTATTTTTCTTACGAAAGAGTTGTATGACATTTGAAAAGCACAGAAAGCCGTGAAGGATTAATTCGCCAACATCTATTTTTATGAGTATTCTGAAACATAAAGCATGAAGAAAAACATTATATACACAATTCATTTTTAGAACTAACATTCATATTTTTACATTGATTCCGCATTTAACCCGGGAGCGGTCTTGCAGGGTGTAGAGTGAAGCAAAACTACAAATGAGCAAAATATGTCTGTTTTGATTGCAAATATCATTCCTGTAATTTTAGTGTAAAGTGCCTGTGATTTGTGTCCTTTATTAAGGTCGCTTACCTTTGAAACATTTTAGTTCGGTCCTATTGGATTTTTCTCAAATAATCAATGGAAAATGGTAGAAAGTAGGTAAGTATACTTTCTCTTAGGAAAGTTATTCACTAGAATTGGGATTTTTATCAATTGCAATAAATATAATTAAAAAAAACTTTGGGATAACTCCGGCATCCCGCGCGACTATTAACTTTAATATGAAGTGCGTGTCTGCTCCCGGGTTAAAACATTTTGAAGTCTCTTCGTTTTAAGTATTAAAAACAGCACAATTTTTCTTTATCTGAATTTCACATTATTTTTCCTCATTTAACATTAATAATAAATGCTAATTCTGTGAGGATTACGATTACAGTTCGCTTAAATCTATTTGTAATATGAGCATTCATTTAAAAAATCATTTTACATTTTTGTATTCATTGCCGTACTCTTGGTTTTACTCTCCTTACAATTCAGCTAGTGCCGACTGGGTAGCGTAGTTGTTTTGTCTTTGGCCATCTGCACCTAAGGTTGTGGGTTCGACCCCGGCCAATGCGGTGGATTTTCATGATGCAGAAAATCGACAGTGGCCATGTCGTTTGATTATGCGGCATGTAAAAAATCCCTTCAAGTGCCCGTTTGGCTTAGGTACCAAAATTCTTAAGCTCAATTTCACATCGTCAGAGCTCATGTGCCTCCTTCTGAGGAGGAAACTGGGTGTCAAAATTACTTGCGGTAATTGGTATCGCCTATTATATGGTGCTGCACCAAAAAGTAATACCAGCTCTTGGGCAATGAGCTAGGTCTACAAAGGTAAAAAATACCAACATTTTCAATTACACGTTTTACGCAGAAGTTAGATAGGTTGTCCAGACTCACGCAGATGTTAGCGAAAATGCTAATTGTGACGGATATGATCGAGAGCAGCATAGACTTAACTATTTTTCTATTGACATTTAAGCTTTTAAAAATGGATGATGGAAGAACTAAATCTTTAAATGAAATATCATTTTGCAATCTGTTTCAATTTAAAAATTATACATACGGAAAATAACATGATAATCCTCTTCTCTATTACTTAAAAGTAATTTGTTTAAGGGGTGTTGGAAAGCTAAAATCTTTTTTTTTTTTGACAATTTGATTTTTTTACATTTTTAAATTGTATAGATTTTTACCTTTCTAAAAATAACTTACTCTAACCTCTAGAATATTTAGAAGCCCTTAAAACGTATTTTTAAATAATCGTTGAATTTGGGCCACGCCCATTTTAATGGCGAAAATTGTAAGAAAATTACTTTGTTTTTGCTAAAAAGTGTAGCGACTGATATAAACCAAAACATGTATCTTTTATTTGAAATTGAGCCTTTTATTTTTTTATTTCCTAGCCGATTTGAAGTCTCACTGTATACATTAAAGTCAATTTATCTCAAAATGTAAATTTTAATGTGCGATGTACCTTTTCTGAGAAACTACTGTTCACAGGTATGTAAATTTTTTATGATATATTTATAATGATGTCTAATATATACTAAAATGAGCTTTTTCTAAAAAACTCAAAAATTTAATTTTTACAAATTTTTTAATTAAAAAATGGGTCAAATTTCACAGTGTTTGATAAAATATTTTATAATTTATTAAAAAATTCAAAATTAGCTAAAAGCTCATTTTAGTATAATGAGAGAGGTGTACTTTATAATAGTATGAAAAATTTCAAGCATGTACATAAAACAGATTTTGAGAAAAGGTACATCGAAAACAGCCAATTTAACGTTGTCAGTATAGAGGGAGAGAGAGGTTTCCAACTCCCCTTAAAATGTATATTACTTAAAAGTAATAAATACAAAATTTAATACTTATCTTGTTAATTTGTACGGTTTATAATTTAGATTGTATGGTAGCTTCAGCGCCCCAAAGCGCATTATTGTATAAGGTGGGGGCGATAAAAATTATGATTGAAAATTGGGTCGTCAATAGTGAAAGTTTGAGAAGCACTGGTATAGGGGATACTGACTAGACAATGTCAAAATACCGATATCATAAATGACTCAGAACGTTGAAATTTGTAGTGCATCCAATTGTAAAAATCATTCAGAAGTAAAAAAGAATTTTTTGGAATAATTTTTGTTAAATTAATCTGATTTTTGTGCTTGGAAAAAAACTATGAATCGGTCGTTTCACTATGGCTCCACCACCATTTCAAAGGTTAACGCTACAATTTGAAACTGCAAGGTAGGTTTTTGGTGACTCGACTTATAAATCTTAAAGTTGGTAAAATGACGAGGATGACACCAGAACTAGCACTACTTCTGTAAACTTCCCCACCGCATCAATTATGAAAATTTTAAGCCTTGAAGGATTTAACACGCATTTTTGTATTTGTTTTATTTATCATCGAAAGGCCGCTGTAGAATAGTGGTTATGGTAACGAATTCACGAAGAGAGTATTGAAAGTTCGAGTACTGGTGCCACTGAAGACTCTTCCCGAAGCAATTTAAACCTGTCAAGCTCTAAGTTCTCTTGTTGGCATGGTTTGGAAACATGGAGTGGCGTTGCCAGCAAAACGAACCAACCATGTCACTTAACAAGGGTTGTAAATTACCAGGTTCGTCGCCAACATCCTTGTGTGGTTTTATAGTATGACATTAATAAAACTCCAACTCACTCATTTTTGTGACCGCGGTAGCGTAATGGGCAAGGTCACGGACTCGCGGCTGACCTATCATGAGATCTAACCTAGTACCTCAGAAGACCTACCGTGTAGAAGAAACTGCTGCAAATAAATATGTCACTGTCCCAAAGGCCCCTCGTTGGTGTTGTGAGGAAGTAAGGAGAACGGATGCGTATTCCGGTATCCTCTCCATTTGACTATGGTTCGTAATTAGGAGGTCAGTCGTATATAGCCCTCGTGCAGCTTTAAAGTGTGACGTAATAACACTCGCTTATTCAATTCCTATTATTAACTACCACTCTCTATATATTAATTTATTTATTTATTTATCTTGGAATTTTCAATCGTTAAAAAAATACATTTTAAAGCGCTCTATTGAGCTGAAATTTTATACACATGATTATTTTGGATGACAATACAATAGTTTAATTATAATTAATAAAAAATAATTGATTAGAACTAATTATACAAATAATTACAAATTCCACCACCTTGGAATCATTTTTGGCGCCTTAGAGACCCTTTTGGCGATTTGTGTCTAAACTTGAAAATGTTTCTCTCGTTTTAAAGTGATTCGAACTGAAATTTTATAGACACGATTGTGTTTTGGATGACAATACGATACTTTAATAATAATTAATAACCACTTAAAGTTGTGATTCTGCCACATGTATATACATATGCATATATTAATTGTAACTATATAATAAAAAGTAGCTAAAATAAACTTTTTCTTTGATCTAAGTAGGAATTGACTTAATTTTTTTATAAGACTTGTTTACCATCAATTTGGCAAATTATAATGTTTTCGTTATATTTATTGAAAAACCAATATATAGAGTTCAATTTTTTCAATCTCAAGATATTTATTATCAGTTCAGTTTTTTTTTTCTTATGTATCCGAGTATTTACAAAAACACATGAGAAAAAATAAGCTAAAATACTAAATATTGGAGAAACATACCAATGTTTTTTTTTCATAAAAGCCTTCATTTTATGCCTCCATACAAGAGTGATGCCTTGTAAAATACATTATTCAGCTTTGAACATTAAAATCCTTTTCTCATCACAAGTTTTTACATTAAGCATTTATATATTTCCCCACACTTACAAAAAATAGAAAAAAAAACATTGTAGGAGTTAGAATAATCAATGACGTTTTATAGAATAGTGCCATTAACTATTGTGTGTTGCGTGTAAATATTAATTTGAATTTGTTAGTTGCATGCGATTTGTTTTTTACAAAGACTAATTAATGATAACAAAATTAATATATTGAATTATTTGGTCATTTTTATTGAAAATAACGAATCTTTTACAGTAAGAGCGTATTGCTTCTATATAAAGTTTTTTTCCGTTGATATATATTTCTCTTATATTATAAACTGTAAGTGAGTGAGTGAATATTAGCGTCGCACTGTTCAGCTACATGATGGTTTTTAGGCAACAATCCTCGTAATTTTGAACCAAGGTCAAATGATGGGGACGACACCTGACCTGGCATCCACTTCTCCTAACTACCACACCACACCAATCGGAGTACGCGTTTGAGCTATCCACAGATTTAACGGGCATCGCTCCACTGGAAGGCGGGTCTTAGTGGTACTGGGCTCGAACTCGCTACATGACAACCACGATCCGATACTTTGACCGCTAGGCTACCGCGGACACCTCTCTTTTTATTGTTATTTTATAGAGAAAGTAAGCCCAGTGTTTAATGTAAGCTAACGGTTTTTCTCAACTTATGTCGTATTTTATCTTAAATCTGTTTTAAGATGAGACTTATTATTAAAGTGAATGTATCAGGATAGTGAGGTAAATATTTGAATCACAATAATATTTTGAAGAAAAACACGAGATTCACTTGATATCTATCCGAATTACTCCTATAGAGTGGCTCAAACAACTGAGAGTACAACTTACTTTTACTTGATAAATTTTAATTTCAATGCAAATAACACATTACGGATACGTGTAAAAAATGTTTATATTTTTACACAAAACAAATGGTTTAATTTAAATTAAAAATAAAGGCACTTGCGTAGGCCACCTGGAGCCAATCGGAAAAATTCGCCTCCTCTCTATTTTAATTATTAAACTAGAAAATTAGTAAAAGAGTAAAAAAAAGCATCTGTAAACTTTTTTATTGATTAAAAATTTACTTTTCGTGTTTTATTCATAGCAAAAAAATCTTTCATACAATCGTCAATATTAATATGTATGTCATTTTCAACTGCAAAAATAGCTACATAGTCTATCTGAGATATTTTTTGATTAATTTTAGCTTAGAGAAGCTTCTCTCGCAACTGGCATTACTAAAGACAGATGTTAAAAAAATTCTCAACTTTATGAAAATATTTGGTAAGCCATCATCAAGTTTGGATTCAATAATATATTTTAATAAGCCCAGAGAGCCGGACCTAAAGAGTTCTTTTTTACAGCCTGGGTCTGTTGCAACTACGAAAGCTTGTAGACATACGTGCTCAAGTTGGACTTCTTTATTAATGCTTTGAGGAGCTTGATCTAAGCTAAGTTCGTCCACGCTAATATCATTTCAGGCCTTAAAAAAGCAAATTTTTAAGCTGTATTCTGCAAAGGTTAGAATCTTGTTCGATTTTTTTTTCAGAAGTTACTCTGTCTATTGATGAAAACAGTTTTCGTCTCAAGTCATCTTCGTACGAAGCTGAAAATTTTTACTTCCTTCGCCTAATATATGCTTCCTCCCTATTCGTCTTGGGTAGTTGAAAAGAAATTTCAAGCTCTTCACATAACCCTTTAGCATATATTAAAGCGTAATACACGAATTCATTTCGTTTTGCTTCTAATACGGTCGGAAAAGCATGTATTTTTTTAGAATATTGATGGATATTTTGTGTGGACGTGGTAGCCTAGTGGTCAAGGTATCGGATCATGGCTGGTATGTCACGAATTCGAGCTCAAAACCACTAAAGGTCCGCCGTGCAGGTGCACGATGCACGTTAAATTTTGTCGGGAGCTCAAACGTCCTCCCGTTGGTGTGGTATTTACGAGAAGGGATGCCAGCTCAGGTGTCTTCCTCGTCACTTGACCGAGGTTCAAAATTACAAAGTCCGTCGCTAAAAGCTCTCATGTAGCTAAACAGTGCGACGTTAATATTCACTCACGATGGATATTTCATCCCTCTGTTTGCAAATAATTTTGTGAGCATCATTGACTTCACACAGTACCGGTTGCCAGAAGCCAAAGTAACATAAAATCGAATGCGATTACATAGCGACTAATAAGTTTCCTGTATCTGTGCGTGTATCAAAGCTTTAACCCGCTTCCTTTAGTTTCGTCACGTGAGCACGATACGGAGTTTGAAATATTTTTTGAATTTAAATATCGTGGTACTTGCCGTCGGTCTTTTTCATATGCCGCCCAGAACTATGCTCCCTTCGCCCCCCCCCTTCTTCACGCTACGCCACTGAATAAAGGACCATCACAACGAAATATACCTAAAATGAAACATTTCAGAAACATTTTAAATAAACATTGCCAGATATTTGCCTCACTAGATTGAGAATACACTTATGAAAAATATGTTTAACTACCACTAAATATTTTCTTATAAACTACTGATTTATTTTAATTTTTGTATACCTTTATCTTAAAGCATTTCAATGATCATTTGTGTGCGATTGTGTTTATTAAATGAAACAAAAGCCACGCTTTTAATTGGAAAATGGCTCATCGAATGGAAACCGGTAGTGATGTAAGGAAGTTCGTATTTGAATTATTTAACAAAAGAAAATCTTATGAAAGACCTTAAATTGTTGGCAGATGCCCCGCATATTAACAGAATCCTGATAAAAATGTAAAATAATTTATTGATAGAAAATAATTGTAAATGAGGGGGAGAAATGAAAGGTATTTGGAGTAAGTGGGTGAATATTAACATTGCGCTGTTCAGTTGCACTAGGGCTTTGGGAGACGGACAACGTAATTTTGAACCATGGGCAAGTGACGTGAACGACACCTGAGCTGGTACCACCTCTCCTAACTACCACACCACACCAACGGGAGGACGTTTAAGCTCTCGACAGATTTAATGGGCATCGCTGCCCTACATGGCGGGTCTTTAGTGGTACTGGGCTCGAACTCATGACATGCCTACCATGATCCGATACCTTGACCACTGGGCTATCGCAGCCCCTAAAGGTATTTTGAGTGATGTCGCCCAAAGGAAACTTTTGAAAGAAATCAAGATTAATCCTAAGGTTCGTGCATTGAAACAAGTTGCAGAAACTTCTGAAATCCTACGTAGAAGTGTAAATGTTGAAACTGTAAGAATAGTAATTAGTCAAGCTGTATATAAAAGTAGAGTTGTTAGAAAGAAACCGTTCACACAAAATGCCCAAGATTTCCTAAGCCCAAAAAAGGTACCCCTATTTTTAATAGAAATAAAAAGAATTTTACCAGTAACCATGTTGTTGAAGGAATTTCCTTTGCCAGCATGCTTGCAGGAAAAATTGAAAGCAATGGCCCCTTCCCCCTGATAATAAAAGTAATTCGGAAAGACAAAATACTATTCAAAATTCCCCCTCTCATGAAGATTACTCTAATGACTTTCAACAAAATAATTGATCTATTTAAAATCGTAGCAAACATATTCAAACAATTTCCAAAACTATATTTCAAATTCTTCCCACCCTTAAAAATACAAAATACTTCAAGCAGCAAGCGTATTTGATTTTCGAAGCGCTCATTGACTGATCAATTTCTTTAATTGCTAAAATTCAAATTGTATTCTTACATTCTCAATTTGTCCCTTTAATCTTTATTTCTATTTTTCATTAATTTCTCGCATTTCAATAGTTTATTTTTCTATACCGAGTCAGGCAAATTTTTCTCAAAGTCCAATAAGCTCACAAACCAATAGGAATCTTTCATCCAGCCGCCGACTCTCTGCCACTCGCCATTGCTCCAGCCCACCGAGGCCACACCTCCTCAATCCCCCCTCAAACCAAGAACACAACACAAGGCGCACTCAGTCTTAGATATGGAGTAGAGGAGTCTGGCTAGATTCCAATCTCCAGAGAAATGTAAGCGATCTTAGCAAAAGAAACAGTTCCTCAGCTTGCAAAATCAGAAAAAGCGTTTGGAGTTTACAAATAATCCTTAATCGAAACCCAGTAGCTTTTAGAACACAACTGAATAGTACATTTGGTGCTGAAAGTGTGTGTGTAAATTCAATTTTTTTAGCAATGGTGGTGTGCACCGTATGGAGAAAACTCAATAATGATTTGGATTCAAAATGTTTACACCCTACAATTAATTTACAGTGGTGGGTACGTCATGGTTTGGAGTTGTATGGCTTCATCTGAGAAAGGAAATAAAATTTATATAGATGGCATTATGAACCGCATGGTTTCCTTGGATATACAGTGGGAAGAACAATTGAATATACACCTTACTTTTACTTGATAAATCCAACTTTCAATAGAAATAACACATTAACTAGAAGTGCAAACGTGTTTCTATTTTCACACGTAACAAAAGGGTTAATTTACAGTAAAAATAACAAAAATCAACAAAAAAATATCTAAAATTAAAAATTTCACAAGTATTTGAAATAAACATAGGCACATCTTTACCTCAAAAAATTGAGGATACACCAATGAAATGTTTGTTTAACTACCGCTAGATTTTTTTCTGCTTGCTACTACAGTAGACTAAGTTTGGCCAATTTTATCTCAAGCTTTTTCGACTGCTACTTTTGTCTTTTGAAGTTGCTTATGTGAATTTAAAGTCGCAATTTTAAATGGTAAATGGGTCCCCGGAGAGAGACCAGTATTGATGTAAGAAAATTTATATTAAGGTTTCTTAAGAAAGGAATATCTTATCGTGTGAAATAGCTAAAATTGTCCGTAGAAGCCACTCGTGTGTCCAGAAAATCATTGGAAGATTTAAAAGCGATGGATTAATTGATATATATATATATATATATATATATATATATATATATATATATAAAAGCGGAAGATGAAGGAAAAGTATTCTGAGTGATGTAGCCAAAAGGAAAGTTTTGAAAGATATCAAGATTGATCCTAAACTAAGTGTAGTCAAACTAGCTGCAGAAAAATCTCGAATAATGGTTAGAAGTGTAAGTGCTGAAACTGTGAGAAATGTGATTAGACATGCTGGATATAGCAGTCGAGTAGCTAGAAAGAAACCTTTCATAAGCTTACAAAATCAGAAAGAGCGTTTGGAGTTTACAAAAACTCATCAATTGAAGACATTACTTTTGGAAGAAAGTTATATTTAGTGGCGAAAGTAAATTCAACATTTTTGGAAGTGATGGCCGTTGCACCGTTTGGAGAAAGCCGAACACCGCTTTGGATCCAAAAAAGTTACGTCCTACAGTTAAAGATGGCGGTGGTTCCGTCATGGTTTGGGGTGGTATGGCTTCAAATGGGGTAGGAAATTTAGTTTTTATAGATGGCATAATGGATCATAAGCTTTATATAGATATACACAACAACAATCTTAAAGAAAGTGCAAAAAAATTGGGTTTAGATGGAAATTTTATTTTCCAGCAAGACAACGACTCCAAACATACGGCACGTAATGTCAAAATGTGGTGTTTTTTCATTGTAAACAGCAATTGCACAGCCCCCACAGTCCCCTGACATCAATGTCATAGAAAATTTGTGGGCCACACTCGAAATAGCGGTCCAAAAACACCAAATTAGGAACAAAGCCCATTTAAAGCAAGTGTTACAAGAAGAATGGGATAAAATATCACCAGATACCACCAAAAATTGGTCGAATCGGTACCAAGACTTTTGGAGGACATAAAAGCCAAAGGACATGCAACCAGATATTGACACTGTCTTTGTATATGATACGTCACACACATTTCATTGGTGTATCCTCAATTTTTTGAGGTAAAGATCTGTCTACGTTTATTTCAAATACTTGTGAAATTTTTAATTTTAGGTATTTTTTTTGTTTATTTTCGTTCCTTTTACTATAAATTATCCCTTTTGTTACGTGTGAAAATAAAAACACGTTTGCACTTCTAGTTAATGTGTTATTTCGATTGAAAGTTGGATTTATCAAGTAAAAGTAAGGTGTATCCTCAATTGTTTGTACCACTGTACTTCAGAACAATCTAAAGGAAAGTACTAAAAAGTTGGGTTTTGATGGAAATATCCTTATCCAGCAGGACACCGTTCCGAAACTCATGCATGCAATGTCGGAATGCAGTGTTTTTTTATAGAAAACAGCGGTTACGCACCACCACTACAGTGCTCCGACAAAAATGCCATTGAAAATCTTTAGGACATATTTGAGACAGTGGTCCCAAAACTCAAATTTAGAAACAAAGCTCATTTGAAACAAGTTTTGCAAGAATAATATGGTAAAATATCTTCTAAAAAGGGTTGCCACGAGATTTAAAAGCCATTATAATATCCAAAAGAGATGCAACTAAATATTGACACTACGACTTTAATATTTTATTCTCACTTTAATAACACATAGTTTGTCAAATCTCGCATTACCCTACTTTAATAACTGCATATTGAAAAGAAATACAACCTTAAAGTAAAGTTAACATACCATGCGTAAAATAACACATACACGCACATTTTTTAGTTTTATACATCACATTATTACTCTACGCTCTGGGAATCCTTTTGTACCTTTATTCTAAATTTTGAAAACAACACCCATCGTATTTTTAGTTTTGAAACAAAGAAACATAATTAGTTTGATTTCAAAGAAATTCCCCTGTTCATGGGTACAGCACACGCACCTAGTGCATTTTTCACTACGGGTCTTTAGAGGAATCAGGAAGGCCGTGGTAGCCTAGTGGTCAAGGTATCAGATCGTGGCTGGCTTGTCACGAGTTCGAGACGAATGCCACTATAGACCCGCCGTGTAGGGCCACGATGCACGTTAAATCTGTCGAGAGCCCAAACGTCCTCCCATTGGTGTGGTGTGGTAGTTAGGAGAGGGGGTACTCGCTCAGGTGTCTTCCACGTTACTTAAACATGTTTCAAAGTTACAAGATGCATCGCCAAAAACCCTCGAGTATCTGAACACAATGTGACATTATTATTCACTCCCTCACTTAAAGAAATCTGGATTCGAATATGTGACTAAACTGAAATAATACCACTCATGAGCTTGTTGCTAAAACCGTTCGGCTTACGCATGGAATAATACATTCTATGTAGCATTAAGAGAAGACAATTATTGGAAGAAATTTAATAAACTTGTGGTTCGACTTCTCTTCCTAACCCACTCTGACAATCATCACTAAGATTGGAGTCTAGAATGGAAAAGTCTAGTTAGTATATCGGGGGGGAATAGTACATTACCACTCGGCTAAGATTTCCTATACGAACTACTCATTCATCTCTAATATGACATAGTATTATTTTCGTATTTGAGTCATTTATTGTCGTATTTAGTCTATTTCGTTGCAGTGTCTATTATTTACTTTCTCTAGTTCCCCTTTTTTGTTAATTGTGTAATACTTCCCGTTTTAACAGTAATTTATCATTCCATTTACTTTTCAGTATGAAATTCGCAACGTCATGACATGTAGGGGTAATTGTACTTACTTTTATATCATTGGCAACATACATACAAATGATAAAATTTCGTCAAATGCAGCGTTATGAAGCCAAAAGATGGATACCGTTCCCGTGCGTTCTCAAACACAATACCCTTGTTTTCGCATGCTTGAAAATAATCTTTTTTATAGGTTATATATAGTTATTGCACATGTTTAAACAGTAATCTTGATCACGAAGGATCGGTAATGATAAACGTTGTGTTTATAAATTTTAATATTACTTTATTTTTTCGGTAAAAGATGTAATTTGATATTTATCTTTTACACATAACAAAATGTGAACGCAGAAAATGGTGAAAAAAGTAAACGAAAATATCTTCAATTATCGTCAAATGCGGGCTACTTCAGAATAACATTACAAGGAAGGCACGTAGAAAAATATTTTTATCAGATTTAAACTTATTACAGATATTTAGTGGACTGAAAATTTAAAACGGAATGAATTATTATTATTGTTTTCATTATAGATCATCTATATAAACATATATATATTAATAATAAGGCAATGATCAAATATACAATAAGCGGTATAAAAAGAATGTTTCTGCGGATGAGTAATATGATGCTAATTTCTCAGTATGTATAAAAACACATGCAACAAAATAAAATTGAAACATTTATGGGATATATTTGTTACAAAACACTACACTACAAACAAGTACATTGAACAAAATAATCGTATTTTGTAAAGTATTACTGAATATCGAGGCCCGTGAAAAACTATTTAAGATGGGGTGTGGATTGTCTACCCTTGAACTAAAAGTGGATTAATTTTACGAGATTTTTTAAGAGGACACAGTACGATTAAATTGACCAAAATGGATCACAATATCAAATTTAATTTTTTTAGCCTAAATTTTTCTTTATATACTTTTTTATAACCTCACAAAATTTGATAGTTCTAAACTTAAAAAACGCAGAATTATGATAGCTTTTACGTTCGTTTTTATTCATATCCCAATGACAAATCGAAACTTCAGACTGACGTATCTCAGATAGATAACATAACTAGTTTGTCTTCATTTAAAAATGCTAAGGCTTTTTTTTTTTTCTATTGCGTCTAATGCTTTAAAATTTTTTACCTATTGCCAATACTACATGTAACAAAAGCCTGATATGTATTTTTGAATAAAAGCAATATATATTGTTTTAAAAATAATTAAACTCAGAAATTTCTTATACATTTTTTAAGGAATTTTCAATAGGCATTTTCAAAAAAATGTATTGTACGAATACCAATCATGTTATCGCAAAACCCATACTAACTTTTATTATATATATTTTGATGTATTTGTAAATCAAATATCATGCATGTACGTCAATTTTTGTTGGAGGAGTTGCATTTTAAAATCACTTCCAAAGTTTCAAGTTTTTTCCTAAAAAATTACATGGATAACTTTTTATGAAGTTTTGAGCACAAAATCTGTTTAACATAGTAAAGGGTTTTTTTTAGAGGTATAGAACTTTAAATTGCAATAAAACAACGATGTATTATTCGATTGACATGATTTTGTTTCATTCGAAAGATAATCTTGTGGCATTACATTTTAAATATGATTTCTGGCATATGACTGCCACGGCTGGCTCGGATGTAGTCCAATCCGGACGTCCAATTTTCGATGACTTTTTCCAACATTTGCGGCCGTATATCGGCAATAACACAGTGAATGTTGTCTTCCAAATGGTCAAGCGTTTGTGGCTTATCCGCATACACCAATGACTTTACATAGCCACACAAAAGATAATCTAGCGGTGTTAAATCACAAGATCTTGGAGGCCAATTTACAGGTCCAAAACGTGAATTTAGACGTCACCAAACGTGTCTTTCAATAAATCGATTGTGGCACGAGCTGTGTGACATGTTGCGCCGTCTTGTTGGAATCACAGCTCCTGGACATCATGATTGTTCAATTCAGGAATGAAAAAGTTAGTAATCATGGCTCTATACCGATCACCATTGACTGTAACGTTGTGGCCTTCATCGTTTTTGAAGAAGTACGGACCAATGATTCCACCAGCCCATAAAGCGCACCAAACAGTCAGTTTTTCTGGATGTAACGGTGTTTCGACATACACTTGTGGATTAGCGTCACTCCAAATGCGCCAGTTTTGTTTGTTGACGTAGCCATTCAACCAGAAGTGCGCTTCATCGCTAAACAAAATTCGCTTATGAAAATCGGGAACAAAGCAATCTCGTTTTGGGCCCATTCGACGAATCTACGCCTTGCTTGATGATCGTTTTGATGAACTGCCAAACCAAACTGAGAATAAATCACTGTTGATCGCTTTTGGCGAGTTAAATCGAATAAATCACTTGATCGCCATCTTGGAAAGTAATGCCAACTTAAACTTATATACCTGGAAAAAACACTCTTTATATATTCATAGGAAGCAACCAAAAACTTTTAAAAATCTTTAAATTAAAAATTTGTGCGCAAATAGTACCATGTCGCCTTAATGCAATAACGATAGTTAAACCTTCTAAATAAGGTAGTTATTAGATATATCGTTTATTTCAAGTATGCATGATGTTTTTATAATACGGTATTTATTTCTTCTAAATTTTCTCCCGTTTATTTGTCGATGGGGTTATACGAAATGAGCATGCGCTAGAATTAATTTTTGCACATGCGCGGAAAAGGTTTTGCACGTCGTGATGCTTTTTTGAATCTCGGCAATGTTTTTGTTGAACTTAAAGAAATTGGTCAGCTTTTATAAATACCTCAGTACGTCTTCTGGTATTTTTAGGATTGCGGAACACATAGCGGTGTTTGTACACTAAACATAGGGAGCTGAAAATGAGATTGACGGAAGATTTCAACACTTTACCGTCGCTTTGTTTCTTAACTGGCATTCAAATTGTTATAAAAATATGGAATCGTAGATATATTACGCGTTCCATTGATAGATGGATTCATATTTATAATGAAGAGGTTTTTAACAGAAATTGGAAAGAAGTAGAAGATCGTGTAAAAGCATTAATTCAAAGAATCCAAGGTGTTCCTCAAGATTTATTACAACAAATGAAAACTATATGCCATTTAGTAGGAATCCATATAGTGTCAATGAGACATTTTGCTTATTTTGCTCCAGATTCTACTAATTCTGATTTAGATTTTCCAATTAGGTACTGGACTGCTTATGGAACTGTGAACATAAAGCGACACGAAGAGCAGCTAGCTCAAATTAACAGAACCGATATTGGTATAAGATATAACCTGGCTTGTAATGACTGCTTCGAAGCAATTGTCAAAGATCTTTTTAATTTATTAACAGACTATCAAAAAGATGATTTTCTAACCTTTGATAGTCAGAGAGAATTGGTAAGTTATTGGACGCGTCGTACGTCAAATGACTTGTCTACATTCGAGAATTTAATTTCACAGAGTATATATGTAATACAGCATAACTACTCAGCTCATCAGTTTGCATTTCTTTATACACTGTTGACCGGAAACAAATTGGGTATAGAGTACTTTTTAAATTTTTTATCACGCAATGATTATGAATTAGTTGCAGAAAATCATGCACATTTGATTGCAGAACAATACGAGAATAGAACGATATATCAATTACCCCTTTTTCCACGGCCTGATTCCCACTTCGAAGACGCAGTATATTTTTTGCTATCGAAGCTAAGCGAACATAAAAGAATGCAATTCCTTAGAAAAAGTCCTTATTCGTTCTTGTGCATGTTTTTAAGATATCCGTTTTTTGGTATATTCAATACATATGTAAAACTACTTGTAGAGGACCTTAGATGGCAGCATATTAGCTTGCTATTAAACTCTATCTATACATTGGAAAAGTTGCAAATTCCTTTATTTGGCCTTCAACTTTTCAACGATTTATGGTGTGTATGTCCTCAGTCAGTAAAGACAGACATTAAAACTAGCAGAGAAAACTATGTTTTTCACTCAGAAAGCGATTTCTTAAGTTTGCTTGAAAGAATAACACGAGCCGAGTCGTCCTAAGTTGCAGATTGAGGCTGTTAGAATATAAATCATGGATCAAATTTTAAGATTTCATCTAAAGATGGAAAAAAGAATCATTAGCTATTTTCTTCGTGCTGTAAACATATAAGCAGTTCAAACCAGGTAAATAAAACGTATACGCACATACACATTTAGGATTTATACATATAACTAGACTAATCACGAGTTCTGTGTTTTAATAAAAAAGCAAGAACAAATTTTCAGTTAAATTGTATTATAATTGACTTTATTAATGACTTTAACGACTTTTCTAAATTCGAAATTTATTTTTAATTACATAAATGTAAAATTTTCCAAATTTTTAACAAATTTACAGAAACACGCTCGGTTTTTTTTTTTTTAAATTTATTTTTAAGGAGATTATCCACTTGTCATATTTTGAACAAGAATTTATTATTAAATACAATATTCGATGTTATGTGATATTCTTAGTTTTCAAATCCGAAAATTTCATTTTTTTACTCTTAAAAAATTCTGACAGCATTTGCGTGTGTTGGAAGCAATAAATTGTACTATTTTTTTTATCGTATAGGAGTTTTCAAATCACTTCCATTTGGAAATTTCTCTATTTCACCACTTATAAATTCTACGTCATTTAAAGAAGTGTTATTGATATTCAATCAATGAATATAAATATAACGAAAATCGGAAGTTTTTTGAAATTTTCATTCATTCAGAACATTTCATCTTCAAGTTTGAGTTATTGTCTTTGATAAGGAATTCTCTTCTTATATTGGGATATAATTTCACTTTAACTGTGGGTATTAAATTTATAATTGTAATGTAAAACATCTCTTCAAAGTTTGTTTTTTACTTTATTACACAATGGAAATTTTATTTGTACGCATCAATCTAAAATCGTTCTTATATAGTTCTTTACATATAGCATACCGTGTTCCTTACATTTAAAAAACAAACTATCGGCCACATTCAATTGCTTTTAAAGCTACAAAAACTTCTGCATAAGGATATTTTAACGATTTTATTAACCAATAGGAATAAAAAGAAATGTCTTACAAATCTTATTTTCAATTGAAGTAAATATCATCAATTTTTTGTGTCTAGAATTGATCTAATATGTTAAGAATGCTTACTATTGTCTTTTGGTACTGGTTTTTTTTAAATCGTTTTATAAACTCAATCTGTTACCATTTCTATTTGGTTTATTTGTACTTTTTCATTATCTGTAAATATTTCATTTGATCTGTTAAAAGGGTTGTAAAGTGTATATAATAAAGGATGTTTCACAAGCAGTGCCACATAATTATTTAATGGTTGCCTTTCAGACAATATTTCATGTTTAAATCATTAAATTGATTTCATATGTTGTGGAAATTGTATGTTGAATGTAAGATATAATTTATTGAGTTCTCCAAAGATGAACATGATTAAGCAAATTTTACGAGATCCTCCAAATTCATCATTTCAGGTACATGTTATAGAAATCTTAGTCAAAATTAAATCGCTGATAAAAAAATACTGGTTTGAATTCGGATCTGAGGATGATTCAATCAGATGCTGCAAAATTCTATTGTTCCGAAAAATTTCTTTCGCAAGAGTTAATACTTTCTGGTATTAAAGTTAAATAGATCATGCATTTAGTATAATATATAATGCAAGATCAATAGGTCTGAAATTTAAAATATTTTAAATCAACATTACTTTATTCCTATAAATCTCGCTTGAGATAAAATGGATTTTATATTTTTATCACCTTTAAAAAACTTGAACTACATCATATAACGCTAAATATTATGTAAGTCAAACTTTTCTTAAAATATAAGTTCATAATATTGAAAATTTCAATTTAGAAAAGATAAATTCGTAAGTCTTAAGATTACAGTTCTTGTAAATTGAACATACAAGAATATGCAGAAATATTTTAAATTACGAGATAAATTACTTAGAGTGCAATTAAAATTTTGAAATAAAACATTACTAAATATAAACTAATTTACTTATGAACTGTATACAATCAATACAAAAAATATTGGGACACCTAACTTGCATAACTGTAAAAATATTTATCACATTAAAACAAGAACTAAATGAATTAAGAAATATTTTAACAGTTGATACACAGTATATTAGGAAAAGTTTTTATTATAGAATTATAATTTTATCTAGCTTTTCAAAAATAATTCAAAGGCACAGTGGAGTCAAAAAAGTATCGGGACACTTTTGAAATGAGAAATTTAACAAATATACAGCTATCAATAGAATTTAATTTCGTGCCACTTTTTTAGACTAGAAGTGTTTAAACATAAACGTTTCAACAGACAAGATTATTTATAGAAGAAAATAGCTCGAAACAAATAAAGATCGGTTGGTGTGCGGAATCTCGTAATAAGTCATTGGAAAGAGGAGAAATCGGATCGCTGTATAGGAAAAACCTTGAAATTAAGTAAGTTTACTGTTGTTCACTTTATTGACAGGTTCAAGAAATCAAATAGTGTTGAAAAACGCAAATATCAGCGTGTCAAAGAATATTCAATGAACGTGAAGAGAGATGGATTGTGAGACAAGTGCAGATTAATCCAAGAACTAGTGCAATAAAAATGACTTTGCAATGTAAAAGTAGATTTCGAAAATCAGTAAGTTCTGAAACTGTGTCAGAAATGTTTTAAGAAAACATAAGTATCATGGCAAGTCCCTCTAGATGAGCAAAGCAAGTAGACAAGCTATGTTGTTATTTGCTAAAATGTATGTAAGACAACCAATAGAATATTGGGAAAATGTTACTTTTGTTGATGACAGCAAATATAACATTTTCGGATCGGATGGCAAATAAAAAGTTTGGCGTAAGTCAAATACAGCAATGTATGTCAAGTGGCCGCGGTAGCCGAGTGGTATAGGTATCGGACCATGGCTTGCCTTTCACGAGTTCGAGCTCAGTACCACTAAAGATCTGCCATGTAGGGCAGCGATTTCTGTCGAGAGCTGAAACGTCCTCCCGTTGGAGTGGTGTGGAGCAGTAGTTAGGAGAGGGGGTGCAATCTCAGGTATCGTCCACATCACTTGACCATGATTCAAAATTACGTGGTCTGTCGGCTAAAGCCCTCGTGTAGCTGAACAGTGTGACGTTAATATTCAATCACTCAATCAATCAATGTTTGTCAAAAATTAACGGCCTATTGTCAAATATGGAGGGGTAACCAAGCTGTCTGAGGTTGCACATGAAAATACTATAGGATAATCCGTCTGATAGATGGTGATAGATAAGAAAAATCACACATATCGTGAGTTGAAAAAAATCGCTATGCATCAACACGCGATCATCTTACTGGGTAGAGTCGAACTGAAAATGTCAAGGCAGCTCACCTCAAATTCACACCACAGCGTTATCTACAGTCATCGAAGCAAATTATCCCCGTCCGAGAGACGGATATTCCGGTCAAAGTGTTAAATTTACGTCACTCTCTAAAGCTACACAAAACTATCGACAGAAGACATTGTAATTTTCAATCTTGGCCATGTGACAAGATTAACCCATTGGCTGTCATCCCATTCTTCAAACTTCCCAACTCGACCAATGTGAGGAGTTTGTGCCCCGGCAGATTTAATGCGTATCAGCCCTTCTGCGTTGTGGGTTTTTTGTAGCAAATGTACACGAACACGACTTTATGAATTATAATTTAGTTACTGTCTCGCAAGTCTTGATAAACTTTGTAAGAATTTACAGTCCAATCAAATATTACATATAGTAGTCTGTTTTTTATCTGCAAATAGATTTATGATGCAGAACTAGGATTGGAATGTACGAGTGCTACTTTACTAGAGACTCCACAGGCTAGAATCTCTAACATGACATTGGGCTGTCGTTAATCTAATGAAAAGAATCGCAACTTTTTTTCTTGTTTTTGGACTTCAGATAGCCTAGTGGTCAAAGTCACGGACTTACGGCTGCTGTGTCATGAGTTCGTGCTTAGTTCTACTGAAGACCCACCGAGTAAAGGGGCCGATGCACATTAGCACTGTCGGAGCTCGAATGATTGTCATTTGCTCAAATTACTCGGTTTTTATTGTTTTCCTGTTGCTGTGGGGTGGAAGTTATTACGGAAGTATCATTTAAGTCTATTGACCACGGTTCAAACTTACGAGGTACACGGACCCTCGTAAAGGTAAATAGTTCGATCTTAATATCCACTCATTCACCAGTCAATTTATCTGAAAGGAGAGAGAGACATTTGGGAGACGTAGAACCAGGAGGGGAATATACGAGGGCTATTTTATTTGAGACTCCTGATTTCTGTCTAGAACAGAGATGGCAAACCAGAGTACGCGTGCCACTGATGGCACGTGACACAAAATTTTGGGCACACCACTCATCAAAACAGTTAGCATTTTAGTTCAATATGTAACAAAGTTCACTATTAATTTTTCAAACAAATACGTGTAATGGGTCGCGGGGTGCACTCTCATTTGTTATTGTTATGTCTTAGTTAAGTGGTGGACTACTATTGCTAGTGATGCAAAGTTGATCTGCGCATAGCATAGTCAATTTCATTGACACAACTGCATTTTAAAGTTTGCGTTATATTTACGATTATTAACTGTTACTTAAGATGGATAGTTTAGTAGAAAAACAAAAAACAAATGAAAGATAGTAAGCATAACAGAGAATTGTAAACTTGGTGGACCGAGAAATATGACATGATTAGTAAATGCGACAAAACGGTGATTGTGTTACGTTCTGGGACAATAGTATGTAAGGTACTGTCTGTAAAACGGCATTTTGAAACAAATCATTGTTAAAAAAGGGAGCCAGATCAAATAGCACTAATTGCTTAGAAGCCGTTTGGCAGATGAGTCTAATTCAACATGCATGCTGCTAAAATTAACTAATATCTTACCAGGAGCGTAGATACCACCATATCCACCGTATCTACGATACGGGGCGCTAAGAAGCATAAGCAAATTTTACTAGGGTGTTAAAGGGCCCCAGAAAAGAGCCCCCAATGAATTTTGATACAGGGCCCACGAAAGAATACCTACGCCAGTGTATCTTACAATCCTAATATAAGTTGTTTGTCACCTAACAGAGGTGGCCGCGGTAGCCGATTGGTGTACGTCTCGGATCATGGCTTGCCTAGTCACGAGTACGAGCCCAGTACTACTAAAGACCCACCGTGCAGGGCAGCAATGCACGTTAAATCTGTCGAGAGCTGAAACGTCCTCCCGTTGGTGTGGTGTAGTAGTTAGGAGAGGGGGTGCCAGCTCAGGTGTCGTTCAAGTCACTTGACAATGGTTCTAAATTACGAAGTCAGTCGCCAAAAGCCCTCGTGTACAGTCCGACGTTAATATTCAATCAATCAGTTACCTAACAGATGCCACACTAATGTTTCTTTAATTTAAATTACACGTATAACCAAAAAATTTACTTTATTTACATATAGTGCAAAACGTATTTTTTCGCAGTAAATAGTTTGTTTTAAAAGTTGTTAATATTTATTTTTTTATTACTTTCCCGATAATCACGAGTCAAAATTAATTGACGGCAAGTCTACCTCATTAAACATTTCTTTATAAAATAATGTCACGTTGATCCGTAAAAGTTTGCCATCCCTGCTCAAGAAAGAAACTAGATTAACTCTAATAAAAGTTTAAGAAATTCGCCTTTTTTTTCTGGCTTTTCTCTTATTTTTGTAAATATACGAGATAAACTGAAACAGATTTTATATTATAGAACAATTATTGTCACTGCTTAAAAGCAAGATCAATCACGTATGGATGTGAGTGTTTATGTACTCACTCCAAAGCAACACGAAGCATGTTAGCGATGAACCGCATACTTTTAAACAATCATCACGGGATGTGGAGAACATCTAACCACACTTAGTGAGTGACGGTAAGAGATCGTATTTGTCACTGGACCATAGATTAAAATTACAAAGTCTATCGCCAACAGCCCTCTAGTTACTTTATAATGTAACTTTAATTAAACACTCGATCCTTAATGGACAACTATAATGAGATATATTTTTTCTTCGCAAATGTAACTTGCCTTCTAGGCCAAGTATCACAAATGAATCTAAATACCCGCTATATTAGACATGTGATTACGTTCGCGAGTGAATATTAACGTCGCACTGCTCAGCTACACGAGGGCTTTTGGCGACGGACCCCGTAATTTTCAACCATGGTCAAGTGACGTGGACGATATGGCTGGAACCCCTCTCCCAACAACCACACCACACAACACCAACGGGAGGACGTTTCAGCTCTCGACATATTTAACGTGCATCGATGTCCAAATCGGCGGGTCCTTAGTGGTGGTGTTGTTGAGTCGTAGGTTCGAGTCCAATTTCCAAATATCCTCCCGTTGGTGTGAAGGGAAGTTAAGAGAGGAGATTTACGACTATGGTGTCCTCCTTGTCACTTGACCATGGTTCACAGTTTCGATGTCGGTCGCAAAAAACTCGAATAGGTGAATAAAGCGACGTTAACCCGGGGTTACTCGCGCCTGTTTTTGCTACCGTGGTTACTCGCGGGGTGTAGAGAACACCCCGAACTTTTAATACTAGTATTTAAATATGAAAAAAATAAGTCAATTATGATACATATTTATAAAATGAAAGATGATTTTTTGCATTATACAAATAAAATGATTAAATTAATTACATACAAATGAGACTAACATTAATTTAAACTAAACTTACAAAATTTTCATCTTGAAATGCATAATTTTATATTTTTTTCATAAACCACAAGTAAAACGAATATACCAATAATAAACATACCATATAATTAATGATAAGGATAGTAGAAAAAAATAATATTCTAATCCTCAGCACTCCAGATAAACTTTTGAAAATTGTTACGTTCCAATCGTCTGAGGCCTGAAGGTTTAATGGCCTAAAATGTGCAGCTACAGAAAAATCGTGGTTTTGCGCATTCTTTTTGGAATCTTAGGAGGCCTTTCTTGTTGCCGGGGTGTACTGAACTCCCCACGCGAGTGATCTCGGGTAAATAAACATTCACTCACGCAGTCAAGTCCCAGTGCTCCTGAAGACTCACCTGTGTAGAGAGATTGATAAAATATAAATCTGTGGATGGTAAAACCCTTACGTTGGCGTGGTGAAATTCTTTGTAGATTAGGTTACTTGTTTAGTTACTGTCCTCATCACATGACCTGCGTTTACTATTACAATATCGTCAGCATATGTGTGCTTATTCAGAGTAGAAATATTGTAAAACATCCATCTTTAATTTAAAGACACTCTTCACTCTCTACAAGCAACAGGCCCTCCCAAGAGAAACCCGAGAACACACTAGCATGACACTCGGGCTTTTCTTTGGTCCAATTAAAAGCAACTCATTCAAAACAACTACACGTGAAAAAGTAATTTCTTGTAACTTTTCCCCTCTATATAAACAGTGTTAGAGATGCTCTAGGAAGGTTTCAAAGTTACTATAGTCCTCACACGCACTCATGAACAATTCCGGGTAATTATGCAATCAAATTTCGAGTGTGTGTGTAAACGCATTTTGAGTTTAGTCTAAGCAAAATTTTCTGTGGCGAATCCTAATTGACAGTTCAGAGATTTTAAAAGCTTTTCTTACTTATTTTAAGATGTTGAATTCGATTTTCTGTGTGTATCGTTAATTTCCATATCAATGTCACGGCAAGTCCCCTTTAACTGCTCTGCCTAAAACAGCACAACTAAGCTCACCAATGTTTCTCTGATTTAACTGTTCGTTTTAAATTTGCCCATACTTCAATGGAAGGGAACATTTGTTTCTCTTGAATGAGTCTTTCGATCTTCTTAATTTAAAGTCTTTTTTAAAAGGTTTAGTCATTTTTATTCAAGCATCAAATAGCTGTAAGTGAGATTTCCTCTATACCTGGCTGTGATAGCCCTGATTTTAACGTACATAATACCCCTAATTGCTCTAAAACAAAACTATACAGCAAATACCTACGCTCCCCAATTGTTCTCCTAGTAAATCTGTTCAGGAATATCCACCACTTCCCAAAACAGCTGCTGTTAAAAGGAAAGAAAAGGAAGAGATTTCCATCTCCCCCTACTCGTAAAATATCCAAAAATAAGAGAGCTAATCCAAACCCGGACTTAAACTTTAAAATAAATCTGAGCAATAAATTCAACGGATTAGAAAATTTGGAACCTACAATAGAGCCCGTAGTGGGAACCTCGACCGACAAAACGGCCCTAAACTTGCCTAGTAACAAAAACTTAACCGGAAACAATAAAACAACTCAGAACGATACCTCCACCATAAATTTACCTGCCCCAGTAATGTTAAAGATCACTCTGAATTTCAGAGACCCAATGTAAACTTTAACAGACCACCTGCCCCAATTAAGAAGCATGATGACGGGCGAATATTTTAACCCTCTAAGTGGATACATTCCTCCTGAAAAGTTATTCCGAAAGCGTTTCATTCTTATTTTCCTATTCCCTTCAAAAATGCAACAAACTTTAATTCTTTCCCCCTTTTAAAACTTGGGAGGTCGAAAGAGGACAATTTTATGACTTAGTTCGGCGTCTTTGACTTTCGGCGTGAGAACCAGGATAGCAATCGTTTACAGCTAGCTGTTAAGTTGCCTTGGGCAATCTTGTATGAAAACCGTAGTTCTATTCTGTCGTTTTCCCGATAGATTCAGTCACAGTAAAATTAAAACAAAATGTAGGGTAAAAAAAAACATGAAATAAATGGCGTGTTAAAAGTTGAAAAATAGTTGTATTTTCTTCAAACAAAATTTATTTTTCTTAAATCTTTTAAAAATTAAAAAAAAATATTTTGGTATTGCGATTTGAACCAGAAAAAAGCATCCTGTATTCATTTTTGAATATGTGAGAATAAGAAAACGCGCTCACTTTCCTGTTTTTAAAAAAGTTATGAGGTAAAAAGAGTAAAGGCCCTATCTTTTTTTTAAACAATAAGACATAAATGGTGCATATTTATGAAACAACACAGATCTTTCTCTATTCAATTATATTTTTAATTTAAAATAACATAAAAAAATGATTTCAATACTTTTAATTTATTTAAATTTAAATCATATAAATGATATTTTTATGTTAACTGAATATTTTTCGGAAAAAATTTAAATTTTCCTTCCTAGTGTTCTCTTATTCGAACTTCTTATATTAAATAAAAATTCCTTTTTTACATCGGCATTTGTGATGGACATAACACACATTCAGTTAATAATTTTTAATTTAAATGGGGGATATACTTCTTCAAATGCGCATGACAGTACTTCTAATCCATTTTCTACTCAAGTTAAATTTCTTATCTTTCTGTTTCTTTTTTTACAAGGAAAAATGTCACACATCGATAACTACATTTTCACACAATTCAGTCATTAAAAATTCTATTGTGAGAAAAGTTCTCGCTAATTAATTTTGTCTTTCAAAACAGTACACTTAAAACAATTTTGTACAGTGAAGTTAACCGACAGTTGCACAATGTATTCATACCAAATTTTAAAAACAAATTTAACACTTGAAAATGTATCCTGTATTAAATTTTTCAGTATACACAAATATTTTCTGCTGTAGGGAAGATAGAGTATGAGAGAGAGATGTGTGGTGTGCGGATGTGAAAGAATGTTTTCGTACGTGTAGACTATTTTTGTGAAAATTTAAATATCACTGAAGCTGATCATATAACTGCAAATGAGCCTTATTTTAATGTGTGCTGGTATCAAAATAAAACACTTTACAATATTAAACAGCCTATGGGTTTATACTCAATATCAAACTATTCGCAAAATGTGGCTTACAACTTCTATTCAAATTGTAAAGAAACTGAAATATAAATACATCTTACTGCAGTGATTCTCAAACTGGGGGGCGCGCCCCCCTGGGGGGCGCGATTAACGTACAAGGGAGGCGCGAGCATATCGAAAATTAAAGATTTAAAAAAAATTATTTACTGGAATGAAGTAAAACAAAATACTTTCTGACATAATAAAAAAATGCACATTTACACTGATATAATTTATATATCTGCGATATTACGTCATAAAAATTTAAAGCTTCTACTTCTATTACGGTTTCTTTTCAAACCAAAATGAGAAAAAAACAAAACTCAGACCCATAATCGAAAAAAAACTTTAGGAAGATAAAAAATTCATCACTGTAATATTATTGTCATCAGCTGTGTAGGCAGCAGAATGTAGTTGCTGCGGTTTGACCTTCAAACTTACTTGCACGGTTAGTTAGTCCTGGCTCATGTATTTGTTTTTTCATTTTGGGAACTTGCAAATAAACTATTTCTGCTGCGATTTTTTCCTTGTAAAATATTTTTATGATTTTTGGAAAGCACAGAGAGCTCTTTGAAGGATTACTTGGACAAGATTTATTTCTATGAATTATTCCCAAACATATAAAAAAGCAAAATGAAAACGTTTTACATAATTTTTTTCAACATCCATATTGTAATAAATACACTTTTATTCCGGAGCTGTCACGCCGAGCACAGAGTGCACGAAATCGGTAATTCTGGCAAAACTGTTTAATTGTTACCAATGGCTCTGACACTATCCTCCTGTTTGACGGTCTTAACGTGTGAACTAAAATATATTTGTCACATATCTCCCTTATTTTTGGGAGTGACAAACGATTTTTACAATCTTTAGGTACTTGTTTTGACTGAGTTCCCGGTGTGATAACTTTTTTTCCGAAATATTTTCTGTGTTCTTGAAAGTAGGTGAGTATATTTTCTCTTAATTAAATTATTCACTGGAATTACGATTTTTATTGTGTACTATAAAAATAATTATAAAAAAAAGATTTGGGGCGGCTCAATAACCCCACTCGACCATTAGTATCAAGTGCGTGCCTGCTCCAGGTTTAAAACATGTTAAGACTTTAAATATTGAAAATAATACAATTATTTCTCATCGGAATTTTATATTATTGTTCATTATTCAACATCAACTCTAAATGCTAATTCTGTGAGGCTTAAAATTACAGTTCATTAAAAACTAATTATAATTTGAGCAATGATTTTAAAAAAAGCATTTTACATTTTTGTAAACATTGTTACGCACTTGGCTTTACACTCTTCTTAAAATTCAGCGATTATATCAATATTGTTTTATTTTCTTATAAATGAACTCGTGCAAATAGCCTGTACTTCAGCCGGTATACTTTTAATGTATCAGTGCTGCACAGAGTATTTTATAACTAATTAATTAATGCTAAATTAAGAACAAGTTTAATAAGAATTAGTGACTTCCATGGGCTTGTCTTACAGAGCAAATTTTTCAAAGGAATGCATATATATGATTAGAAATTCACTTACTGAGTTCTTTCTAAAAAAAAAAGCTGATATCTATATTTTTCTCTTCTAAGCAGCCACTGCATTTTGCAATATGTTCCAATTTAAAAATTAGAGAAAAGAAAAATAACATAATAATTATTCTATTACTTAATATTTTTTTTTGCTTAAAAGCAACATATGCAAAATTTAATACTTATGTCATGAATTTGTACGGTATATAGATAAGATTATTGCTTTAGCGTAAAAAATGCATTATTATTGCATTCAGTACATTATTAATGTATAAGGGGGCGCGATAAAAATTGTGATTGATAACAGGGGCGCCACAAACGTATATGGATTGTAAGATCAGTCGTAAAATCCTAAAAGCTTTTTAGAGGAGCTAAAAACATGTAATTTTGGATTGATAAAATGTTTAATATAATACACAAATATACATGTTATTAAGCAAATACATTTTAAAAATCAAACTTCTGTCTGAAATAAACGTAATTGAAAGAAAAATAATTAATTGCAAATGAGTGGAAATACATGTTTATCTAAGGGGTATCCCCAAAGTGAGGTAATCCTCAAACTTAAGACTCAAACTCAGTGGAACAACAATCCATGAGGGCCAGGAACTATTGTGCCCATCATAATACACGTGACCATTGGAAGCTGAGGTGCATGAACAGATGTCCCGATTTGGTGGTCTGTCTGAAGAGAGACCTTCAGTGTTTAAGACCCGAAGCAAGCTTGGTACTCATTTATCGACCCAATGTAGCGGGAATGAAAGGCAGAGTCGACCTTGCGCAGCTCGTTAATAGAACCCCAGACTTGTGGTGTGGAAGCACTATACACTACCACTCGATCCTATTCGGTGAAAAATAAAATTTAATGTTAGAATCTTATATAAATCCCTAATGAATGAGGAGTCCAAACTTTTTTTTTTTCATGTAAACTGCTTAGACGGAAATGGTTAATTATGAACATTTCACAAGTTGCATAATTTAAAATTAACCGTTATAGTTTACACAAATTTTTAAGGGTGCAAAAGGTGTATTTCGGCTGCACGAATTAATTTTAAAGGAATTCGGTTACGAAAAGTAGTACAAATCTATCTAATGTAGGGTTGGTTACCTTAGATATTGTCAAACACAACAATGTTTCGGAAGCCAATTCCACAATTTCTTGTTATAAAAATGTATGGAAAATTACAAGATTTTTTTGCATTTGTAATTTATATATATATATATATAATTTTTCCTGGGAATTTTAAAAGCTAGAGCGGCATCCATCCAAAAACCACGGTTCTCTCTCTGTTTTTCCAGATCGCTCTGACTAAGCCGGCTCTGCCATAGTAAGTGAAAATGCCAGATTTTGTTTGTCAAGATCATTTTATAGCAGACTGCATTTTCCATGTATTTTAGATGGTCGTTTTATATTTTCTACATCAATATTTTAATGTCTGAATTTAAAATTTAATAAAATTCTTGACATTCGCATCAATGACCATGATAATTTTTATTAGTATATGAATGTGTCATCAAACGATTACATGACTAATATTAACATATTATTTTAACCATTTAATTAATATTAAGTATAACATAACGCACACAAATTTTCTGAACTTTAAAATAAATATTTCGAAAACTACTTCAGATATACTCAAAATTTTTCATTCCTACGCTTTAGTTTCTCAGTTTTGCTTTAATGTAAGAATTTATTGTAATTGTATATTCATCAATTTTTTTAGTATATTTTTTGCTCTTAGCATGCACTTTTCAACTGAAATGTATGAAATCTTCGAAATATATTTAAAGATACCAAAGAAGCTATATAATAAAAAATTTGAAATTTTTTTTATACTCAAACAATTGCTAAAACTTATGGTAAATAATTTTTAACTGCGTGATGCATTTTTTTTTCGAAATTTCAAATGGAATTTGTAACATAAAATTTCTAGTTTTATACGGTCGAGATTTAAAAAAAAATCCAGATTTTAATTACTTATTCAGTTAGCCTTTAAAAAAAAGATAAATGTTGAGGTATTTTATATAAATAGTATTTTTGAACAATATATAATTCGAATGATTTTAATAGCTCGAATTTAAAATTGATTTTTATGTTTATTTATATGCATAAATGTCTACTGTAAATGTTTCCGTATATTTTTGATTACCATTTATTTAAACATTCAAGTTATAAAAAAATGTGTGAAAATCTTCAATCATGTTGTCTTTGATGTAAACTGAAGTTCAAGCACTTAAAATTAAATATAATTCGGTGTATTTTAACAATATATAACCAGGCACTGTACTTAAACTTCCCTGAACACTTAGGCTTTGAAATCTAAAAAAAAAAACTAATAAATCTTAATTAGTTTTTTTTCGTTATTATTTTTATCAAAGTGTAAGAAAATATTTCAAATGATTTGATGAAGTTTAAATTTATTCATTTTTAGTGGTTGGAAATAATTGAAAAGATTTCAAATTTTAAAGAGTTTTGTGTTTTTATTAATTTTTCGGTATCTTATAATAAAATAATCATGTTTCAAAAACTGAAAGCTTTGATTAAAATAAGAAAAATGAAGCAAAAGAATATACTTCAAAAAAGGTATATTTTGTCTAACTATATAAAATAGCAGATTGCACTGGCACGCCCCAACTTGTTACAGTTTCAAATTAATATGAAACCACAAAAGGGAATTGTAACATATTTTACTTATGCGTTGGGACTTTTCAAAACTTTTAAAATACGATGTAACGAATAAACACTTCCTGGGGTCTAAAGAAATTTCCCCTCGATTTTTTACGATTGCCCCAGGGTCAAAACATGGGGTTTCCTGCGAGCCATAAAACTTCCCCTCAGTGTCCTGCTGTGTTCTTCCACCGTCCCCAATTATCTTTCAAGATGTTAAACCTTTAAAAGGGGGAAAGGATTTCAGAAAAGTGCGGCTAATCCGCTTTTGAAAACGTTACTTGAAGGCAGAAAAATCAGTGCAGTCCATTTTCGAAGCATTTTTACACTGACGGAATTTTCCGTGCTATCCGGTTAGAGGGTTAAACTGTATTGTGACACTTTTGATCAACACCGCGAGCTTAATAGAATTCTGGAATTACTAAAATATGAATTTTATTCTATAACCCCAAAATTAGAACGCCCTATAATATTAGTGATAAAGGGTCTCCCTAAGGACTCAAAAACTCTAGACATATATAATGACTTGCTTGATCTGGGATTCACCGTTGATAGGGTCTGCCAGCTCACTGAAAGAATCACAAATCAACTCCTCCCTGTATTCATGGTAACACTTTACCTAGAAATTTAAACAATGCTAATATCTTTAAAGTTAATAAACTCTCTTATCTTACGGTAACTGTTGAGGGCTACAATAGCAAAGGGGTAACCCAATGCTATCAATGCCAAAAATTCAATCATACGGCAAGCAATTGCCACATTAAACCTAAATGCTTAAAATGTGGAGAGGCTCATCAAACGGCCGACTGCCAGATTAAGAAAGTCGATACGATGTACTGCGTCAACTGCGAAGCTTACGGCCATATGGGCAATTACTCAAAATGTCCTTTATATCCTAAACCCGCAAAGGCGCAGTAGTAAAACCAAATTATTCTAACGTAATTAACAGTCTTGTCCACCCGAATACATCTTTCGCGCAAGCGGCCCAGGCAACAGTTCAACCCCCCGCTCCACAAAAGATGACGCCACATGTCGGTCAGATTCCCATTACGAATCAAACACAAACTCATGCTATCAGAATGCAAATTCCTCCCCAACCCCAACAGGTAAATACGAATAATGATTCTATGAGCCTAATAACTCAAACTTTAAATCAAACAATTCAAACATTCTCGGTGATAGTTCAACAAATAAGCACCATAAACTTGACACAAAATAACCCGAAACCAACCAACCCCAAAAAAACCACAATAAAATTAAGAAGGAAATGTATGCCTTAGTAGAGGCTTTTTTAGATGATGAAAATGAATAGACACCAAATGAATGGCCTGAGTTTGTGTTCGTGGAACGCAAACGGTTTGTTAAGTAAAATCTCAGAATTTAGACTTTGTAGATAAGTACAATCCTGATATCCTACTTATTCAAGAAACACGTTTGAGACCCACCCTCAACATAAACATTAATAATTACACTTGTTGCATCGCGAACGGTTCCACTCGTGGTGGTACTCTTATATTTATTAAAAGTTCAATTCATCCCTTTAACTCCCCACCCTTCATATGGAAGCTACCACTTTAACCCTTACACCCCCGAATATTAACCATATCTCAATTACCAGCATTTATGTTCCCTCCCAGATCTGATAATCTCTTATTCACCTTAGATCTAGAATCTATCCTTCAGATCAACAGGAATTGTTTGGCGATTTCAATGCTATACACAATTCGTGGAATTGCTCAAATAATTCTACTAGAAGTATTCAACTCAAAAACTTCGCAGATACTACAAATATCGAAATAGCCTTTCCTAACACCCCTACCAGATATGGATGTAACTCGTCCAATACTTTAGATTTCGCCCTCGTCAGTAATTTTAACTTTCCCTACGATATCGAATCCATATCTGAACTCTCCTCTGACTTAACCCTCTTATGCTCAGTCTTACCTTATTACTACTACCACTAACCTATTACTAACCTGTACACTATTCACAAACATAACCCTAGAGCTAGTACCAGCTGTTGGTCTACCTTTAGTAGTAATCTTAAAAACCAAATTCATCTAGATGGTTACAGACGGTTACATTTTATAAGGAACTGGGATACGTCAATCGGCTTGAATCGGCTTGGTTTTGCTCCTTGGCTGGTGATGGTGGGCGTGGTGGGCAGGAACCAATGGGATAGCAGGCGCATGACTTCTCATGAGTGGCTTTGATTGGATGATGGGAGTGAGCTTCGAAAATGGTTCTTGGGAAAATTTTTAAAGAGTAGATATTGATGTTAAAGTTTTACAATTGATGGTAAAACATTCAAGGAAATAAAATGAAAATATAATAAATTTTGTAGAAAGAGAAATTACGGGAAAAGAAGTTTAAAATTTATCTAACATAGCTTCGAAAAGAATTATAAAGCCTTAGCTCTATCATCTTCGGAGTTTTTTAATTTGGGAAGTAATTGTGTAAAATTGCAGGTGAACTTTTTATGATGTTAAAAATCATGTTGACCAGTTGAATCATTTGAGCTAGGTTAAAATTTCATTTTCTATGGCTTGTATTCCATGGGAAACTTTTTTATTTGAATTTTCATTAGTTTTTTCAGTTAACTGGTGGACGGGGGGTGCGGTTCCGCTAACAATGTTAGCGAAAGAGACACCTTCCCTACGAACGTTGCTTTCGAAAGTTTTATTCGCGGTAAGGGGCGTGTCCTTTTTTTTTTCTTAGGGAACTTGGGGAATTGGGTGTAGCAGGCCGAATGACCATATTCTTGGCAATTTATGCAGAAGGGGTCTTCCTGTCGCTCCTTTATCGCGCATTGACGGGTGGGGTGTTCTTTTCCACACTTCAGACATCTTGGCTTGAGGTGGCAGTTTTCCGCCGTGCGAAAGAAATTGTTGCAGTTAAAACATTGGGTAATTCCTCTAATGAGGTAACCTTCAATTTTAACTTGCATGTAGCCGACAGTTTTGAGATCGAAGATTTTTTTGATTATTGGCATTCCGGGGAGGGTGACTTGGAAAAATGGGAGAGCCGTCTTAGTTTTCTTAGAAATTAATTGGGAAACATTTTCAATTGTGAGTTCTTCTTTTAGGTTGGATTGTATCTCATGAGTTTTGGTAAAAATGGGCAGTCCTTTAATGACTATTTTGATTGGTTTTATTGGCTTTGGTTTAAGTGAGTAAAATTCAAAATCTTTGTCTTCTTCTAGAAAATTTGTAAGAGCGTGATACTCTTCCATGTCATTAGTGATTAATTTAATAAATTCTCCTGACGATTTGTTAGTGATATCTGAGAATTTTTGATAAATGGATTTAAGTTGGTCTCTGATATTTTTCGTAATTTTAAGATGAATTAGGGGCGGGGGCTTGGGTTTTGGGGGCACTGTTTCATTATTTTCTTCCGGAGCAACTTGATCCTTATCATTTTCAGATTCAAGATCTGAGAAACTTTTTACAGTGGCTGGCTCACTAGGTAAAGAAGAGACAGGTCTAGCAGTTTTCTTGGGAAAGACAAAAGTCTTCCACAGAATCCTTTTTATTAAGTTTACGTTTTTTTTATTTTTAGCATCACTTGCATTTGTGGGTGGTTCAGAATAATTTTTTAAAATGTGATTAGGATCACTATCTTTATGCTTTTCAGTCGGTATTGGGAGGATTACAGTAATTACCATTGCAATTAAAAGTCATACGTGGGGGGAGGGAGTGAAGCTCAGTCACCATTGTATCCTTTTTTTCTTTGGGTATCATCAATAGAGGCCCGAAGAATACCCTTCATCTCGTGGCTATCATCGGTGTCTGGAAAGCTGACAAGTTCTGTGCAGCGATTGATAACTATGTCAAGGACCTCGATTTCCAGCGAAAGCCTGTTTTTCTCTTCGCAGCTGTTAATATCTGGTGGATCGGTTTCCATTTGTGCCATCAGATAGAATGCAAGTCGGAGCTCAGAAGAACACGTCTAATCTGGTCGAAATCATAGCGTCTCCTTTTCAAGTTTAGAATATTACATTTCTGGAAATAATTTTGCCAAATTCATCTATCTCACTTCTCTAAAATAAATAGCCCTCAGTTTCTCGAAGAAAAACTAACAAAGTTAACTGATGCAGTTAGCTCCGCCCATAACTCAGCGTCTAAATCAATTACTAACAAGCCACAAAATTACACTCCACAACATATCAAAGATCTAATAGCTAGGAAAAACAGAGCCAGAAAGCTTTTCCAACGCATGTTTAACCCTTTACACAAAACTGAAACCAACAGGCTTCTGGGTAAAATTAAAAAAAAGAATTAAGATTTCGCTCTCAAAACACTTGGTCAGCCAAAATCGCATCACTAGAAACCCAAAATAACAATCTCTGACATTTGCAAAAACACTTCCGTAAAAAACGCTCAAACATTCCAAATCTAACTAGCTCTTCTGGCATCACTTGCAACGATGAACAGAAGGCAAATTTAATTGCAAACACTTTCGTTGACAATTACGCGGAAAATAAAAGACCAGAGAACTACACTAACAACATCGACTCTGACGTCACTAATACTCTAACGAATTTCTTCTCCACCCCACATCGCACACCCATTCCCCTCACCAACCCGGACGGAATCTGTGAATACGTTCAAAAATTAAAGAACTCGAATGCTCTAGGTTTCGATAACATTACTAACAAAATGATTAAAAATTTCCCACTTAAAGTAATACTAATTTTCACCTACATTATTAATAAAATTCTACTGATACGACATTTTCCAAGTGATTGGAAAATGGTGATCGTTTTTCCAATTCACAAGCCTGAGAAAAATAAAAATTCTCCAGATTCCTACAGACCTATATCATTATTATCGTCACTCAGCAAAATTGCTGAGTACGTAATATATAATAGGATTCATTCTCATACCTGCAACTCTAATTTTCTTAATCCTAATCAATTTGGTGTTTTACCAAACAACTCTCTACCTATCATCCGTTACTCCGACTAACGGAAAAAATTTCATCGGGTTTCCAGAGGGGCAGGACCACTGGTGCTGTCTTTCTGGATATTAAAAAGTCATTTGATCGGGTCTGGATTAACGGACTCATTTACAAACTTATAACTATCAATTTCCCTCCTATCTCATTCATATATTAAACTCTTTATCTAACTAACAGGGATTACAGAGTCAGAGTTAACGACACACTCTTTCAATTACACATCACGTTAACATTGGAGTAACTCAGGGTTCCTTATTGGGCTCTGTGTGGTTCAATATTTTTGTTAATGACATCCCATCACACCCACGCACAATGATTAATCCTTACGCAGATGACACCACGATTTCTGCTACCTACAAAAACACAAAATATGTTACAATAGCTCTAAACACACACCTGACCCTACTAGAAAACTACTTCAACAAATGGAAAATAAAGATTAACGTGGAAAAAACCTTAGCGGCTTTATTCACAAAAAGTCGCAAAAAAATCACACCACCCACCCTATATTCCACACCACTATGTTGGTCTCAAACCACTAAGTACCTTGGTGTAATATTTGATAAAACACTCACTTGGAAACACCACATTCTACACGTGCGAGATAAATTCCGGATTGCGTTAAGACAAATTTACCCCCTAATTAACCGGAATTCCGATATGTATCATTACAACAAGTTACTTCTCAACATGGCCGTTTTGCGACCAATTTTCAGTTACGCTGTCCTGTGTGGGGCTATGCAGCTAAACGAATATCAAAATTTTAGAAATTGCAAAAATCTCAATTATTCGATGCATTGCACGAGCCTGCATGTATAATTCGAATGCTAATATTTTTAGAGCAACCAAAATTCCCCCCTTTAAAAAATACATCCAGACCCTCGCCAAAAAATTCTTTGCTAATTTCCCCAACATTAATAATTCAAATATCGCAAATCTTGAAAATTACACCCCCATGGATCGACATAAGAGGCTTAGGAGAATTTAGGAGAGTTATACTTCTCTTTTCATTCACTATTGCGGTGAATGAACCCAATTGCTAAAATTTCCTTTTCAAAATTATTTTTTTTTCAAATCTAACTTAAATTTGCTGCACCCAAACAGGCAAGCTCCCAAAATTTTCCCTCGGTAAATTCTTAACCCAACCCCTGCACAGCCTGCAAGAGGTTTCGCACTAGCTAGTGTCATCCAATAGAAGTGCTTCCTCTCCAATTACAGAACTGCGATCCTCAATCTACCCGACAGAATAATAATCTTCAGGGCTGACAGCATCTGCTCCCATCAAGTATCGACGTCACCTAGATGACATGAGACCAGCATCAGACACCGACATCGTAAATTTTCCCTGCCAGTAGAAAACGCACTGCTCCCTGAGAGTCAATGCAGACAGATCAGGCTCCGACATAAATCATCAGGACTGAAAACTGAACCGCAGGACTCCAACGATGACCTTGCATCAATTAGACTCAATACGAATAATATTAGACATAATTGAACAATATTTGATGTAATATACTATTTTTCAGGGACTTTCTCATCCACTTTTACACATTAAGGCCTCTATGCTTTTTCGATATGGGACGAAAGGTTTTATAAAACCCAGTGCCCAATGACCCCCTCTCCTTCTGATATTTTCTTAGGATTGCAGAACACAAGAGAATTATTCCTACACTTCACATACAGAGCTGAAAATGAGGTTGATAGAATATTTCAACACTCTCCCATCCCTTTGTGTGTGTGTGTGTTTCCTAAGTGGCACTCGAAACGAGACAAATGTATGGAATCGTACAGATATTACGTCTTCCATTGATATAGGCATTCATTCTTATAATCCAGAGGTATTTAGCAGAATTTTGAAAAGAATTGAAGATCGTGTAAAAGAATTATTTCAAAGAATTGAAGGAGTTCCTCTAGATTTAATAGAAGGAATGAAAGCTATAAGCCATTCAGTAGGAAACCAAGTAGTGTCAATCAGACTTTTTGCTTTGTGGACACCAGATTGTATTAATTCCCAATTTGATTTTCAGATTTCATATTGGACTGCTTATGGAACAGTGGATGTAAAACGACAAGAAGAACGGTTGGCTCACATAAAAATGATCGATACTGATTTGAGATATTTTCTGGCTTCTAATGACTGCTTCGAAAAAATTGTCGAAGGAATTTTTGATTTAAAGACAGACGATCAAATAGCGGTTTTTCTACCCTTCGATACTCACAGAAAATTGAAAGGTTATTGGACGCGTCGACAGTCAAATGACTTGTCTACCTACGAGAATTTAATTTCACAGAATAGATATGTAATAGAGCATAATAACACCGTTCATCAGTTTGCATTTTTGTATGCACTGTTGACTGCAAACAAAGAGTATTTCTTAAATTTTCTATCACGCGATATTTATGAATTAGTTGCAGAAAATCATGCACAATTGATTGCAGAACTATACGAGTAAAGAACGGTGTATCAAATTCTTTATTTCAAACGCGATGATGTCCTCTTCGTAGACGCAGTATATTTTGTGTTATCGAAGCTAAGTGAACATAAAAGAATGCAATTTCTTCGAAAAAGTCCTTATACATTCTTCGCATATTTTTCACATATCCCTTTCTTGGTATATTCAGTACATATGTAAAGGTACTTATAGATGACTTAGGTTGGCAGCATATTAGATTGCTATTAAACTTTATCTACACATTGGAACGATTGCAAACACCTTTATTTGGCCTCCACCTTTTCAATGATTTGTGGTGGATATGTCCTCAGTCGGCAAAGAAAAACATTAAAACCAGCAATGAAAACCATATATGTAGAGAGCGAATTTTTAAGTTTGCTTGAAAGGAGAAATCGAGCCGAGTCACCTTAAGTTGTACATTGGTGGATGACATTTTTATAAATTATCTAAAGAAGAAAACAGAAATTTTCAGCTATTTTCTTCGTTCTGTAAGGTAATAAGCAGTCCTCACCAGGTATATAAACGTGTAAGAAAATACAAAATTGCTTAGGGGGATCTAATGTTTTCCATCTTTGACAAAACTACAAAAATATGTTTAGTTTTAAAAAAATCAATTTATCTTACGCCAATGATTCAGTTTATATATATTATTATATAAACAAGAATTTATAATTAAATACAATAAGATTGCATATTACATGAGTTTCTTAATTTTTATATCCGAACATTTTAATTGTTTACACTTCAACAAATCCTGATTGTATTCGTGCGTGTATTGCAAGTAGTAAATTGTAAAACTTTATTTTCATAGAGATACTTTGAAGTAGCTTCCGTTTGAAAATTTCTCTTTTTCTTCATTTATAAGTTGTACGGTTTCATTTAAAGAAGTTCTTAAATTTTAATGCATAAATATCCATATAGCGATACTCAGCAGTAATTTTGATATTTTCAGTCATGCAGAAAGTTTCTTCTATTTTTTGACTAGTTTTACATTTGGTAAGGGATTCTCTTTTTATTGGAATAAATTTTAATTTTAATTGTAGTTTTTTAATTTATAAGTGTTAAAGTAAAACATCTTCAGATATTTATTTTGACTTTAAAAAGTTACTGAATTTTATTCGAATGCATTAATATAAAAACTTATCATATTCAGATTTTTATATATGTAGCATAGCATGTTCCTTGCATTTAGAAAACTGAAACTATTGGGCACACTCAGTTGTGTTTAAAGTTACAAAAAACTTTTGCGTAAGCAGATTTTAACGATTTTCTTAACCGGTAGAAATAAAAATATATGTATGATTATTTAAAAATCGTATTTTCAATCGAAAATAAATGCCATCCATTTTATGTCTGAAATTGATCTATATATGTTATGAATGTGTGTGTGCATACAACTGTTTTTTTTTGTAAAGGTGTTCTTTACATCGTTTTATAAATTCAATTTTTATTACCATGTCTAATTGGATTATTTATAATCTTGTATTACCTGTAATTATTACATTTGATACGTGTAAATTCTTGTAAGTAACTAATAAAATATGTTTAATGAGCAGTGTGACAGAATAATTCAATGGTTGTCTTTCAGACAATATTTCACGCCTAAAATTTTAGATTTCATATGTTGTGGAATGTGTTCGTTAAATGTAAGATTTTTTATACTGAATTCACCAAGATTAACATGCTTATGCAAATTTTAAGAGATCCTCAAAATTCGAAAAGTGCTTTTCTGGTACATGTTACAGAAATCATTGGTTAAAATACTGGTTCGTGATTTTGTGTGTGGATATACGGATGGTTCAATCAGATTCTGCAACAAAGGAATGCATATATATGATTAGAAATTCACCCACTGAGTTCTTTCTAAAAAAAGCTGATATCTATATTTTCTCTTCTAAGCAGCCACTGCATTTTGCAATATGTTCCAATTTAAAAATAAGAGAAAGGAAAAATAACATAATAATTATTCTATTACTTAATATTTTTTTTTTGCTTAAAAGCAACATATGCAAAATTTAATACTTATGTCATGAATTTGTACGGTATATAGATAAGGTTATTGCTTTAGCGTAAAAAAAATGCATTATTATTGCATTCAGTACATTATTAATGTATAAGGGGGCGCGATAAAAATTGTGATTGATAAGGGGGGCGCCACTATTGAAAGTTTGAGAAGCACTGTCTTACTGCAGTCAAAAATATTCATAATATGTAAATATCCTATTCCTCCACTTATTTCAGTACATTTTAAAAACTGTAGCTGAATGCAATTTTTTATATTTATAAACGAGGCATAAAAGCTCACACAGTCGTAAAAATGTCTTTATCATTTTTAAATATACTACTATAAAACGTATATGGGTTGTAAGATCAGTCGTAAAATCCTAAAAGCTTTTAGAGGAGCTAAAAAATTTAATTTTGGATTGATCAAATGTTTAATATAATACACAAATATACATGTTATTAAGCAAATACATTTGAAAAATCAAACTTGCTTCTGAAATAAACGTAATTGAAAGAAAAATAATTAATTGCAAATGAGTGGAAATACATGTTTATCTAAGGGGTATCCCCAAAGTGAGGTAATCCTCAAACTTAAGACTCAAACTCAGTGGCACAACAATCCATGAGGGCCAGGAACTATTGTGCCCATCGTAATACACGTGACCATTGGACGCTGAGGTGCATGAACAGATGTCCCGATTTGGTGGTCTGTCTGAAGAGAGACCTTCAGTGTTTAAGACCCGAAGCAAGCTTGGTACTCATTTTTCGACCCAATGTAGCGGGAATGAAAGGCAGAGTCGACCTTGCGCAGCCCGTTAATAGAACCTCAGACCTGTGGTGTGGAAGCACTATACACTACCACTCGATCCTATTCGGTGAAAAATAAAATTTAATGTTAGAATCTTATATAAATCCCTAATGAATGAGGGAGTCCAAACTTTTTTTTCATGTAAACTGCTTAGACACGGAAATGGTTAATTATGAACATTTCACAAGTTGCATAAATTAAAATTAACCGTTATAGTTTACACAAATTTTTAAGGGTGCAAAAGGTGTATTTCGGCTGCACGATTTAATTTTAAAAGGAATACGGTTACGAAAAAGTAGTACAAATCTATCTAATGTAGGGTTGGTTACCTTAGATATTGTCAAACACAACAATGTATTGGTAGCCAATTCCACAATTCGTTGTTATAAAAATACATGGAAAATTACAAGATTAATTTTTGCATTTGTAATTTATATATATATAATTTTTCCTGGGAGCTTTAAAAGCTAGAGCGGCATCCATCAAAAAACCGCGGTTCTCTCTCTGTTTTTCCAGATCGCTCCTGACTAAGCCGGCTCTTCCATAGTAAGTGAAAATGCCAGATTTTGTTGGTCAAGATCATTTTATAGCAGACTGCATTTTTCATGTATTTTAGATAGTCGTTTTATATTTTCTACATCAATATCTTAATGTCTGAATTTAAAATTACAGAAAATTCTTCATATTCGCATCAATGACCATGATAATTTTTATTAGTATATGAATGGGTCATCAAACGCTTACATGACTAATAATAACACATTATTTTAACCATTTAATTAATATTAAGTATAACATAACGCACACAAATTTTCTGAACTTTAAAATAAATATTTCGAAAACTACTTCAGATATACTCAAAATTTTTCATTCCTACGCTTTAGCTTCTCAGTTTTGCTTTAATGTAAGAATTTATTGTAATTGTATATTCATTAATTTTTTTAGTATATTTTTTGCTCTTAGCATGCGATTTTCAACTGAATTGTATGAAATCTTCGAAATATATTAAATGAATGATTGAATATTAACGTCAAACTGTTCAGCTAGACGAGGGCTTTTAGCGACGGACCACGTAATTTTGAACCATGGTCAAGTGACGTGGACGACACCTGAGCTGGCACCCCTCTCTCCTAACTACCACACCACACCAACGGGAGGACGTTTAAGCTCTCGACAGATTTAACGTGCATCGCTGCCCTACACGGCTGGTCTTTAATGGTACTGGGCTCGAACTCGTGACAAAGCAAGCCACGTTCCGATACCTATACCACTCGGCTACCGCGGCCGAAATATATTAAATGATACCAAAGATGCTATATAATAAAATTTGAAATTTTTATTATACTCAAACAATTGCTAAAACTTATGGTAAAAAACTTTTAACTGCGCGATGCATTTTTTTTTTCGTAATTTCAAATGGAATTTCTAACATAAAATTTCTACCTTTATAAGGACGAGATTTCAAAAAATATCCAGATTTTAATTACTTATTCAGTTAGCCTTTAAAAAAGATAAATGTTGAGGTATTTTGTATAAATAGATATTTTTGAACAATATATAATTCGAATGATTTTCAATACCTCGAATTTAAATCTGATTTTTATGTTTATTTATATGCATAAATGTCTACTGTAAATGTTTCCGTATATTTTTTATTACCATTTATTCAAACATTCAAGTTATAAAAAAAAAATGTGTGAAAATCTTCATTCATGTTGTCTTTGATGTAAACTGAAGTTCAAGCACTTAAAATTAAAATATAATTCGGTGTATTTTAACAATATATAACCAGGCACTGTACTTAAACTTCCCTGAACACTTAGGCTTTGAAATCAAAAAAAAAAAACTATTAAATCGTAATTAATATTTTTTTCGTTATTATTTTTATCAAAGTGTAAGAAAATGTTTCAAATGATTTGAGATGAAGTTTAAATTTATTCATTTTTAGTGGTTGGAAAATTGAAAAGGTTCCAAATTTTAAAGAGTTTGGTGTTTTATTAATTTTTTCGGTACCTTATAATAAAATTACCATGTTTCAAAAACTGAAAGCTTTGATTAAAATAAGAAAAATGAAGCGAACGAATATACTTAAAAAAAGATAATTTGTCTAACTATATAAAATAGCAGATTGCACTGACACGCCCCAACTTGTTACAGTTTCAAATTAATATGAAACCAAAAGGGAATTGTAACATATTTTACTTATGCGTTGGGACTTTACAAAACTTTAAAAAAACGAGGTAAAACAAATTAACACTGCCTGGGGTCTAAAGAAATTTCCCCTTTATTTTTTACAATTGCCCCAGGGTCAAAACACGGGGTTTCCTGCGAGCCATAAAACTTCCTATTAGAGTCCCGCTGTGTTGCTTCCACCGTCCCCAATTATCTTTCAAGATGTTAAACCTTAAAAGGGGGAAAGGATTTCAAAAAAGTGCGGCTAATCCGCTTTTGAAAACGACTTGAAGGCAGAAAAATTCGTGCAGTCCATTTTCGAAGCATCTTTACACTGACGGAATTTTCCGTGATATCCGGTTAGAGGGTTAATAAGCCTCTATACTACTTTATAATTATCTATTTCTTATGCTTGTAGTAACTTAGATAAGTATACTGCTCGTAATAATTTTTTACTGATTTTTGAATATTCTTTTATTTGAACCTTGATAAGAATAGTAATAAATTGATTATTATCAGGAACATAGTTACCATCTCTAAAACTTACTTAACTAAACATCACATTTACAGAAATGCGATGTGTTTTTTTTACATTTAAGTTATGTGCGTTATACTAATAATCGATTTAATCATTTATTTAAATTACGTCGTTCTCTTTAAATTTTGTTTGCTTTACAAGAAACATATTCAATGTATTTTTCGCAGTCTTAAGTTAGATTTCAGTCGTAAAAAATATTTTAAAAGGAAATATTACAATTTTTCACAACAATTTCTTCCAACGTGTATAGATAACTTAAACTAAATATTAAAATTTGTTCCTAAAATTTTAAATTCTACATGCACCCCCACCACCTTGTTTTTCAAACTTATTTTTTTTTAACAAATTCAGGGCCACAAACCCAGAGCCATCTCACAATCAATCAACCTCTCAACCAATAGCAAAGCAGGAACTCATCTCTACTTCAGTGCTCACTTTTCCCCAATTTCCGCTTACAAGTACTATTTACCACTTCCCCTTTTCGCGTTTAATCCACCAATCTTGTAGCTTCCTATCCAAACAGGACTCCCCTATCGCCAGGCACCAAAAGTGATCCTGATATGCGCTGGAGGCTTTCTTCGCGAGCCAATTACCTTGTTACACCAAGCATATCTTTGTCGATATTTAAATACGCAAGTACGTTACAGAAATTGTCTTAGTATTGCCGAACACAAAAGAATTAGTTGTAAACTTCTCATGCGGAGATGAAAATGAGGTTGACAGAAGATTTCAACACTCTCCCAACTCTTTACTTCATAAGTGCCACTCGAATTGTGACAAATGTATGGAATCGTAGGGATGTTACTACACTCATTGATGAATGCTTTTCTTCTTATAATGAAGACCAATATAGCACATCTTTTAGAAGAATTGAATATCATGTAAATGAATTGATTCAGAGAATTGAAGGTGTTCCTTTAGATTTATTGGAAAAAATGAAACTTTTAAGCGGTTTAATAGGAAAACAAATAGAATCGCTCAGGTTGTTTCTTTCTTTTGTCCCGAATGTCATGGTTTTCAGATTAGAACTTCCAATTACATATTGGACCGCTTATGGAACTGTGGATATAAATCAACACAAAAAACTGCTGAATCGCTCAAACATGATCACTAAAGGTTTAGGATACATCCTGGCTTGTAATGACTGCTTTCAAGAAATTGTCGAAGAATTTTTTAATTTATTAACTCCCGAAGAACAAAATTGTTATCAAACCTACGATACTAGCGGAGAATTGTTAAGTTATTGGACTCGTCGTACGTCAAATGACTTGCCTACCTACGAGAATTTAATTTCACAGAATAGATATGTAATAGAGAATAATTACTCAGCTCATCAGTTTGCATTTCTGTATTCATTGTTGAATGGAAACAAATCGGGAATAGAATATTTTTTAAATTTCCTGCCACGCGATGATTGGGAAATAGTTGCAGAAAATCATGCACATCTTATTGCAGAAGAATACGAGAGTAGAACGATATGGCAATTTCCCTTTTATAGACGGCGTAATGCCTTTTTCGAAGACGCAATATATTTTTTATTGTCGAAGCTAAACGAACATAAAAGGATGCAATTTCTTCGAAAAAGTCCTTATAAATTTCTGCGCATGTTTTTAACATATCCCTTTTATGGTATATTCAGTACATATGTAAAGCTACTTATAGATGACCTAGAATGGCGTCATATTAGATTGCTATTAAACTCTATCTTTGCATTGGAAAGATTGCACATATTTTTATTTGGCCTCCATCTTTTCGATGATTTGTGGCGGATATGTCCTCAGGCGGCAAAGACGGACATTAGAACTAACACTGAAAATGATGTTTTGCAAGGAGAGAGAGACTTTTTAGAATTGCTTGAAAGGATAAATCGAGCCGAGTAATCTTACGTTGTACATTAGGGCTGTTTGTGTAGAAATACAGGATGAAATTTTTATATTTCATCTAAAGAAGAAACAAATGTTTAGGTATTTTCTCCGTGCTGTTAGAATAAAAGCACTTCTCATCAGGTAAATAAAGCGTGTAAAAATATATATAAAAATGTTTAGGATTTAGATATATTTAGAGTTCAATCAATTTTGAATAAAAAAATGTATGCTAATATAACCTTTCTAAATATAAATGAGTTATGTGCTTTAATATACGAGGTAAATAAAGGTTGCAGTTAAAATGTTTTATAATGCACTTTATAAAAGACTGTAAGGTTTTTCTAATCCGAAGTTTTAATTAAAAAGTGATGTTTTCCATATTTTAAAAATTTATAAAACTACGCTTAGTTTTAACAAAATAAGCTATTTTTAAGCCAATGAATCAGTTTATATATGTATAACAAATTTATAATTAAATACAATAATATTGAATGTTATATGACATTCTCTTAATTTTCATATCCGATTATTTTATTTTTATACTTCAACTGATCCTGACTGTTTTCGCGCGTGTGTTGCAAGTAATAAATTGTAAATATTTATTTTCATCGATATACTTTGAAGTTTCATCCGCTTAGGAAATTGTCTATTTCTTCACTTATAGGCTCTACTTTATCATTTAAAGAAGTGTTTTTCTTAATATGTGATGCATATCAATATAGTGTTTATCAGCAGTAATTTTGATATTTTCATTCATGCAGAAAATTTTGTCCTCTAGCTTGAGACGACATTTACATTTCATAAAACATTTTATTTATATTGGAATATAATTTCATTTTAATTTAAGCTTTTAGCTTATAATTGTTAATGTAAAACATCTTCAAAAATTTATCTGGACTTTAAAATTTATTAAATTTTATTCGGACGCATCAATATGTATTTCTTATCACATAGAGTTCATTTTATATATAGCATAAGGTGATCCTTGCATGTAGAGAACTGAATCTGTCGTGCACACTCAATTGTATTCAAAGTTACAAAAAGTTTTGCACCAGATTTTAACTATTTTCTTAACCAACAGGAATAAAAAGAAATGTATTGTTTTAAAAAAATCGTATTTTCAATTGAAGTAAATGCCATCCATTTTGTGTCTGGAATTGATATATTACGTTATGAAAGCTTAACTTTTTTTTGTAAAGGTATTCTTTAAATCGTTATATCAATTTAGTTCGTGTTACAATTTCTAATTGGATTATGTGTAGTTTTGTATTACCTGTAATTTCATTTGATATGTGTAAAAGCTTGTAATAATTTACTAATAAAAATATGTTTAATTAGCAGTGTGACATAGTAATTTAATGGTTGTCGTTCAGAGAATATTTCATGCTTAAAATATTACATTTATTTAATTTGTTTTAGAATTTGTTCGTTGAATGCAACATATTTTATATAGAATTCACAAACTCTTACCATGCTCAAGAAAGTTTAAAGAGATACTAGAAATAATAAAAGTGTTTTTAAGTTACATGTAGAAATCTTAGTCAAAATTAAATCGCTGGTTAAAATACTGGTTCGCGAATTGGATTCTCAGGATAATTCAATCGTTCCCAAAGTGTCTTGTTCAAGATTGTAATTTCTGATTGAATATTAACGTCGCACTGTTCATCTACACGATGGCTTTTGGCGACGGACCACGTAATGTAATTTCTGATAGTAAAGCATATGTAGCCATCCATTTAATTTAATATCTAATGTGTTAGGTCTTCTGTTACTAGCTCTCATGTTTGAAATATTTTAAATTAACATTTTATTCTTTTAAATATCGCTTCATATAAAAGTAAATTAAAAAATTTACTTCTTTTAAAACTATAAATATACTAAATATAAATATTGTAAGCCTCACTTTTATAAAATATGAATTCATATTGTAATTTTAAATTTGAAAAAGATGAATGTGTTTGCCTTAAGATGAAAATTCTTGTAAATTGAATTTACAAGAATATACAGAAATATTTTGAAGTACGAGATAAATTACATAGAGTACACAAAAAAATATAGAAAAAAATATACGATGAAATATTAACTTATTTTTTCATTTACTTTATATAAATATATTAACTATGCATATAACGTTTATAAATTAATACGCCATAAATCTTTCCATCTTACAGACTTAAAGAAACACTGCATTAAAGATGAATGAAAAACTCTTGAGGATATGGTGGCATCTAAATGTAATTATTTGAAGTACATGCACACGTTAATTTCGAGAGTAACAGTTTTTACATTACACTTCATTAAAAAAATGTAAGTTTTGTGGAATTATATGTATAATTGTTAGTTTCTCGCTGATATAAATCTAACTCGCACAATTCTCATGTTGGCTATTTCAGAGTTGATCATTATCGTATTAATCTTTGATCGTTTATCTACTCTGTTAAAATTCGAAGATAAACAAATGTATATATGCTTATAATGCATATAACTTTTACGAAAAAAACCACCTAAGGTACCAAAAGAATGGGAATTATCCGAGGAAGCCGTTTTGACTTGTTTATAGTCCAATATTGCAATTAGTGGTGCTACCGTGTTGTAAATATTTGTAGATTGGGATATTAGTTTAGTTGCAGTCCTTGTCACTTGGCCTGAGATTATGATGACAACGTCATCAGCATCTGTGTGCATATTCAAAGTGGAAATACAATAAAACAACTATTGGAAGACTCTTCATTCTCTATGAGCAAATGCCTCTCGGGTTGAACTCGGGAACGTGCTCGAATGACCCTCCTTTTCTTTGTTAAAATTTGAAGCAACTCTTTCAAAAAAATTGCAGGAAAAGGCAATTCCTTTTATCTTTTTCCCTTTAAATAGACTTGTTAAAGGTGCTCCAGGAAGGTTCAATGTAACTACTGTCCGATACCTTGACCACTCGGCTACCGCGGCCCTAAACAGCAGTCCTCATACGCACACACTAACACTCTCGGGATGTTATGTAATAAAATTTTGAGTGTGTGTGTGTAAACACATTTTGGGTTTAGTTTAAGCAGAATTTTCTGTGTTGGATCTTTATTGAGTAAGACAGTTAAGCGATTTTAAATGCTGTTCGAACTGATCTTAAGATGTTGAATTTGATCTTCTGTGTGAATTTCGATATCATGGTCCAGAAAGTCATCTTTAACTGCACTGCTTAAAACAGCACAACTGAGCTCAAGAAGGTTCCTCTGATTTAATTGTTTTAAATTTGCCTATACTTTAATAGAAGGGAAAATTTGTTTTTCTTACATTAGTTTCGCGATCTTCATAATATAAATTTTTGTAGCTTTTTTGAATTTCGATGCATTTCAATTGCTAAGACATATTATTATAGAGAGCTCCCTGTACCCGGAGGTGTGTGTGTTTTTCAGCTTCTATCTCTTTTATGAGTATGGTTCAATAATTCTTCGATACTTGAAGTTTCAATAAAGTAAAATGGGATGAAGAAGTGATATCTCGAAGTCAGCACACTCAAACTGCGAAGAATTTTGCTTTCTTGTGAAGAGAAAAAACGGAAAAAATGTTAGCTTTCATTTCTAAAAGATATTTGCAATAGGAAAAACAATGTCAAATGGGATTCCAACACCTAAGTAAATAATGAAAAACGGCACACACACAGGGGTTGTGATAAAAATAATTTCAAAGACATTGCTGAACATTGTATGGGAGATCTGTGTGTTTGTTTCTTAGTACAATACGAAAAATCAATATATATATAAAGAGCCAGAATATTCATTTTGACAAAACCTTCAGCATTTCGATTCTGAAACTAAAGTAGTTACAGCAGTGTAAAAAATTAATTAATGCAATTTGAAACGAATTGAATGTTTCTGTAATTAAAGGGGTGTAATATTTTTTTTAAAAAATCAATGATTTTCAAATCAACTTTACTAAGCATTGTAGATGGGTGTTTTTAATGATTTTTCCAGAAATGAACAGTAAGAATATATAATTCATTATGCTTTTGGCAGGAATTATGAAACCTCATGTTAAAAAGTACTGTTTTTTATTTCCACCAACAGTGTGTAAATCTCATACATTTGCATTGAATGTATTAAAACTGAATTGTGAATAGCTAAACACTGCGAATTGAATGCTGAAATCAGTGATTGTTGACATCCCTCTAAAAGGTAATGTTTGCATGTATATATACATCGATTCAAGGGGTGATATAAATTGTTAATCTAAAACGCAATTTACTCTGTTACGAATGTTCCTCAATTTCTGCTCTAGATCTGTTACATTTTAGTTTTTAAGGATTCGGTGGTTTACTTTGTTCTATAAATATTCGCCTCTTGGAAATATTTGAAACTCTTTGACTAAAGAATATTTATATCATGGAGTATGGTCTATAGCAGTCATGCCCAACCCGCGGCCCATTTGGAGACTTTTTCGGGACCAATTGAAGTTTGTTTATATTATTTTAGACATTTGCATTACAGACGGTTAAATCGAAAATATCGTGTTTTAACTCAATCCCACCTCTCCCAGTTCAGTTCTTACCGAAATAATTTTTTTCATTCATTTGATTTCCAAGAAATTTTAATAACAGGTGTTAATGGATGGAGGAAAGCAGATGAGAGTTGGTATGTTATTCCTCTTTCAACGAGAACTTAGTTGAGAGTGAGTAGTGTATTTAGTTCTACTTGTCAGAGAAATAATTTGCCTATATTTTTAAGCTAAGATTAGTAGTCTTTTTCTTGTTTCATTTGCAATGAAATAATCTAATGATGGATTTAATGAGTTGCCTCAAAACTATAAGACCAGCTAGTAGAAATGTAAGATAATTACGGCAGCAGAATAAAAATATTTAATATTTTAACCTTCTGAAGTTATGTAACTTTTTTTTCACTTTATTATATATTTTAATCACGGTGCAATAATTATTATCATACAATAATAAACTAAACATTTGGCTATCGGTCAGAAAAAAAAATTTTTTTTGTCAAACAGTGCAATAATTACAATACTGCTTTTTGCTTAATTGCTATTTTGCATTTGAAATAAAAATTTTGAAAAGCTAAATCAATTTTATGCCAACATACTGTAACACTAGTAAAAAATGTGAAGATGTTACGCACATAGTTGTTATATTACGTATGCTCAGGTTGCCGCATAAATCTACTGTAGATAACAACCTTGTATGTTAAGTCATATTCTTCCACCAACAAGTGCAATCGGTCGACTTTGAACTTTGTTGTGATTGTGATCCAGTAAAAGGTAAACTTGCTGTTTTTGATCACATCAATAACTATTGAATAAATTTGTATTACATATTTATCTTAAGTAAAATACAAGTGTCACATTAATTGTAACGTTAAATATTTTGAATAATTTGTTTTATTTTGATATGTGCGGACCACCTCAGTTTAGTAAATTTTTACTTGGCCCACCAACCTATTTGGGTTGGGCATCCCTGGTCTATTGTATCTAACACTAGAACGTCCGAAAATTTGATTACCATTAAACGTCCGCGGTGGCGTTTCGACATAATACCGCGATACGAAATGTATAAAATAATTGTAATAACTAAAATATTGCAGTACTACTTTTCATCAGGGTTTTATTTGAAGAAAATTTAATATGTCATGTAATGATGACACATATAATATGACAATTTATATAATAGAAAATTGACGTTGACATTATGTCCGCGAAGCTTCTTGGACGACTGCTTTATCGCAAAACACTTTGAGTTTCCGATCTGCAAGGAACATTACTATTATGCGGTATCCACTCTGCGGCATCCCAAGCGAAATTTAAATTAGGATTTCCAGGAATATTACTAATTATATCTGCACTTTCTTTTCAGATTTTTTGCCCTCACTTTCACTCAACATTGTCTTCATAGGAGTATAAATCACAGAAAGACAGCTAATCATTATCCGATTCATTCTTAGGAAGCTCTCGCAATAAATTAACAATCTCATTAGGGAATTAAGAACTAAAAATCGCTGTGTGCAAAATTTTCTTTCTGTCGTGAAAAGACATCGGGAATGGTATTTCAGACTTTGACTTTCATGATATGCCAAGAATTTGGATGTGCATGAGACTTTTTTTTACCGATGTCATGCTTGCAACATAGCTGATGCCCTTTTTTTTGAGAATTTCTTTTTAATCCTTTATTTAGGAAAGAATTTTTTCTTTGAATTATGCGTTTCATCTGTACTGTTTATATTATATAAAGCTTCTTCTACACTGTAAAATGATTCATTCTTTGAATTAAACTATAGCAAGTTCGTCAGAATATTTGCAATAAAATTCCTAGTTCCAAAATATAAGCCCTAGTTAGTACAGTTAAGAAGGTCATTACTAAATATTGCTGACGGACTATTTCAAACTCACAAAAAAGACATCCCATCTCCAAACAATTGATATTAATTTATGCTAATTTAAAATTAGCAAAGATAATTTTTATGCGGAAGTCTTCGGCTGTATTGAAAAAAAATTAAGAGAAATAAATTTTAAAATTGTGTGTTGCTTGGTTGTAAGGTGAGTGAGTATTTTTTAAATTACACTATTCACAGCTACACGGGAGCTTTTGGCGACGGGCCCCATAAGTTTAATTTATGGTCAAGTGGCACGGACGAAACCTGAGTTGGCATCCCTTTTCTTAACACCAACGGGAAAAAGTTGGAGCTCTCGATAGAGAGATTTCGCTTCCATCGCTCCCCTACAGGGCAGTTCTTCCATGGTA